>JAODUP010000040.1:1222500-1557500 GCA_025642065.1 Paralvinella palmiformis | reverse complement strand
AAACCACACGTACGTGTTTTTTCTACTGCGAGTTGCTGTCTCAAAATGGCACTTTTTGTATGTACTACGGCTTTCTGTACGTAGCCTACTTACAACCACTTCCCTCTGGGCGTACGAGTAACCCATATATATATATATATATATATATATGCCTACGTATGTATAGGCCTACGTATGTATAGATATTATGGAGATTTTTGTATTTGTAGATTTAGGTTCATGGTTATAGATTTATGGAGGTATAGGTATGCTTTAAAGAATGTTTAGGTGTTGATGTTTTAAACCAGTGCTACTGTATATATATATATATATATATATATATATATATTAACACACTGATTGGTACCTATATTACATTGATCCTTTTCATATATATATATATATATATATATATATATATATATATAATTAACTGTTTTTCAGGTTTAACAATATTTGGCAGACGAAGGCCAAAATAGCTGAAGAAATGTCACACTGGTTCAAAGTCGTAAACTGGTAAATGAGCAGCCGAATTGCGGCAGCATTACGACCACTTACTGGCATCTTCTTCCTACTTCACGTATACTCAGTATATGCAATCCATGATCGGGATCGATCAATAGGTGATTTAAATTTGATTGATGATTTGGCAGACAGTGTATGGTGCAGTAAACTGTAACTTAACAGAAGATACATTATGACTTTATTATAAATTGTTGGTATGTGCCTTAATTAAAGAGAATTAAAGTAACTACTAAATTTACAAGGACTCACTATAGCTCTGTATCAGCTAAGAGGCTGCATCATTTCTGGTTAAAACGAACAGATCACATTGACATTGAGAATAAAACTGATAAATCTCAATCAGGCTCAATAGATACAATGAGTAATCATTATGGTATTCAAATAGAAGCTAAAACGTGTCATATTTAGGTTAAAGCCTAAACTTATCGTATTCATTTTGATGCTGAAATCGATCATAGATTCATGACTGAAGTTGACCAGTCATTGACCGTCATTACCATTTTGCTGATAATGACTTCATACATAAATGATCCTGAAAGCTTTAAATTATGACTAAATGGCGACATATCTAAACAGCCTAACTGAGAAGTCATATTTGTAATTAGTGTTTGATAATTAATTCCGATGTTGTTTGTTATTATTATAATATGTTGAAGATGATGATGACGACGACGATGATGATAATGATGATGCTGCTGCTGCTGATGATGATTATGATGATAAAAGAAGTGTTATTTATTTATTTACAGCGGATTGCGTTAGGTATGTTGTGGGAGGGACACGTATCCGGACTGAGCTGTCGGGACATTACGACTTAGTGAAGCAAACATTTAACAACCGGCTTGTTTACGGCCAGAAGTGTTCCCAATATGCTTTGTTCGCCAAGACGTCCACGGAGAACACTACCAGCTGGGTCATCGGGAAAGGTGTAGGAGATGACGTGAACGTATACGTCAAGTCACGTGATTCGCGGGCTTATCCCGGAATGGTGGCGTCATGGCTGGTGTGGTCTCGCGAGAATGAGAGTTGGGTTGACGACCAGGATCTGTTCGTCCGTTGTGTAGGTCAGTGACAGATACACGATAAACGAAGAGAACCCATATTAATAAATATACATCTCTGGGGATCATCTGCGATGGTTCTTTAACATAGGTTGTCTTTTAAGATATGTCTCCCTGTCCATAATTAAAAATGAGTAATAATTACTGGGATAAGTATGAACTAACCTGGCAAGTGTCTCTCCTAGTTTATTGATGTCCAGCACCTGATTGTTTTTAACATTGATCTTCCGTTAACGAGTGACCTAATGTCTTACTAATGATTGTGGAAAACCAGAAACTGCCAGGTTCTTAGTTCAAATCTAACTAGTATCTAAATGTATCTAGTACCTATAAAAATATAATCCCCGGTGAGCTGATGCTATATCCGGTTGGACTGGTTCATATCGGTTTATATTCTGTTAAATCTAAAAGAGATTAATCTTTTGTTGTCTTTCAGATACTTCAACACATAAATCATGTAAATCTTTCATCATCAACAGTCCGGATGTTCCTTCTAGTTATCATGGTCCTTACGTAATAGACGGTTTCCATAACAACCGCGTAAAGTATAGACACGTGATCGGAAATTATTATCTGTATTTCGACAATGACGTCACTTGTCGAAGATGGGTCATTGGTCATGTGACCGGTAACGTCGTTATGGAGGTTTTCAGCGATGTCAAATCACCGTTTAAAATCAACTCAAGATGGCGGATTGTCATTTCCGGGTCATTCTTTTCTGAAACGTATCTGCATCTACATTGTTTAGGTAAGTGTGTGCGTGCGTTTGTGACATGCATTTTTTAAATATATGTCTACCTGTCGATCAATATGTCTATCTATCTAAAAGTCTATGTCCTGTCAGTTAGTTTGTCAGTCAGTTTATCTGTCTGTCTGTCTGTTTGCTTCTCATTCACTCATCTTTGGGTAGCGCATTAAAGATTAAAGATTTGGCCTACTTTCAGTGAAGTTAAATGCCCTTTTGTGTTTTTTCTTTCTATCAGTTGTCACAAATACCTAATTTACTTTGACAGAATATGAAGAAGACAAAGATTCCATGTTTACCTGTGGGAAGAGGCAAATTACAAGTCAGATGGTACCCTATATACTTGGAGCCGATATTACATATCCTGGGAAATGGCCGTTTATGGTAAGACGATGTTGATTGGTGCGTACATTATGACGTTGAATAAAGACCAATAAACATAGATAGAGACATTATGATAAATGTACACTAAGCAGCCGATCAAAGCAAAAGTCCAACATTCCGATCATAGTTTGAGTTTTAAAGACTTCGCTGTTATATGCTTATGTTCGTGTACCTGTAAAATATGACAATGTTGTCAGATATTAATTTTTGGTTGGTTTGCAGTGGCACACATTCACTCACTACTCAAACCAACAAGTATTTTTTTCAAATTTTATTCAATGACAAACTGACTTGAAAACATGTCGTCGGCGCACAACGCACCAGAACGAGGCTGGGTGGAAATGACGATATATCTTTATAGTAGAATCGTGTGTACAAATCAATATATTGTTCGTAACAATCATTTAATATGTCCGATCAGGATCAAATTATGACTAAGTCAATCAACGAAAATAAATTACTTGCAATTAATAATAATAATAATAATGTCCATTTAATAACGGGTACACATTAGCAGCAACCATTTGAACGTCCTCTGCGGTAATTTTCAATAAAATATATATATAAGCCAGCATTCAATATTATTTAGGTAAGATTGAAGAGGTATATTTTGAAAACAAATTAAAACTATTGTAACTTAATGTACGTCAATCTGAGGGCGCGGCCATTTAACGTGTTTTTGAACCCGCGATCAAGAACACTCCTCCCAATGTTAGGAGTCGAGAAACTCTTCTCATTAACCTGTAGTTGTGAATCATATGGCAATAGACCCATTGCATGATGACGTCAAAAACCAAAACAAACCAGGCCCGTTTGCATTGTAGGATTTATAAGTGGTCCGCTGAGCGACAATACCGTGATAATCTCGTCATTTAAACATTGAACGTCAATGTTCCGGATCTGTTATAATCATGCCAAAAACTAACTCCTGCGTACCGTATTGTCATGCCACTAGTAAGCGATATAAACATTTAAGTTGGCATGTGTTGGCCGCGGGATGAAACGCTAAGAAAGTGTTGGGTAGTTTTAATTCGAAATGATAATCTGCGAGTCAGTGTAAGGATTGACTGAAACAGTGAAAGAGCAAATAAAGTGTAATTTAACAACATTATTATCCATCAGATCATAGATAATAATATTGGTAAATAAAGTGTAATTTACCATATTATTATATCCATAAATAAGAAATTAAATTTACCAAAATACTGGACTTTTTTCTTTTCGTTAAATATAATTTTAGTTTGATTTACTATCAACACCACATTTTAACAGTCATTGTTATGTGCAGTGAATATTATTGTACTATAGTTTACAATGTTGAATACCACACTTTACTATCATTTATAAAGTAGCAATGACGGACGATTAGCATATAGTTATAATCTGATTTTCAGTTTTGGAATACAATTTTTCAACAGTGCCGGGTTTTTCGGTGTCGAAGCAGAGTTAAACGGTACGCAGAAGTTAGTTTTTGGAATGATTATAACAGATCCGGAACATTGATGTTTAAGGTTAAAATGGCGGGATTATCACGGTATTGTCACTCAGCGGACCCCCTATAAATCCCATAATGCAAAGCGCGGCTGGTTTGTTTTGGTTTTTGATGTCATCATACTTCAGGCTTATTGCTGTCAAGGGTCTCAAACGGCTTCTTAATCTGTTATTGTTAATTCAGTATTTGAATATCTCAAATGCCTATAGTATTTTGGTTATCGAAACTATATTGATTGTTATTTATAACTCGTGTAGAGTTATGTTATGTTCGATTTTTATTTGTATATGTATATATATATATATATATATATATATATATATATATATATATATAATATATAGGTATCATATACTAGAGGAGACGGTGAACACAAATGTGGAGCTACACTGCTCGCCAAAAAATGGCTGATAACCACCGGACACTGTGTCGCTCAGTAAGTAACACACCAAGATATTTATTGAAGAATGAACGACAACAAAACAAAAGATATGTAATCTTATTTAATATAACATTATTTCTTTGTTCTCTTTTCTAAATTGGGACGCCTGCGTGACCTCTAATTGGTAGCACTGTCGGTTATTGATCTCTGCCGAATATATCGAAAGTAAAACTAATATTATCTGACTTTTGGAAGTTCGGTATATTTGGTGAATACTCTTCCTAGACTAAGTTAGTTAGGATTTGGTACGGATAATATTTTGTTGGTCATTATAATTATTATTAGTAGTGGTAGTAGTAGTAGTAGTGGTGGTAGTAGTAGTAGTAGTAAGAACTCTACATTACGTTTCAGATATTCTTTTTTTCCAGTGCAAATCTTGAACAAGAAGAGATCAAGCTTGGAGCCTTTGACCTGAACGACATCAGAAATGAAACAACACAGATTGTCCGCATTAAATCCGTACACATACACCCACTCTTTTCCTGGGTGCTTCATCCATTTAGGTAAGTGTTTTTGCAGGTAGAAAAACGGAGGGACGGACATGTACTCACCCACAATCACACCCAGGTACACCCACATACTCCTAAACACAAATATACTTGTCCTATAACGAGACACCGCTATTTTTGTTATTAGAATTGTCTTAATCATTGTCATGACCATCATCATCATCATCATTCTTAAAATGGGAATACATACAAATTATATAAACATGCTATTGGTTATATCTATTATATAAACCTATATTCATGTAAATCCCTGATTTCACCTATGAAATTCATCACCAAACTATCGAAATACATTATTTACCATTTTTGGTTAATGATTTGTTTAATATGACAGAATGCCACCTATTTGGAGTTGGCATAATCTTGTTTGTGTTTATATGTAAATTAGCTTTAAGGAAAAATGTCTTTCGGAAATTCCGTCAGCGAAAATCATAAAACCATAAAAAAACTTATTTGGACAACAAGAAAACTTTATATAGCATTTATACGACACGGAAAACATTGTATAATAAACTGCTGGGGATTATTAAACATGAGAAACCACGCACCCGAAAAATATAAATTAAAACATATTGTGAGAAAGCTTTCCTATAGGTCATTCCAGCTTCTGTAAAGGCCATCAGCGTTCGTGAGGAGTCATAAATATGCCAATTGATATCACGTCTAGCTGCCTCTTTATCACAACGTAAACATTGATTGTCAGGAAAAAAATAATTATGGTTTCGTGAATAATGTTTCATATGAACCACGATGACAAACCGATGGCGCAATGGTTATAATAACTCTCTCTCTCTCTCTCTCTCTCTCTCTCTATATATATATATATATATATATAGATATATATAGATAGATATATTCTCCAGGGCGCATTTTTGTGGGATTCCCGCGATATTTTTACATATGGCGCAAAATAAAAATATACCTGCGCCCCACATGGCGCAGAATAAAACCCCATGGCGCAGTATTGTACGTGTTGTGCGCCTTAACGGTCTCCCCATCACTATTATATTTTGTGTGAACGGTTCCTAGGCAGTGCTAAGTCCTGTGTAGAGCGATCAATGTTGCTGCTAAAACGCGTTTTTGCCGGATTCCCCCCGATATTTTAACGTATGGCATAAAAGAAAGAAAATCCCATGACACAATACTGTAAGTGTTGTGCTCATTAACGATCTCCCCATCACATTAGCTTGAATAATGCAATACCACTGGTATAGCATTGTCAGCAGAAAATGGGTTATGATAAACGCCAAATATTTATCATCCGATAGTTTCCTGATCTGAAATAATGCCAAAATCTACTGCTGTAGCCATTTCAAATATCATATCTATAAATATTTACTGAATATAAGAACCATGCTTGAAGGATAGGAGAGATTTTGGCTGGCTGGTGATCTTGGCTGGTAACCATCCATTTTGCATTATGATGGTCACGTGACTCTAATACTATCTCCTGATTGGCCAGCTATCTTTGTTTACAGTAAATAAAAGCACATTGTCTTGTTTATATGGTGGTTTTAATCTGCCTCTCCTGTATATTTGTTTGATAACTTTTTTTGGCATTTTATGTTAATATTATGATATAAATATGGATTTCATATATCATGTTAACTGTATTCATACTTTACTGAAGGAATTATATGCAGTTTTTGGTAACTTAATAATTGTGTTTCTACCTTGACCCTCTGTCCATCAACTGGTGAGTGTGAGAGGCAGTTATCTATGAATAGCATTAAAACTTTGTTGAGGAACTCCCTTGGCCAGGAAAATCTATGTGATTTGATGCTTATTGCATGTGATGGCCCGCTACCTAAAGAATTTCTTCCAGCCCTATTGATAAATGGCTGGTATCTGGTAATGGTGGTCTTCACATGAACGGGCACAAGAAAAAAATCCTCAATGTGTTGATGAAAATTAAAACATCAAAATGTTCTGTGGCTGACTTTGACTATGAGTTAGCTGTAAATATATGGAAGGAGAAGAAAGCCCGTAGAATATATAAAAACGAGTCTCATCAATAACATTTTGAAGCATTTCCTAGTCTTGTTTTTTCATGTTACAGATATATGTGATATGCATACATTTAATTATGATTACACTGTAAAACTACGTCTATAAATACTTCAAATAGGATGCAAATATTCCTCGGGGTATGCGTTTGTACACATACATGGTTTTCATGCCAAGTGCCCATGTTAAATTAAAATCCCCTACATTTTTAAAACCTACGGGGAGCTCCCCCACACTGGCTAGATCCTAGAATCAATACTGTACGTATATATATATATATATATATATAGTAAGCTCCGGTGGCCTAGCGGTTAAGCAGTCGGCACTTGGTGCCAACGGTCGCAGGTTCGAACCCCGTAAGAGGTCGAAACTTTTCCAGGGATTAATTTCTCGGCTCACTACATCGTGGGTGGCTGACCACGTTAAATGGCGCTGCCGTCTCCACTGAATTATTTAAAATAAAGGGGGACGTTAAAACCCCTCTGAGGACGTAAAACACTCTGGCAGTGACCACCCTCAGGGTATTTTGGCTCCATCTTTCCGTACTGCTCCCCTGTGAGTGCTGGGGAGGAGGTTTCTCAACCACTCCAACATAGAGACTGTGCTGATTAAGCGACAGCCTGGGGATTCTGCCCGAACAACAAAACCAACCATATATATATATCCTTATGTGTTATTTTCATCTTCTTTGGTTTATCATTTGATTTTTCAATATACTATTTGACTGATTACACACTCGATTGTTATCTTAGTCCAAGATTCGTTGTTATTGAATACTGAATATTGAATCTGAATTTCCTCTTCGATCATGCGATGACGTATTATTATTATTATTATTATTATTTAGTATTATTATTAGTCCAACTCATACATTTTTGTAGACTAAACCATGACGTAGGGCTAATAGAGTTGGCTAATGACGTCACCTATACAGATCACATACAGCCAGTATGCTTACCTGCCTATGAAGACCACTTCCCTTATACGGACGTGGAACCTAGAAGTACTAAGAAACTAAATACAACCTACACCGACTGTCATATTGTCGGCTGGGGTAAAACTGATTATAATAGTAAGTAATGATCTCTCTCTCTCTCTCTCTCTCTCTCTCTCTGTGTGTGTATGTGTGTGTGTGCGCGCGCTCTCTCGCTGTGTGTGTGTGTGGGGGGTGAAGCCTAATATCCCGCTCTCTCTCGCTCTCTCTTTCTCTCTTATGTCTGTTTGTGTTGTGTGTGTGTGTGTGTGTGTGTGTGTGTGTGTGTGTGTGTGTGTGTGTGTGTTTCTTCCCCCTCTCAATCCCCCCCTCTATCTCTGACTGTAACTGAGTGCATTGCGCCAGTCTGTCTGTATGTCTGTTTATCCACGGTTTATATTTATTTATATAACATACCCATTAATATTTCAGGTGGGGTAGGAGGTAAATTACAGGACATGACAATAAGCAAAGTGATGCCACTATCGGAATGTTTTGACATTTATTATAATAATTTATCTCCCGGGATGAGAAACGCCACGGATGTTTGTCTGTTTGGACGTACAGGGGGAAGAATTTGTAAAGTAGGTAAATCATTATAATATCTGCACACGAATTACCCATTTTTCTGTTTAATGTTCATCTGTTTGGCTGACACATTTATTACGTCAATGAAGAAACAGGATATTAAAGTAAATTTATTTTAGAAGCGGTTATATAACACATGTTTTTATAAAGTTATTATTATTATTTACAGGGTGACAGTGGTTCCCCATTTGTCTGTCAGAAGAATGGACAGTGGTACCTGTTGGGTTTAGGAGGCTGGTCCCTGGCCGAATGTATAGATATATATGTCTTCTATCCATCTGTCTACACAGACGTCTCTGTCTATAGAGACTGGATATTTGCCACGATTTATGGCTCTGATTAGAAGTTAGAGGCATCGGTTTTATGGGCATTTTATGATTTCTCTTTTCTGACTTCAGCTCGTGATATTTTGACAGAACAGCGACCTATCCTGGTGTAACATAGTCTGCTATACGCGTGCGAGGAGTGTGTGTGTGTTTGTGTATGTAATAGGGGAGAAAAGAGATAATGTACATGTATATCGTTCAATATTTCAACAACATCAACCTTTTTATTGGAGTCAGTCTTTCCTTTCCCTAAACGATAAAGGAAAGTGATCTTAGATTTGGGCAATCCGGTTACCTGTCTAATGATGCCATAATAAGCACTATAAATTTTGATTGGCCGTAATATATGTACTGTTTATGTGTGATATATGTGCTATATAAGTTTACTTTGTATTTGGTGATCTATCGTATACCTGTCTTTTTATCAGTACCGTACAACAGATTATATATATATATATATATATATATATATATATATATGAAGATTTGATATATATTTACCGAATACGTCAACTGACATAATAAAATAATGAGCTATTTGACTACTATAATATTTTATATTAATTTAATATTTTCATGTTTCATACCATCACACACCAATAAATTATAATATGTTTGTTAGTATATACACTAATTCATGAGTCATCTAGGTGACATGATAATCCTAATGATTAGGTATATTTTTCACATCTAAGCAGTTTTGTCCTAATTAGAGCATGACCTAACCCAGTTGTACTACAGTCGAACCTATACAATCCGACAACAGATTAATAGAACATTTTAATAATGCTTTAAGTCGCAAATTTAATGCTTGTGAAAGAAAGCATTTGTATTAGAATTAAGATTGTTTTCTGTACAGAAAAGACTGTTAATATGTATGTATATTATATACTTTACTCTTGTGTAAAATAATACAGATGTAAATAAAATAATATTTATATTTTAAATTATGTTTGTCATTTCTATGCTCATCATTTTGTTTATACGGGTATGTTATTTTTAAGCGTGCACGCATACACGCACGCACAAAACTATAAGTATATACCTAAATATTACATGTGAAGTGTTAAGCACAATATGTATGTCGGGTTTATAGAAACAAGGCTATTAATTATTGATACACAAATGATAATACCTAAATAAATACACGGACAATAATTATATAACAAACAGTACATACGCTGAAACTAAAATACTGATACAAAAGCAGTGATATACAAACACTGATACAAATAGATTTTTAACATTTTATGCTGTATTTTATGTGTAACAAGCTTAAAAGTTGCTCTCATTGCGCACTTTAAAGCTTCAGCCCATATAACTTGGGGTTAAAATAATTTTAATGGTTAAGCATCATTCTCCCAATCACAGGCCCAAACAATGTCGTATTAACCGCCGTTTAAGATTCTTATCAGATATTTTGTGAAAACAGACAGACAGACACACACACTCGTTTTTATTTATATAGATGTATTTTTTTAAATGGCTTGTGTAGCAAATATTTTTTTGGTGTAGATTCAAAGTGTTGTTTTGGTACGCACCTTTATGGTATCTTCTGGTATAACTTCTCAACAAGGGGACTCCAATATTTATATAGCTTATGATTTCACCTTTTCCAAAGCCAGAACTCGATACACAAACACTGATAGACAAATTATTAGCATTATCCCTTAGAGGTATGCTGAACGTATCCAAGATTACGAGTTACCTGGTATCTTTGATTAATGTCCATATCTATTATCACGTAAATTAAACACTTATCATAAAACATTACGATTTGTTCGATGTTAAACTTCATAATTAAAATAAATTAATTAGTAATGATTTATCGGATAAATGTAACTTACGTGATAGCCTGAATAGATAAATAGTGGGGGGTTGAATGTAGAGGTCAGAATGCGGAGGAAATGGGGGGGGGGGGGGTGTTATCGCGCTGGATCCGTAGATACACGACATGAACTAACATCTCGTGACTCGATATGACGTAGGAGAAGAGAGATTATAATGTTTACCAGACATTTTATTAATCAATAATTATACACGCGATGTGTTTTTATGATTACAGAGTGACACGTGTTCTATTAGCACACAATGATCGTAACTTAAGCTGTGATATGATCTTATCTAACTGACACATTAATGATCAACTTTACCTGGTCGTCTTGTTGTAATAAACACGTTAGTGTTGAAGGCTGGCTGCTCTATGATACACATTTACGGGTGAAGGATTAGAAACTTCAAATTCTACAAAACTCAGACTTGACCAAGAAATATATAACCTGTATAGAAATAAAGATCTAAATATTGCCATGTGATACTAATAGCAATATTTAATTTCTGGTATTTCACCATATATATATATATATATATATATATATATATATATATATATATATATATATATATATAAAATCAATTGACATATCCCTTGTAAAAATCCCGAAAAATAATATCTCAGTTATTCGGTAAAATTCCAAAGAATCATCGAAGTGTAACAACGATATGTTTATGCCTTGAAGACAATAATTCTTTTGTTAAGACTGTCAACAACTATCAGTTCTTTGGCTTCCCTGTTGATAGCCAAATAACGTGGTTCGAATTGTTCACCATTATCCAAATTTCCGTTATGACCTACTTCCATAACCAATGAGCCGTCGCTTTTGTAGACGCAGACACGACCTTGGGTAGGGTCAGCCACATATATCGTCCAATCAGGGCCAGCTCTGACAGATACGGGTTCCAATAATCCATCGTCATCGGACACACCCCAACCAATTGTTACTCGATGTTTACCAGTGGCGTAAAACACCTGGAATTAAAAAAATAATATCAATTAGAATATCTAACAATCGACAGATAACAGATCGTAATTAACTATTATTGTATGTCTGGTTGTTTTTTTGGGGGGGTTTAGTGAAACATGTCAAATGAGGTAGACCTTATTAATAACTTGGGAAATAATTGCTGTTTTATGTCCACTTTTGTCCATATGGTAGCCTAAATGGCCCGAGCAACCTACACAGGTAATGATGCGAAATGAAAGATGAAACACCTATCAGATTTGAACTTAGGTGATAGAAATCTGCGGCCAACCGTGCTGCCAGTTAGACCACGCAGGCTTTAGAGAGAGAGATGATGAAATGTGTGTCATTGAAGATGTGTTTTGATGTCAGGCTGTAGATGTAGCAAATCGACTGGTTCCATGTAGCGTCTCTGAAGGTAGCCAGACGCGAGTCGGATAAAATCAGTATAAGAGTGGTTTGCCAAATTTTAAAATGGTTGAGTATTTAAGAACGCTGTCGCGTATGTCGAAATAAAACAGAATCACGTTACCATACTACATGTTATATCAGTACTTCTGGAACACTACTTTAAGACGAACAACGCATTTTCAGTGTTTTTCTATTCATTTACTAGTTTTATAATTAGCTTTTAATCAATACAAAATATTAACATTGCGAAATTTCGTGTGAATTGCTAAAATTGTATATTAAAAAAATGTATAATAAGCGGCAAAATTAAAACTAAGCTTTCTATCATAGGCGTCATAAATTATTTCGTATCCAAACCTGTATCCGTTTGTTTGACGTGTCCGCCAGGATAATGTTTCCGGTCGAAGGACAGACGGATATCCCCTGCGGATGGGGTACGTCGACCATTTTGTTTCCGGTGCAGCCGAACTCCCGTACGAAACTTCCGGTGATGTCCAGTATCTGTATGCGATTATTGCCGCAGTCACAGATGTAGATCCTGTTCTGGCTGTCGACCACGATGTCGGACATCTCCCGAAATTCGCCGACCCCTCCTCCCTCCTTGCCGAACATGGAGACAAACTCGCCGCTAGGGGTCAGCACCTGTATTCGGTTGTTTCCGCTATCGGCCACGATTATATCGCCGTCGCGGCTGATGGTCACCGCCTTTACGGTGTCGAATTCGCACTCGCCGTCGCCGTGACGACCTATGACCTTGATGAATTTGTACTTCCGGTCGAACAAGATGAGCTGACTGAGTTCCTGGTCGGCTACAACGATCTTACCATCTTGAGGAGAGACAGCTACGGCGACTGGTTTGACCAAGAACACTTTGTCCGCTACCTGGGTGGGTATGATGTACCGAGGTTTGGTGACTAGTATTGTATTCTGTCTGCCTGCAGTAGTCGTCTGTTGGTGGCGATGTTTTGACGACATGTCGCTCGTTTATGATATTTCTTCTGTTTCGTCGCGCCGCTGACTGAATGACTGACACCTGACACTGAAATGCGTCAAATAAACGAATGGAAAATATCCGATCAAATAACACTCCAGCCTCGTTTACAAAAATATAAACAAATAATAACACGACAACAAAATGTAAAAGATAACGAGAAAATTTTACATATTCACACATACATACATATATTTACACATAGTGACACACACACACACACACACACACACACACACACACACACACACACACACACACACACACACACACATATATATATATATGTGTGTGTATACATGGATACATGTACATGTATGCGTAACACTTACACTACATATACGGATTCAATTAGAATATTTTAATGAATTGCGTCAATTGGGAGACTTTATATAGACACTCAGACTATGGGGGGGGGGGGGAGTCTGTTAGTTGAGATAAATGTAGTGGAATTAATCTAACTATATCAAACGACACGATATCTTAGATTATCAATCTGACAAATTACCAAAACGCAAACTCGGACAGACTCAGGACCGAGGGGATGATGGCCTGTTATATGGTTCATAATATTATAGTTGTTTAGACCTAAGTCAACTAATGTGTGAGCAGCGACCTCACCCCCCTTCATAAAAACCTAACTACGCGTAACTTCCGTTGTAAATAAATGCTTATGAACTTTACATAAAGTGTGCGCGCGTGTGTGTGTGTCTCTGTGTGTGTGTGTGTATGGAAGATTAATGGGATAAAATGTGCTTAATATGTCGGAATTAGATTAGTGAAAATGATGGAGAAATTATGTTACACGTAAGAAGTATACATGTGTGCGTGTGTGTATGTGTGTGTGTGTAGGTGTGTGTGTAGGTGTGTGTGTGTGTAGGTGTGTGTGTAGGTGTAGGTATGTAGACGTGTGTGACTTATATAAAGGCTAAAGCTTACGTTTTCGTGACGTCATGTTATTCCATCTTAATTCACTTCGATCTCTCTACCGTTAAAAATAATAAACTAAGCTGCACCTCCTTATCATCATTATTATCTGGGAACAGCCACATATTATATATATATATATATATATATTAGTTTATTACACACACACACACACACACACACACATACATACACACACACAAACACACAAGAAATAGAAAATTAAATGTTTAACAAGTGGTCTAATGATGATTAATGGCGTTTCTTATTAATAGACAAGTTCATCACTATCAACATCATTTGATTGTTTATATTATTATTATTATTATTATTATTATTATTGTTATTATTATTACTATTATTATTATTACCACCACCACCACCACCACCACCATCATCATCATCATCAACATTTTTATCAAGTTCACCTTTTTACCTTGACAAACAAGTACATTTTATTGGTGATTAGACTTAATCACGTGATCACTGCCTTGATTAATATTGATTAAACTGCTGTTTCGTGACTTCAATGATAAATCAAGGCCAGTGTCTGATGTTGCTACTGTTGTTATTGTTTCTACGTTTTTGCTGTTGTTGTTGCTGCTGCTGCTGCGGTTTATCAGATGTTTATACCTCGAGTGATTGTTTGATACAACAGTTAACAGTTAGGTTTTAGACTAGGTCAGACTAATTGTTGGCAGACTATAAAGGTGTAAGACGTTATGATAATAAAAGCTTGCGTTTTAGCAGTGTATGACAAGGTAGGGCGCCTCTGTGGTCTAGCGGTAACGTGTTGGACTACAGATCACTACCACCCGTGTTCAAATCTCGGTGTGGGCATATCTGAAGATTGTTTCGTCTTTGACTTCGCCTCATTACCTTCGGAGGTCGCTCGGCCCATTTAGCCTACCTTGTGCACAAAAGTAAAACATCAATCATCATCATCAGTGTATGACAAGGTACCGACACTGAGAATCTCTAGGTATGTTCACAAGTGGGACAGGATACTTGTTTCAGTCATTTCAAATGCAAGACGCACCAGTTATATACAGAGAAACTGAGTGTGTGTGTGTGTGTGTGTGTGCGCGCGCGCGCGTGTGTGTGATTTAATATGTGTCAAAGAAATTACTTAAATATAAATATTGTCCATCTAACATTCTCCTTTTCAACATCCAATTATCTAATTACATATCCATAAATAGAGAAACGGTTTGAAGAAAATCTCACAATTTAAGTAGAAGCCACCTATTATGTATAGTTCAACTTATTAAATCTTTTAGTTCTTTTTCAAGTCACACATCAATAATATATAAAGAGTTGTTTTTTATTGTCTAATGTTGAAATGTTGAGGAAATTACGCTCGATGGATTCTCTAACGTGATTTGTATACAAATATAAATTAAAAAAAGACTCATGTAGAAAACAATAACTATCCTGTCATTTGTATATAAACAATACTAAACGTAATCCCACCGGCAAGACTATATATATATATATCAGCTCAAAGTCGCCATTACTAAGGAACCGAATTTTATATTAATGAAGCTGTTGGGGTTCTAAAACACTTTTTGTTTTTGTATATAAAAATCGATATGAGGTCTAGACGCTTATAAAAAAACAATAATATTGATCGATAGAAAACTGCCATATATTTTGTTAGTTTTATTTTGACGAGCTTGATGTATGAAAGCGTGGATTTTTGTAAATATAGAGATATATATTCAACCCAAAAACACTAATTGAGATAGGTATTGACAAGATACAGCTAGTTTGGGGGCTCTGCCTCTCTGTCTGTCTGTGTGTCTGTCAGGTGTGTCCACGTGATAGCTATCTGCGTACTTTCCGATATTTTCCCAAGTTTTAATGGGCGTATTTACTGTCCCATTATGATATCTTATCGACATTAAAATTTGAGTTATGAATTATGACTAGGAACTGGAATGATTGTTGTTGTTAGCATGACAAGTTTTAATGTGTCACTGATTAGATACATAACTAAACTGAGAGATACTTTGTAATTTAATGAATACATCTATAATTATAGATCAATTAGTCACTTAGTGAGCATATAGCGCGCCAACTGGAAGGGGGGGTTAGGCTTCGAAATTGGCAAATTGTGGAGAAAAAGGTATAAAAATGATGTTGTAAGATGGGTGTATTTAGAGAGTCTATTGATGGAGGTGCCACCTAGTGACAATAATAGAGGAAGTTATTTATTACTTCATATAACTACCGTAAACAATGTAATTGCAATGTCTAGACATTACAAATACCTTACAAGCTTACAACAAATATTATTTCGGCATATTACAGGTGTACGGTGATAACAGTAAATGAAAGGTGGAATAATTAATTTATACCTTATTTAATAAAGATACAATATGTAATCTTACACATTTCGTATTCATTACACGTTTTGTTTACAACATTTCTTTTCCTTATCAAAGAGAATAACTAACCTAAGTTAATTAGAAGAAATGAAATAAAGTTAATCACCATAATTCTCAAATTTCCGGCGGAAGTGAAGGAAACCTTATACCACGTTAACAATGCCATCTGGTGTCATTAATATACTGGAGACAAATGATCCAGAGCTTTGGTAAATTATACACAAACCGACCGTGGCAGCCCACGTGATAGTCTAACTAATTAAAACGGTCTGGATATAGTGGGCTCCTCCCACAACACTGTCATATTAGCATATAACAAACATATAGGAATATAAGCAGTATAGAGCGATATGGACACAAATAAATTGTGATTGATATTTAATAATTAATTATCTCTGGATTTATTTCTCCAGCAGTAATTATATCCTCTAACCTCAAAATGGCTGGATCTCATTAATGTATTGGAGGAATTGTTTGATTTAATCATGTTGCTGTCCTTATTATTTTAGTATATTTCCTTATTATCTGTCTTTAATATCTTCCGAAATATGTATAACAATATAGATTGTGTTACATGACTTATTAACAATATAGATTGTGTTACATGACTTATTAACAATATAGATTGTGTTACATGACTTATTAACAATATAGATTGTGTTACATGACTTATTAACAATATAGATTGTGTTACATGACTTATTAACAATATAGATTGTGTTACAGGACTTACTAACAATATAGATTGTGTTACAGGACTTATTAACTATATAAATTGTGTTACATGACTTATTAACAATATAGATTGTGTTACATGACTTATTAACAATATAGATTGTGTTACATGACTTATTAACAATATAGATTGTGTTACATGACTTATTAACAATATAGATTGTGTTACATGACTTATTAACAATATAGATTGTGTTACATGACTTATTAACTATATAGATTGTGTTACAGGACTTACTAACAATACAGATTGTGTTACATGACTTATTAACAATATAGATGTGTGTTAAAACATGAGACTTATTAACAATACAGATTGTGTTACATGACTTATTAACAATATAGATTGTGTTACATGACTTATTAACAATATAGATTATGTTACAGGACTTACTAACAATACAGATTGTGTTACAGGACTTATTAACAATATAGATCGTGTTACAGGGCTTACTAACAATACAGATTGTGTTACATGACTTACTAACAATATAGATTATGTTACAGGACTTACTAACAATACAGATTGTGTTACATGACTTATTAACAATATAGATTGTGTTACATGACTTATTAACAATATAGATTATGTTACAGGACTTACTAACAATACAGATTGTGTTACATGACTTGTTAACAATACAGATTGTGTTACAGGACTTACTAACAATACAGATTGTGTTACATGACTTATTAACACTATAGGTTATGTTACAACACTTAATAAAAATATAGATCGAACTAAAGTACTTAATAACAATACAGATCAGATCAGATCCGAAAATATCCTACTTAAGTTAATAACAATATAGACCGTGTTAGAGGATTTAATAACAACATAGACCGTGTTACAGGGACTGTTCTAGTTGGTTCTGGCAACAAAAGGTCCCTATCACAAATACCAGATACAACTGATCTTGTACAATCAGTCAAATCTTTAGCTCCGTAATTTATATTTTCATAATATAAAATTAAATTACCCAAAGCCTTATCTATATCCAGTTCTAATCAACGAACATTGATTCATCTCAGATGGTACTGACCCTATAGCGGCAATTGATGATAAACAATTTTTTTTAATTAATTCCCGTTCAGTTCATCACATGCTAACGTGTAGGGTTCCTGGTGACACGATCAAATCAAGACCGGTCAGAGGTCAAACAAATAGATGCCTATACAATCAGCATTAGACTGGGTGGATCCAGTAGTTGTTTCCAGAAGTGATTGGGGTTAAGTATATAAATAATCCGGCAAACTACAGCACAAACACTAACTTTTCCACCTTCCATTAGATGTGTGCTCGTTGTTTTTGAAGTTTTTCCTGGAATTTCTTAACGTTGGTTATTACAGCTCCACCTAGTGGCGTAACCCGCTTTCCTCGAATTTCGTAAATGTTTATATAAAGTTAGTGAAGGTTTTAATCGATATAATTGCTACACATAAAATAACTTATATACGACTCAGAGCTCTCCGTCATTCTCCCCGGGGAGATTGGGGGGCTCTGGCAGACAGACAGAGAGACAGACAGACAGACAGACAGACAGACTATATTGTTATTTATATTTATGTAAACAACAAATAAAATAAATAATTCTTTATTTGTTAAAGATAGCACACAGTATAAAACCACATTTTTATTTACATTTACTCAGATGTATAAATGTTCATATAAATAGCTCGGTGTCCATTCTACTAAATGTTATCTGTTTAGATAATCACCATGGCTACGTGTTAGTTTGGTGTAAATAACCAATATACTGACGATTATATCACTTACATTAATGTTATAATAATACACGTAATCGATGTTAAACCCGTGATATGACATGAGTAAGATCAATAAAGGTTACTTTTAATGAGAACAAAATCTATAATTAGCAATCAAGACGTTATCTTGTTTTTAATGTTTCCATTAATAACTGGCTTTATATATATATATATATATATATATATATATGTGTGTGTGTGTGTGTGTGTGTGTTGTTATTATTATTATTATTATTATTATTATTATTATTATTATTATTATGAATCATTAAAATATATTTCGTCTTAAACTCACAAACAGGCTCGCAGCTATTATGTGTCGTGACCTTTTGACGTTTAGCAGTGACCCGACAGTCTAATTACCACCATGATTCTATCGTTGGCACGGGGCCGTATAGCCATTTCATAAAATATAAATATATTATAGCCAATCAATAGTTATCTCGCTGTCGTCTATTTTTTATGTACTTATCCAAGTCACGCTAACTGTGATCACTAAAATAATTCGCTTCAACCCGTTTTGGACACCACGTACCACTAATTCAACGCCACAGGAGTATATAAATGTCGTCTAAAACGTTGGCTATCCAATCGGATCTCTTCAGGATCAAGTCAGTATTTACCAGTGAAATTTTATGAAGTCATAAATCGTGCGATCCCACAAGATCACTCGGATCAGGTACCAATGTTTTATTGTACAGATATGCTGATTGTTCAAATGTTTGTATGTGTTTTTACATATTTCTGATTAATACATCACTGTACGACACATTTGAATGGCTTCGGCTGGAGAAGGTGCTTTATTAAATCTATATTATTATTATTATTATTATTATTATTATTATTATTATTACAAGTTCTCGAAGTGAGCTAGAATGTGGGAATATCTTATTTATAAATTTGTATTTCATTCAATCGATTGTTGAATAGTCTTTACTAGAATATTTTCAGTAAATAGCTTTAATCAACCAAGATTATATTGTGTTAGATACTCATACAAATATGAGTGAACTGGTCTAGATACTCAACAGAAACTGAGCTAATTACTCGCCTAAAGCTGAATGGAGTGACCTAGATACCTATCTGGAACAGAGTGGGCTAAGGCAGTTACTCATCCAGAGCTGAGTGGACTGACACAGACACTCACCCGGAGCTAAGTGAACTGATCTAGATACCTATCTGGACCCGAGTGAACTGATCTAGATACTCATCCGGATCTGTGTAGGTGTTGACTTATCTAGAATCTCAACAGAAACTGAGCTGAATGAACTAGATACTAATCTTTAATTTAGCAGACAAAGCTAGATACTCATCCGGATCTGAGTAAACTTACATAAATTCACCCATGGAGTTGTGTGGACTGACCTAGATACTAATCTGGAACAGAGTGGTGCAATCTTTAAGTTTAAAGGTCAACCTTCAAACTTGTTCCGAACCTTGTAGTTCCAGTTTAGTATCTAGCACTCTAACAACTACATTTTCCCTAACAAATAGTCACATTGTCTCAATTAGAAAAACTCCGACTACAAGTCTATAGATTTATTTATTATTTTTATGAACCTATACAATCTAGTATCATCATCAATTTGACGAGGAGCATACTATGACAATTATCTGGTATATATATATATATATATATATATATATATATATATATATATATATAATGATCCACTATAAACCGTTACAATTAATGCATCCAGATACTTAGTTGTGAGGTAATTAGCCGGTGAACACGCCAATGACAAGTTGTCGGTTGGTGTATCCGGGCGTAGAACTTACTAGTTTTGAGTCAAAAACTACTACTGAGCTATCATGATCCAGGTTACATTATTTGACAAGATCAATGATATTTGGTGACGAATTAACCTGTTCCAGTTCTGTTTTGTTTCGTTTTCAGACGGAATCGAAACCCGGAACACGACAAGTAGAACAACCTAGGAGACTGAATAGCTGATAAATATACATTCAGACAGACAGACATACAACTCATCATGTACAATCCCCCGCGCCGATTCTCCCATCAGCTCAGCGAGACTGTTAACATCGGCGTCTCCGAAAGGCGGAAAATTACGACGAAATCGAAACACATAATTCCCTCGGCGATTGGCGACAAGCTACAGATGGTGAAGCCAGTATCAGTGTCGGTGTCGCCACCTGACGGTAAGATCGTCGTCGCTGACCAGGAAATCTGTCAGCTGATATTCTTCGACAAAAAGTATAAATTCGTCAAGACCGTTGGGGGTCCCGGTCACGGAGATGGCGAGTATCACGTGATCAAGGCCGTCAGTGTCGGGGTGAACGGCGATATCGTAGTAGCCGACAGCGGCAACAACCGGATACAGGTGCTGACACCTAGCGGAGACTTCACTCGCGTTTTTGGCAGCGTTGGCAAGAGCGTCGGACAGTTCGACGACATAACCGACGTCATCGTCGACTCGCAGGACCGGATATATGTGTGCGACGCCGGAAACAGTCGCATACAGATTCTGGATCTTTACGGGAACTTTATCCGGGAATTTGGCAGCTGTGGGAATAAAATCAGCGACATCATACACCCACAAAGTGTAGCCGTTTGTCCGTGTACAGGGAATGTGATACTAGCTGATACTAGTAACAGACGAGTACAGGTTAGTATGAATACTTATAGTAGCATCTACTATAGTATGGATAATATGATACTGCCTGATATGGGCGGGGGGGGGGGTATGTTATAACCATGTCACTGTTAGAATAGAAGAGAATGTGTGCCTTAATATTGTACGTAGATGAGGTCTTTATTAATCATTATGTTCCTTGGCATGTTGTATGTTAACATGTAAAGTTTAACTTCATTTCATGGTGAAGTAAACGTCTAATCAACACAATAAAGTAAAAATTGTAATTGTCTTAAAATGTTCAACACAAGATTTTTGTGTTGGCCTTCAGTCAGTAGCTCAGCTAGACAAGTGAGTGTTTTCAAGGGACTTGTCCTTTCTCAGTGATTCTTAGAACAGTGTCTATTTTAAAGTTCTTCTTCCAGTTAATAAAATGTGACATCGTGCAATACACTTATCGTTATTTTTATCACCTTTTTAATTACTATTTTGCCATTTGTTTGTTGTCAATTAAGGTAATACATTGATAAACACATTATATATTATAACATATGTTGTACTGCTCATAAATATTTTCATGATTTTTCTAATGAACGATGAATTTCATAATCTAGCTGACCCATGAGAGGATGAAATTCACTTTTGATGGCTTTGTTTACAGGAAATAGTTCTGTAATATGATGTTTGCTAGAAAGCATGTTATGTTGGGCCAGTGTACATGAAATATTCATTGTTAAACATCGTGACTGGATGCAGATCTGACAAACATTGTTGCATGGCTGAAAATCACTCACCATTGGAATGATTGACACTAATAGATCAAATGATATGCTAATTTTTATATCACTTATCAGTGTTGTGAGACCATCTAATTATTTGATTGTTGAGTCATTTTAATCACTCATCTGACATGAGCTGTCACCAAATGAAATTATAAAAATGTCTTTTGACAAATACGTTATTAATCATATACCAGTATTGTTGAAGTTAAAATATTGTCTAGTGGACATCCGGTGAATAGTTAAATACTAATTTGTATCTATTAAAATCAATTATTTTATTACACAAAACGGCTGAATATATATATATATATATATATATATATATATATATATATATATATATATATATATATATATATATATATATATATATATATATATAACTCCGCGTACTTTGTACTGAACTGTTTGGATAGAGGTTTGTTTGATTTGATCATTTGGTATTAACAATACACTCTCGTAATATCATTTCACATTAAACAACTTGTCAATGGTCAGTAAAATGATTTCGATGTTGAATTCGTTAAAATGATCATGCATATCAAATATCTTCAGTAATCCGTGTTAGATGTTCTCCTTGGCGAAATCGTTTCGGTGACGAACGATCCCGCAACCATTACCAAGTGTTCGAAAGATGTAGGCACCATAGAGTATTTCGTCGCCCAAAAAATTTCGGATATAGGCTGCTTAAAGTAATTCTATCTAAATGATTCTAATATATTTTTCTGACCTTAGTAGTCACTATATCCCTTATATATATATATATATATATATATATATATATATATATATATATATATATATATATATATATATATATATATATGTCCCTCATTTAGCTAATTAATTATACAGCAGAGTATTCCTCGCCATGGTTGGCACACAGAAAGTTGTGACCCCACAGACATTACGGAGCAGAATTATGCCAAAACAGACAAATGTTGATGATGTCAGTATACAATAAAGTCCTGCACGTGCTGACAATTCTGTCTTGCAACCGTCCTTCCACACGTTTTTTATTATTTATTGATTGATTCTACATGCTTAAAAAGTAAATTAATACAAACACATTGATTTTGATATATATCTTAAATAATATTTACATATTATCATAACTTATTATAAGTTATTTCTCAAGACGCTGTGTATCAGGGGGATATTATGTATATTCGAACTGTTCAGGACACATTGCCCTGCTGTGACGTCAAGACTGCTGAAAGAATTTGCTAGATGGCGCGGTAGACGGAAGTTTTGGCCACGGACATTTTGGTCACGGATGTTTCGGACACGGCATACACCCCTGGATGTTTTGGCCGCGGTAATATTCAAGGTGGACATTTTGACCATAAGCCAAAATATCGGTTTGATTTACATGGTTTATTGATAACATATCAGATGTTGGGGTGACCTCCACGGAGGTTATGGCTCATACCACGCATCATATCACTCTTCAATTGCTTCTTCAAAGAAATGTTTTAAAGAGCAAATTCCATGTATTCTAATTTGAGTTTCTCATTTAGTCACATACTGCTGGCGCCACTTAAAACTGTTTTATTATTATTATTATTAAAATAACCTAAGGTGGCTTCTAAATTAAATGTGTTTTACATATTTTTACTCTCTCTTAACAACCGTCCAGCCAATAAATCTTTTATTTATTCCCGCTCCACCCCGCGGCCAACGACGAGTCCCCGCAGCCCGAGCGGGGCGGACATACCCGTCTAGGGCTCTAGTACACAACTTTGTCCGCGGAACTGGCCGAGTGGTAGTGGTCTAGTGGAGACGGACAAAACCCAATATTGATGCTGATGCTTCACATAGCAGACGATTGCTGCTTAGAAAATAAATTTCTCCGTATGCACAATTAAACTATCCACGTAATGTAATGTCTTTAGCGTTAAAAAAAACTATAATGCCAATAGATTTATTATATAAAATAACTGAATTAATCTTATAAACGGTTTTAGTAAGGAATTACTTATTTTAACAAATTATGATGAGTCGATAGATGATAAATACAAAGATGTCCTTCGACTAGTTGGATAGGAAACTGTGTATTATATTATAGATTACAATTAATTAAAATAAAGATTTGTGCATGAATAAAAAAATAACATCAATCATCTAGATAACCTAATTAACATGATAACATTTAGGGATCTCATGTTATCTATGGATCATGGAACAATTTTCTGCTGATATAATCATATTCTAGTTAATGAATCACAATAACAAGTGAGTGAGTGAGAGAGTGAGTGAGTGAGTGAGTGATTACTGTGATTACCCTCAGCACAGATAAATACAGCCGAGAGACTACTCGTTAAGGAAGTGAGAGGATCAGATCCAATATCCACAGGTATTGTTGACAGAACGCAAATTCTATTTCACGATCACGTGGTGTGCAAGGTAGTGCAGCTATTATGGTCACGATAGTGCCGTGTGTGTGTGTTATATATATATATATATATATATATATATATATATATATATGCATGCATATGTGTGTGTGTGTGTCTCTCTCTCTCTCTCTCTCTCTCTCTCTGCTGTGTGTGCGTGTGTGTGTGTGTGTGTGTGTCTGTCTGTCTGTCTGTCTGTCTCTCTCTCTCTCTCTCTCTCTCTCTCTCTCTCTCTCTCTGTGTGTTCTCTCTCTCTCTCTCTCTCTCTCTCTCTCTCTCTCTCTCTCTCTCTCTCTGTGTCTGTGTTATTTTGTTACACGGATAGAGGCATTGGCACGAATATCATGATCGTGATGTCATTGAATGTTACCGAATTCTGATGGAACGATAGGAAATAAAACATAACATCCCAGAACACGTCTAATAGCATTTAATGGCGATAAATTATATTTGTGAGAGACAGACATTTGCTGTCGGCAAATAAAAACTACTTCATGGAGACTAATGTCGCTGTTTTAATAAGTAATAAAACGGGCTTTAGAATTTTGATCAGATGTATTTTCCCAATTTCATCATTATTTTTACTGACATCTAGCGAGTACAAAAGCAATTACTATTCCCTTTCCTCTGACATAGTTTAGGGGAAGGAAGGAAGTTTTTTTCGAGTGATATTCGAGTGTTTATTTCGCGATGCTATCATGAACTTGAACTTTCTCTTTATGCTCATCATCCAGAAGCCCGTATCATACTTCTATAATTATGGTCTATGTCAGAAGACATGTTAGTACGCTCTTTTCGTTGTGATAGTTGGATGTCATGATATAAAGTTATTAGATTATCTGTTTGCTGATCTTATTTGGTACTACATCTTCCTCCGTTGTTCTGTATTCCAATGATTACTCATCAAAATTAGAATAAGATAGATCAGGTAGATGATACAGTAATACAGAACTACATTGATCTTTCTTCGTCTGTGAGCTATTGACATCTTAAAACATTATGTCTTATGTTCGTTGAAGCTGAAAGTGATAAACAAAGGTTTTTAGGTTTTGTATATATGATAATATGACCAAGTTATGATAAATTTGTATTATGCTCTTTATTTTACTATTAAAATCTGCTTAATATGTATGTCTCGCCATACCGCCATTTTGCATATGACGTCATTTAAGCCAAGCAAATCTCTATGTGCCTTGACATTCAATTTAAATAATGACATCAGCGTGTTTTTAACTCCAGCGCAGGTTTTTAGAAATTCCAGACTGGGCGGCGTTCGCATTTTAAACACGATCCAGCAATAAAAAGAATAATACTAGGATAAAAGACTGGAAAAGTAAATGATCGCTGCTGTGAGTAGTGAGAGTACAGCTAATTCGGTAAACAAATTAACATGTCAGACCGTGGGTTAAAAATATTAACTAGTTTACGTATGTAAGGTCATTGTTATATTCAAGCTATACTTCTCCAATTAATATTAACAAAATCAGATCATTCTATTTTATATTTAATCAAATGATAAACGGGTTTGATCAGAGGGCCTAGTCTGAGTCTCTTCTATATTGCCGATCAATGACGTAGTAACAGACCAACCAATCAGGAGCTGGTTAGCTTTCGTCGTTCAACAATAGTTGGAACTCCTCTTTGTAGGCGGCCTCTAGCTAAAGTCTATTACGAGTTACCGTCAATAAATCGTTATTAGTGTTTAATATATTCTAGGGTTTTAATGCACAATCATTACATTTAACGGGTTAATGGGCTTATAAAAATAAGGCATAATGTTAGTGGGGGGAAAAGCAAATGAAGTATCTGAATATTGCTGTTCAGGATAACTACAGAAAATATGCAAGTTCTTTCAGCTTCTTAATTCCAAGGAGGTTGCACGACAAGCGCCCCCCACACTCCGAAGGAATGTACTTTTAAGTTGGTAATATTTACACAACATATTTGTTTAGTATATTTGGGCCAGGTCAACACAGGTTTACTTTTAGATATTTCTGTCTATTACAGATGTTTTATGCCACAGGTCAACACAGGTCTACTTTTGGAAATCTGCCTATTTAAGATGTTTTATCCCACAGGTTTAATTTCGGATATTTTTGTCTATTACAGGTATTTTATGCCACAGGTCAACACAGGTTTACTATTGGTTGGACTGGAGCCGAAGAGTGTGAGTTATTGGAGCCTACCTCGGTGGCTATTGGTCCAAAATGGACGATCCTGGTAGCTGATCCGACACAAGGTCGTATCTGTGGCTTTACCATGGATGGTACCCTGGTACAGGAATACGGCCATCATGGTATGTTAGATAATGGAGAACAGTTTGAGCCCAGACAGCTAGCTATTAACAGCGAAAATGGTGACGTCATAGTCATAGACGGTCTAAACAAAAGGGTGATTGTGTTCAATGGTTAGCATATCGTCCGTTAGAAGTCGCTCTCTGTCGGCTTGCACACGAAGAAAAAAATGTCTTAGACCTTTAACTCCGTAGTTTTGCTTTGGTGACTAATACCGGCTCTTGGTTTGGTGGGAATTGTGAGAAATCCAATTTTGGGATAATGTAAAACGGTGAGAGTGCGCGTCCACGTGTGTGTGTGTGTGTTGATAATTCACGTCCACTTTTATGCACGCGGTAGACTTAATGAGCCGATCAACCTCAAAATATAATGACGCGAGTATAGTGAGTGAGTGAGTGAGTGAGTGAGTGAGTGAGTGAGTGGTTGTAGTAAGGGTGATAGGATGGTGTGTGGTGTAATATGTGGTGGGTGGTGGTGGTGGTGGTGGTGGTGGTGGTGGTGGTGGTGGTGGTGGTGGTGGTGGTGGTGGTGGTGGTGGTGGTGGTGGTGGTGGTGGTGGTGGTGGTGGTGGTGGTTAATGAGTCTTTGGATGTGGTGAGTGAGTGAGTGAGTGAGTGAGTGAGTGAGTGAGTGAGTGAGAACGGTTTATCGCCACGTCAGCACAAAGGGTCATTCATTAGGCATCACTTACTTTTAGTCGCCTCTTTAGATATCCAGAATTTTCCAATTACAAACCTTAAACCCACCACGGAGACCGAGAATCATAACAGAACAGTTGGATAAAATAAAACTATATTTCAAATTGATATATAATATTTAAGAGAATGTTATTACACGATATTATTTAATTTATAACAAGTCTTCAAATCACTAGAAATCGAATACTTGGTCAGTTATATTTGTACTCGTTATATTTTTTATGTTAATATTTATTTTAAAATATAATTTTCACGATATAAATATTATCAGAAAATCGATGAAAACATATTAAAACTTAATACAAAATGGTTAAAATAGAACTATGCTATCCAACATCTACAATTGTATTCAGCTAGTGTATATAGTATGTCTTGGCCTCGTCTCATACTATTTATAACTATTTCGGTTAAAGTACTATTTCCTTTTGTGGGAGGATGCTAAATCGATCTATTAATTACTACCATCGAAGGTCAGGTGTAAAACAATTATTTATTTAAGTTTTTCTTGAATAAACAAAGATTCCTCAACTTGTTATCCAGTATTAGTGAAATGTGTTTCTTCAATGTGATATTTATTTGATATTCAGTCTGAAAGTGAACGATATCAACAAGTTTGGTGTATTCGGTCATATGTAAAAGTAATATTCATAACTGGAACTACACTAACCTTGGATTTATTTCAGTTACGTTTAATAAATTGCCATGTCCCTATTGTGATAGTTGTTAGGAAATCTTACAGAACTCAAAATATCGTCGTGTATGAAGCAATAGTAGAGGCATTTGATGTGATCATGTACAAATATATGTACACCGCAAGGTAACCCCCTCCCAACATTTGCGGTTATAGAATTGTCTTTTATTTTGTCTGAGATATATTAGAATATATATATATATATATATATATATATATATATATATATATAATCTATCATTGAATAGTTATCGAAATATCATGATATTAAACATATATACAAATCTGTTTTAGTTATATTTATGTGTGTGTGTGTGTGTGTGTGTGTGTGTGTGTGTGTGTGTGTGTGTGTGTGTGTGTGTGTGTGTGTGTGTGTGTGTGTGTGTGTGTGTGTGTGTGTGTGTGTGTGTTTATGCTCGTGATCTATAAAATATGTTAGAAGAATTCTGTCAGTTAAAGGATTAGTTTATAAGCTGTGTTATCAAGTTATTGTTCAATTGTTTATCACGCAGTGTTATTCTTTGCGAGTATGTATATGGTTCCCATCAGATATTATTTATCAAACAAATATTTATCACAAAAAATATTTCCTGGTTACAGTATTTATAGGATTAAGACGTGGTGGTGGTGGGGGGGACCCTGTTAAAGCATCAGGTAAGTCGGGGTTGATGGTGCTGAAACTGTCGTCTATAATTCTCAGTTGTCATAAAAGTCTGTTATAAAAACAAAGTTAAATTAAATCACGCCAGTTATCTACTGTCAATAGAATAATCAAATACATTCAGCTAATCGTGATCCGAACAAATTCAAAATAACAAAACATCGTTATCTAGAGTCGAAAATAACAGACAGGAAACTAAATCAGCTTAAAACATTTCTGCCTGGACGTGCTCTAATTGGAGATGAAATAAAACATTTCTAAGGAAAACAACCCGAGAAGTTTGGGTTCGTGTTTGTTTTCACGGTCAAGTCATAGGTACACCAAGGGACGTAATGGGGCGTCTCCGTGGCCTAGTTTGTAGCACGTTGGATCACATATCACTACCACCTGAGTTCGAATCTTGGCGTGGGCATATCTGAAGGTTGTTTCATCTTTGACTTCGCTTCATTACCTTTGGAGGCCACTCGACTCATTTAGCCTAACTTGTGCACAAAAGTGGCCGTAAAACATCATCATCTATTATGAATGTACCCAGGTATTTAAGGTTGTGTATTATCCAGAATGATTAGTCACTCGTTTCAATAATTTTTCGTCTCACTGGTGTTTTAGTATGCAGTTTGGTTGTCCACGTCACATGGAATAATTGTTTTATTAAGACATTCAACTAGTTTGGCAATATTATGTTTATCAACTGTCAAACGATCAATATTATTTGGGTCAATAATTACGAGGAAAGTAGTTTTAATCCACCCAAAAGTATACTTATAATGATATAAATCAGGATCGAGACACTTAGAATCCATGCCCAACCGGCTTTATACTTTTAAATATATAGTTTAATGGGGCTATCTGGTTTTGTTGTTCGGGGAGAATCCCCAGGCTGTCGCTTAATCAGCACAGCCTCTATGTTGGAGTGGTTGAGAAATCTCCTCCCCCACCACTCACAGGGGAGCAGTACGGAAAGATGGAGCCGAAATACCCTGAGGGTGGTCACTGCCAGAGTGTTTTATCTTTATAATTATTCAGTATAAGTAATCAGCTACAATATGCCCCAAATATCGCCACTTATTTGACAGGTCACTAAAGTCTAATTCCAGAAATGTACCATAGCCAGAGGTGAAGGTCTATGAACGTCATAACTCACCAAATAATTGTATCACTGACCTGTTTTCATCATTTGTGTAATGTAATATTTATGCATAACACATTAAAATAAATAAATATGTATCAAGTTATTATATTTTACAGAAACAAGGCTGCAAAATTGGCCCAAACACCAAATTTATTTCAGGGCGGTCCACAGTGAGAAATTTTCAAATTAGTCGTAGAACATCCATTTTTGTTTGATTATATAGGTCTTGAAGAGAATAATAAGTAAATGTATAATTTGACATGGTTTCCTACATTATTTAGGAAATATATACCTCGATAGGGTAGAAAATGACATATTACGGTGACAAATGTGATGAATTATTTTTCAAGTGAGACGGACAAATCCAATGGAAAAAACGACGTTGCATTGAATTGTTTTATGTACATCTAACAAATTGAAATGCAAATAATCACAAACACAATGCAACTTTATCCCAAAAAATTGCCTTTCGGTGCTTATCTTAGGCCGGCAAACTTGAACCAAGCAACTTTTTTTAAACAGATGTTTAATTCTCTAGTACATCTCAAATATTCATAATGTGCACGAAATATAGTCAAATATAATATCTATGTATATTATAATGCATATATCATACATAAAATAGGATGGATGGGTTAAAATAAGCATAGATTTGATCGGGTTGTACAACAACCTAAACATGTTGTTGACGCTGCGAGAATTTACGAGATTTGGCACTGGAGAACCTCTGGGTTTCTCCCATTGCGCAGCTCGGATAGTTTCGCATCAAAAACTATACCATTAAATAGAAAACATTCTTAGCTTTTTTCAGTGGTTTCCCTTTTCTAGCTCAATTATTAATAGATGTATTATTGTGGTTTAGATTTAAAAGTGATCGCAGACTAGGTTAGTTTCGTATTTTCATAGGGAAACCAGCATATTTAGAAAGAGTGGAATGTTGGCAACAATATGGCTAGCTTCGTTTGTTAATATTTATTGCCAAGGTCGTGCGCAGAGGGTAAACAGACCCCCTATCGCGTACTATTTTGTCAAAAAATTGTTTCAGTCCCGTTTTTGACGTAACGTCATTTAATAATGATATCCCTGATTTCAAAACAAATTAGGGGATAGAGCTATATGCATTCTGTTTATTTGTTTAATTTATAGTTATTACGTGAAATATTAAGCCTTTAAGGCAACCACAAGCAAAACAAAACTTTCATTTCACGCGTCATTTTCCTTACGCTGATTTAAAAGCACTTGTCAAATAATATTCACGACGTCCCTAGTACCAGTTGATATAAGATGGAACCCACAAATACGGAAGATTTACTGTACGTATCTTAAATATCAACCATCAACCTTGCACTGTTCCATTTCAAACATACAATAACAATGCTAAATCTATTGTGTATGTTTATTTGTATTAAAATCATTATAAGATACATATAGAATAAAGTTAGCTGGGGCAATAGTTCATCTGTACATGACCGTATTATTATTATTATGATTACAATATGTATGTACACTGACATGACAAAATGTACACTGTACAATACAGAATAATCACCTACATAATAACATATCTCAGCCCATCATCACGCGTACGAAGTACATATATTCTATATCGAAATATCTTCATCTATTTTACACAATCTATAGGGCACCAGATTCTGGGACTAAGACATAATGTGTTTCTTTTTCCTTTTGTTTTTTTTAAATATAAAACTAAAACTGAGATGAAGCATTCTCATAACTGATGCACACTCTTTATTAGAAAGTGATAACCACGAAGTGGTCTTCTTCGAACCTGATCACTGCTACCGTCGAAATAAAAGGAAAAAAATCCACAATTACTGATTGATGAGGTCAGATTCTAACTTCAGTAACGTGTATAGCCAGTGTTCTCCTGACCAATGTCAGGATAACATTCTAACAAGAAGACATCATCACAAACACTATTCGTTCAATAAACAATAAACCTCTATCACTTACAATAAGCTGCCCGCCATCATGGCACCATTAACATGGTACCATGTTACACAACGGAACATAAAGCTTATTATAGATAGAATCATAAAACAAAAACGTGGTATATGTGGTATGCTCTCACTCACTCACTCACTCACTCACACACACACATTTTATACAGTACTGTTATCTCACACTAGCATTGTGTATAGCTCATGCCAGACTGGTATGTGTAGGTCGGTGGTACATGTCATTTAACATATCGGCAGATGGGCATCAGTTTAATAACTGAACACCAATTGTTTACAGAAGGAGTTTGTGTATTACATGATGCCAAAACAAGTGTGTGGCTGATGTAACCGAAGTTCTACTTATAAATCTAACCAAACCTACAGCATGTCAGTGGATGCGATCTCTGTACAACTAAATATGACTGGATCACACCACTCGTGTTAGTCACGAAACATGAACTATGAGGAAAATTGTATATGCGATGTTGCGATATAACTTACTGATGAACAATACCGTTGATGGGTAATGAATGAAATAACAACTTGGATTATTTCACTCATCATAAATCAAATACCATGAAAATCATTCTTCTCTAACTATGAACACACAAGTGTTATACCAACTCGATACTTTTATCACTGTACACACTCAGTCATAACTGACCACGTTATATTTGGAACAGTCGGTCATTTTAAAACAATTTATTTGTGCTGTACACACACACACACACACCCATCAACTGTATTTCAATTAAATTGGCTACATTACCAGCACCTAATATTCATTACAGCTACGCAATGTAAAATAACATGACAGCATAATTAATACTAGACTGACTAGTCACCAAACCAAACTAGATCTGCTACTGACCAAACATTAAAATGTTTCTCACGATGTAACACGATGGTCCGAGACAAGTTTAATACAACACGATATAATAATATGACAAACATCTGCTAAAATGACCTGCAGTAGCCATGTCACACAGAGAAGACAAAAGGACTATCCACTAAAACTACACATGATAAAGTATATATAATAAACAAGCTCTTGTTAAAAGGCAATGAAAACGTAATGTATTCATAATATAAATGATTTAAAAGATTCCAATTATCTAAAAGTAGCAAATAAAAGAGAAATCATCGACAAAAACCATTTTTGGTGCTGTACTGAAATTTATCAATTTGATGAAGATCATTGTGACCAAACACTCGCTGAAACAAACGGGCTACATCAGCGTCCACCGTGGTGGACTCTGACCAATCCCTGTATCACTCCACCTCACTCCGCCATCACCACTTCACGCTAGGAAGAAACAGAATTCTAATTTATGTTCGTATAAGGCTGCTATGGATAATGGACAAACAGATAGTATGTGTTAATACTGGATGGAACCATAATGACAGATTGCACAATAAAATAGTAATAAATAAAGAGACAACAACCAATAGGAGGTTAATTATATATCTAATACAACTATCATTAAGCCATCTTTACACTCTTGCTATTGGTAGTCAGTCACGTCTTAAATTCCTAGAAATATTCACTGAAAAGTTTTAATTTTAGTTCATATCGGATCACGTGATTACGTCAACACTTTAAGACAGTAAACATGGGTGCATTATGATGTTGATGCTGTTGTTTATCATGATGAAGATTGTGATGACGACTACGATCATGATGATGATGATGATGGGGAGGGTGATTAAGAACTATTCCATGTTACTACTCAATCCTCAGCCACTATATCCATTATTCTGCTGATTCTGTAATGGTAAAAGGCATAAATAAGTTTAAGGACTAACAAAATAATAAACATAATAAACATCCTATACTTTGATCTACAGACAACTAATGTAATTAGCCATTTTACAGCTGTCTTTATGTTCCCCTTTCAGCAACTAACACATCAATCACTGATACCATAATATGTGTCATTGTTATTTCTAAAGTAAATTCTGTCCTAATACACAGGCTATATACATTTTCCGAACAAACATTTTTCCTGTCAAAATGTTCTTAACAGTGTGATTATAACTGTAACAGGTTACTGGTATAAATAGACAGATAATGAACACAAGTTTCAACATTATTGATAAAGGTTTTGAATTTAGTGGGGGGGGGGAGCGAGAGGGGGTGAATTAAAAAGATATGCTGGCATCACCCTAAATTTACATATTTGCTGTCTGTCTAATTTGAATCCCATGCAGTAGTATTGTCATCCATGTGGTATAACTGGTACAAAACAAACTGTACCATGATCTGACCTCTATTTGTAAACATTGATGTCAGCATTTTTTACAAGCACAATTTGTTTAAATAACACACATTGACTGGCATTTGGATTTAAATTATTGTTTTGGTATTGTTGAGAAATCTATGTACAGATAATCAAAAGATCCAACTAAGAAGAGTATATAGGTGAATAAGTGAGAATAAAAGACCAAAGAGTAAATGTTAACAACTGATAGTAGTCTGAGTACAGATCAAGTTTAAAACAAATGCACTTATAAAACAGAAGTTTAAATTTCTAAACTTTTTTTATTGTAAATAAGGAACATTATTACATTTATTTTATCTAAACATTCTCATGTTATATTAATGAAAACCAGATCATTGTAATCAATAAACGTATATGATATTTGGGCTTTAAACATTACCTATAATAGGCAGAAGGTTAGTCAACAACTCTATGGTAGTGTATATAACATATTTACAAGTTTTACCATTCACTACTAACCTGATCATGTTCTATAAAATGATGTGTCTCTTTTAGTTTATCTGATGTTTTTATTATATCATCTAAAGGGGAATCCATCCTAAAATATAATAAGTAACATTAAAATGTTCTGTTCTCTCTCTCCCTCTCACTCTCTCTCTCACCTTCTTGTGTGTGTGTGTGTCAGTCATACATTTATGTTATCGTGATCTTTAGACAGTATTATTATATTTAGTAATTGCCATAATTTACTAACTCTGTATATTTACCTAATCTTTCTTGTTGCTGGTTGTTTATCAGCTTCAGAAATTCTCTCATCTACAGGATGTTTGCTGATCGGAAGACGTTTACCCTTGTTACCAGCTACATCACTGACATCTCCATCATCCTCGTCGCCATCATCCTGTTCAGATTTCATCATCCAAACTTTACTGCTAACAACAAAATAAATAAACGATCACAAACCATATTCACAATGTGCTCATTCCATGATGTGAATAAGCATCACACCAAAGATAGAACAATATTAGGTTTTACTGAAAATGGGACGTACAAACTTTAAACTACCCAGTCAATAAAAGTATACAGTTTTATCAGGAAACAGTTATATTTAAGATTAAATGATTAACATAAAGATGCCTAAAGATGAAACCCATACAAGAAACTAGACATGAGTTGCAGAATTAATCAGACTGATAGTTTAGGTATTAAATAACAACACATGAATCAAACAAAATATTTTTCAACTTTTAACATAATCACAAATGCTACACTAATGTTAAAGCTAGATAGACAATTTTTTTAACGAATTTACAAAACTATTAATTACAAACTTAACAAAAAGTTTATCATGAGATTTTTGTAACAAAAATCACAACAGCACACTTTTACTGAGGTCTACTGACGTGGATACAGTTTCTCAGAAATGAAATTTAGAATTTCAACAATTTCTTGACAATCATGAAAGCTCTATTTATTTTGTTGCTACATCCATATATCAGGTTGCTGCTAGCAAAGAGAGTGAAAAAACTGCTCAAATTGTAGGTTGATAGTTGTATAAGTTTGTATAGCCTCCAATAATAAACAAAATAATATACCAACATTAAGTACATTTATGTGTCTTCAGATGGCTAATACACAAACAACAATAAACAACAACAACAATAAATTTAAAAGGACTTAGGGTAGAAAAAATCAAACACTAGAGAGATACAGACAAGATAATTATCAATAACACAAACGTTGTGCTAAAGTACTACAAGTGCACATCTATTTACCTTGGAGTGATGCTGTAACAATAGATATGACTGAGAATTAATAGTCTTGTTAGTAAGATATAATCTAAAAGTCAACAACAACTACTTATGAAGATGTATAATTTGTCTCAATCTGCTGAGACATTTCACCATAAAATAAATGATTATAAGAAGAATATCTGAAAATTCTTGCTCAGTGATAGGATTTTAACAGCAACAGGGAAGATAGCTGTTTAAAATAACAGAGAGAGAGAGAGAGAAATTCACTTAATGTTTGGTAGCACTGATCCAAAGGGCCAGTGTTTTTAGTTATGACATGTCAAGTTCAACATGACAAGTATCAATATTAACAATGATTATCGAAAACAGAGATAAAACTATACTACTGGGTACCTTACTGAAACATTTCTATCACCAGTATAATGTTAACCCAGCCAGATGTATCTAAAATAAGCTAGATAATTGATATCTACTCCTATTTGATGTCAAGTATAACATACCTTGAAGTTATGATTTTATTATAATCTGTTCCCTCAGTAACAAGCTTCTCTTCCATATAACGACTCAGTTCATCTTCTGTCATTGAGGCCACCTTGACTTCTGTAAATAAATAATTATAATAATTATCCATTTGATTTCAAACACCTGATTATCACACCTATATTAATAGCTGTAAACAATCTCCTTACTGACATACGTCACATATGCTAATTTTATTCCAGTAAACAATGTCATCCAGTAACATACATTATCGCCAAGTGTCATAACCCCAGGTAGTATAACATACTCAAAGAAGTAAATATTATCAGATAACATTTTAGACAAAACAATTGGCATTTAATGTTTTGGGCCATCTCTAACTATAAATTGGTTACCCCAGTACTTATGATACTGTGTATGTGTGCGCGCGTGTGTGTGATATAGCTCATCAACTGTCCCACACAGAGAGATTAATAAGTACACAGAAGAACCCATCTCACTATTCATCTCTCTATTAAAATCAATAATAAAAAGGATCAATTCAACTCCCATGTTGTAAACCGTAAAACAGTTCCCTAAACAGACTAGACCCCAATTTCAATTTGTGACTATAAATTTCAGTCCCAGCCAGAACAGAAGTTCCTTTATTATGACTAATATTCCTTTATTATGATACTTGTATTATATTGGCTATTATCACAGAAACCATGTATGCTTTCTTTCACCACTTGATTGAATTAATTAATCAACAGTGTACAAGTGTCTGTTCATAGAACAAGTTGTAAGTCATTGTTTAAAATCTTTAAATTATCAGAGACCATCAATTTATCATTTTCCTTTCATTTACTGTGATTTGATTTGACTTATTTAGCCTCAGTGATGGTTACACCTGGGACATTTGACTGATGGGCCACTCCATACAGTTACAGATCGGTATTTAGATTTCACCAGTTCGCTAAAAAGCACACAAGACAATAAATGAGACTTAAAATGATACGTCAGTCAATATAACACAACAATTATAACCGACGCCGTATAACAATATACGCAGCAACTCTATCAGATATACTTGGTAATTATCTCAGAATAAGTAGACAATTACACCTCCAACAAGATGGTATAACTCTGGCTGAACTGATTACTAACAGTATTAGTTGTCATCAATATTTCTTGTTGTCAGATTCACATGTCACCAACACATCACTGTTTATGAACACTAACTCACGTGGCACTCTATCTCTGACAACTACAATAGTCTGACGACATAGGAACATGTTAAAACATAGTTCTATCATGTGATTATATAATGAGACAAAATGTAAGCACATAGAACTATGTCAAATTTTACACACCATGTATGGTGTGGGGATAGGGTTTCACCCCCTCGCTAAGTAGTGGATGTTTTATCTCTAGACTACAGTTTTTTAATCTAAACATTACTGTACCACCCCAGGTCTTGTACATTAATTATGTAATAAACTGTAGGCAAAATTTCACCTCGAGGGTCTAAAAATACCTTACTCAATACTCTTAATGACTTCACTAAAGATCATTGAAGTGCAAATTGGAGTGACTTCACTTTGGGAAAGATTATTATGGGACAACTTGAACTGCTCCAAAATTGTCAATTGTGGCTCTGACATTATAAACTGACAGAAATAACACTATGTGGAGTTGGTGATGATAATATCATGTATTGAACTATGAACTTGAAGTGGGAATTCCTGATTCTTCTCTCAACTGTAAAGTTGTTATAAAAGAAGAAATATAACAACAACATGTGAAGTGAGTGAATAATACTTTAGTTGTTAAGAAGATAAATCTTAATGCTGTAAATGGTATGAGCTCCTGGTGTAATCAGTACAGCGTTTATATTAAGTAGGAATTCTGACAGCTGTCAACAGCCCTATAGCCCATGTCTTGGCCACACGACTAATAACAACAGTCATACAGCCCGTGTATTTTCCACACGACTGATGACAACAGTCATACAGCCCATGTCTCAGCCACACAGCTGATGACTGTCAGACAACAGCCATACAGTCCACGTCTTGGGCACAAAGCTGATAACATCAATCAATATACCCATGTCTCGGCCATACAACTAATCACAACAACCATATAGCCCATGTTTCAAACACACAGATAATCAAAACAACTATACAGCCCCTGTCTCAGCCACACATCTGATTACAATAATTATATAACATGTCTCGTCACATAGCTGATACAGCACATGTTTCAGTTACACACAGCTGATCACAACAACTATATGATACATGTCTTGGCCGCACAGCTGTTCACAACAACCATATAGCCCATGTCTTGACCACACACAACTGATCACAACAACGATGTAGCCCATGTCTCAACCAGAGTTGATCACAACAAACAAATTGCCACTGTCTTGGCCAGAGAGCTGATCACAACCATATAGCCCATGTCTTGATCACACAAAGCTGACCACAACAAACATATGGCACATGACTTGGCCACAGAGCTGATCACAACCATATAGCCCATGTCTTGGCTACACAAAGCTGATCACAACAACCACAGTCCATATCTTGGCCACACACAGCTGATCACAACAACCAAACAGCCCATATCTTGGCCACACACAGCTGATCACAACAACCAAACAGCCCATATCTTGGCCACACAGAGCTGATCACAACAACCGAACAGCCCATATCTTGGCCACACACAGCTGATCACAACAACCAAACAGCCCGTCTTGGTTACACAAAGCTGATCACAACAACCAGACATCTTATGACAATAACTACATATAACTTTATATCTATGTTTTAGTTCAATAATATATTCCAGAAGGATTTAACACTAATCTATAATATCAGTGTTGAATTTGAATTAAAGACTCCTCATTATTACATCTCTAGCTGAGATTGTCCTAGATTTATATTCTATCTTGTTAATGGTCTAATGCAGATTGTCATCATTAGTATAATTATCAGCATGAATTGCAACATTCATCATCATTACTTTTTTTTAAAGAGTGTGGATTAAAAAATGGTCTATGTGTGATATTTTGGTTATCCTGATTTTGGAATAAAGATCAATAATAATAAAAATAGATACTTTATAATCCATAGAATGGTTCATTCAAACTTATTTATGTTCGTATTATGGGTTTGAATGGCTTGTTATGTAGTGATATTTTAGGCAATCTTGTGTCAGAAAACTGTCCTGATTACTCTACCTAGAATCAGTAAAATTCACAAATATTGTTTAGTATTTGTTTATATATTCTGTGTTACATAATAAGAATGCAAATGTATGCCTTAAAGCTGACACTGGTTGTCTGTTCCTTTTATAATGACAATATCATTAGATATTGTTTAGTTAATTTCAACTAACTTGCCATTAGAGGCAGTCTTTATATAATTACTGGTATGTCAGCCAAGCCACAGTAACATTGTCACAGTGCCAGCACTAAAATACCTAAAGATTTGAGGTAAATTAAGATGTCAATAATCAAATTGTATTTCTGTGTAGCATATACCAGCCAATGATATAACTGTCCTTCTTGGCAGTATATAATTAGGTTAACACAATAATGTGGCCAGGTATTTAGGTAGAAACAGGAATATATAAATACAGCTAGAACTAGTCATCAAGTAATAGAAAAAAATTACAGGACAGTATAGATAAGCACAGCTAAGACCAATCAGACAGTAGTAGAAACAAGACATTACAGAGCAGCACAGCTAAGATCAGCCAGACAGTAGTGGAAATTGGATAGTATGGAGTACCACAATAGCACAAAGCTGTAGCACCATAGTATAAAGCAGAAGGCTTTCCTAGCAGTATAACAATACATCATCTTAGTCGATAATTACAATAGTATTATAAAACATAAAAAAGATTTTGAAAGCGACCACATAAAGGTTGTTTGTTAGGAACTTGATGACACAATAATAAGAATTGTGGTGACGCTTTGGGGGTTGTTTATATTCCCGCACCAGTTGTCTTTCTACGTTTTTGTGTTGAAATAAATGATTTCATGTATTGTATCCCATCTTATTTTTTCAGAGATTTTTGCTTTTACATCCAGCATTGATTATGTTTGGTTATATCAAAAACTCACAGTTTTATAATCAACCAGCACAGTATTGTTATTGTGTGTGTGTGAATGTATATAAGTTGTAGGGTATTTTGAAGTCACAACCTAATGGTTATTGTGATATTGTTCGGGAGATGTATAACAAACAGAATACACTAATTAATGCACATACATGTGTTATACATATTAATTTGGTTCATTTCTTTAAATACATTTCATTGACTGATTTATAACTTTGTTTTAAAAGGTCATAAAACAATAATCAAAATTCCCCTAATGATAAGGTCAAAACTTCAAAAGTTAACATTCATTACTCACTAACATATGGTTGGTTACAATGTACAGGACACATACTGAAGTGAGAATGTTACTGATGATGTAGATGTAGATTCCATAGTGACCCATCACCAAAAATATTACCAATTATATGTTAACATGTATTATTTTGAAATATATCTCTTGACAGTGAATCAACTCATGTTAAACATTTCAATAAATCAAGGAACTCTTAGTACAGTAATATGATTATGATAGGAATTAAATAATCAGAGACAATCAAATTATATCAACAGACAAACAACATTAATTGTTTTGACGCTATAAATTAAATGATTAGGGGGCATTTATTATATTGTCATGACAATTAATGTAATTTGTCTGTTGGTATAATTTGATTGTTATGGTAATGAAAATGAATGAAAGCCATCTGGCTGAGATGCATTACCAGGTGATCAGTGAATGATAAATGCTGTCAAAATGGACAACTTTTTTTACAAAATAGACTTTGTTTTTGTCAGCAGATGAGAGAAACAATCTGATTGATTCATAACAGAATAGGTTTATTATTACATACACAGCTTAATATTACACGTAATAATGTACCATCTATCTGCTAATATCATTTGCCCCTATTGGTAGCTGTTTTTCCTCACAGATAAGGTGTGTGCATGCACAAATATATATATATATATATATATATATATATATATACACACACACATACACGTGAAGCATTAGGACTGCGTGTGTGTGCACAGATGCATGAATATATTACCCAGATAAGTGTCTATAATCATAATACTAAGAATGAAGATTAACAAGAGAAAGTAACTCAATTCACATATGTCAGACATACAGACAAACAACAACCTGACAACTTACCTTCCTCTGTCCTAAGGTTTTCTACCTCATGTTCTTTTAGATAAGAGAATTTTCTTTCTGTAAAATATCAAACAGTAAGAACTCAAATACCAGTCTATCTATGTATCTATCTGTGTATCAGTATATTCTTTTAAATATAAGTAGCATCCTGGATATAGTACTGGGGTATTCCATTCTGTTTGTGTGTAAAGTTTACTTTTGGTATTAGTTTACTGTGATATCTCTGATCTCTCTCTCTCTCTCTCTCTCTCTCTCTCTCTCTCTCAGTGTGTGTGTGTGTGAATGCACATGTATGTGTGCACACAGACACATAAGATGATATGGCATGCAATGTTACAGTTTAATTCCCAGACGAAATAGTCAGTTTTAAACATGCTTTTCTAGATAAATCATATTGTAATCCAGGTTGTCCACTTGTGTATAATTCAACTATGACAGTTATCGTTTGTATAACCACCTCTCTAAAATCCTGGCCTATTAATCCACACTGTGCCTAGTGTTTAATGATAAACTCATCATTATCTGTGCATTACGAGAGACATATGCCGAGGAAAACAATCTTCAAAACATAGGCATGAGCCAGATTGCTCTAAGCACTTTGCCATCAGAATGTCGAAAAACTTCTAAAGTGTTCTTTTTTACCAGATTGGTCATAGACTGGCAGCTTCGTCTGTCTGCCTTTCTCAAGTTTAAATCAACTCACTGCCAGACTTCAACAATGTTCAAAATTTACCTAATTATAATAATATTTTATGATCATGACATCATGAATACACCTTAAACTATCTGATTAGGTCAACTAGTAATTCTGATTTCTTATATATCAGGGACAAGTACCACATTTGTGCCATAATATTTTCAAGTTTTTCCAAAGGTACATAGCCCCTGAGATTAAAATACCCAACATTCTGTGCTGTACACTAATTACTGAATGAAAGGCTATCCATCTATGTAGACGTGTTAAAATATCTATTACAGGTTTATGTTTCATGAAAATATTACTTGAGCATTCATATCATACCGGTAATCCTATTTATTCTGGAAACACTAAAATGAAAATAATAAAGTTGACACATTTTTATTTATGCTTATTATGTAAACAAATAATGCGATATAATTTTTGAGGAATTCTATTGTGATTAATAAATTATTCTAGCAGTCCTTTCATTTCTGGCAACCACTAGCTCCCGGATCGCCCCACATCAATGGACCACCATTTTGAGAAGCACTGACCTAGAAGATATTACTCGATCCATGGGTCATCTACCAGGAAATTCATAAACCATGTGCTACTTATCTGTTACTGCACCATAATCATTTGTTTATTATTATACATATAATCTAATTGCAGTCAATTATCAAATAAATTGACTTGTGTGTGTGGGGGGGCACCTAAGGTTATATCTTGGTCCACTGAGAGGTCAGATAACAGATCTGCATAGTCCAGGTAAGGCTAGGTAATAAAGTGAAGTCTCCTTTTGCAGCTAATTCATTTCCTCGTTCATAAATAAATGTGAACAATTATATTAAATCTAATTAATCACACAAAGAATGTACATTTTTCATTTTCTGTATGAGGTTGAGAAAATTAAATAAAGTGAAGTTTTGTTAAACTAGAGTTAATCATTTGATGGATTATGAGATTTAGTTGTCATTGTATTTGCCACTTATAAGATTCACAACATATTTTGATGACAATGACTAATTTTTAAAATATGATACCTGTCTTAACATATAAAAAACTGGTGTATCTTAGATCAAATTACAGCACATATATATATTACATTATTTTAGCTAAAATATTAAATGAATCCTTATATGATAACTGTTCATTGTCTTGTTATTCAAAGGCATAATTATTATACCCCTCCCCCCCCCCGTAAGCTCTCCACACCTCATGTCATTTAACAGTATATTCTTTCCAAATTGTTTCATTCTAACTAAGAATATGACATATTAGCTGACTCATGTTATTATGTTAACAATAAACATGTTATTAAAAGTTTTGCTCAGAAACACTTTATAATCAAGAACTTCATTATTACCAATGAATACAATTTCTATGTGTAAGGGCATTCCAGGCAATAATAGTGATGCCAAACAATATAACTTTAAGGGGTTTTAAACTGAATGTGTATAAAATTTATGTAATCATAAAAAATGGGTGGTGAAGGAGGGGTAATCTTATATTGTAGTTTTCTTTCACAGATCTGCTGGATAAAACCTGGTTTTTACCAATATATATTTTGCAATAACATTTTTCCTTCTACCATACAAAGCTTACTGTTTTCAGTGATTGGGCGGGCATAAGTTGGCATCATGCAAAATGGCTATTGGTCATTAGGTTCCAGAACATGCACGCACAAGCACACACACCTTGCACATGTTTCTTTCCTGTGACATGATCTTTAATCTCTTTTTCAAAAAACTTCTTTTTATCCAAAAACGTCATTCGTTCAGCCTCTGTTGTTGCCATGGTGACTTCAACTTTGAAATGACCCTGAGGTTTCAAAGATAAAAAAGATAATATATTAATTGCATGCCAATATATCAATTATTATAAACTAGACGTTATGGGTGTAAAATCAAATATACTAATACTAATAATAATACCATTTATACACAAGTATTATTACATCTACAACATTATAACAGGTATATGAACCCCCCCCCCCACACACACATACACCATGATTTGCTGTACCACTGTCTATTATATTAAACTAAAAGATCATTAAAAATGGTGTATTACCTTCATGCTCACTGTGTAACGCTGTTTAAAGATAATCCTCCTTAAATTATGCATGATACACTGATATGCCTGATAAACTAAGAGTGCTTAGAAAGGATATTTTAATAGGTTATACCAGCCACTGGCCATACCAGTCTTATATTAATACCTAATTTGTCATAACATCTCACATCATGCTGATATTTAAAATAGCCAATACCTCATGCCATCTTGTTACCATGACAACACAATGACACCTGCACTTCCTTTATACTGCAATAAAGATGTTTTCACCTTGTCTCTATCATATCTCCATATCATGTAACCATGTAATATGGTAAATGTCACAGTTTAGTAATAAATCAATCTATCATCAAATTTCATCTAACATAAAAAAACTCATGGACTACACACATATCTCAATATAAAAGCACAATAATAATACCAATAAGACATTCCAACTCAATAATACCCCCCAACAACAGACTCCATCACAATAATACACTGACCTGCCCCACTATAATACTAAATATAATAATTTCAAGTAACCTCCCATCCAGTAACATTTACTGGGTACCTCACTGGACATTAAACCTTTCAAAGAATAATAATAATATTAATAGTGTAAATGTACACACTGAAATTACATTATAACATACAGTTTGTATCTCGATAATTAAACTTTTAAAGACACAGATACAAATTATCATACCAATATGTGCACACACAAATGTCTGTACACCCATACCTTATCATTTAAACTAATATATATCATTATTATTACCCTTCACGCCAATTACAATAGATGGCATATTTAGTGGAGAAAATCTTGCCAGTTGCCTGGTTGGATGAAAAACTCCTACTACAGCGCCACAGCCGAGATTCGAACCTCCGACACAGCATGATCATAACCATGGGTAAATAGTCCCACACCCTATCCATGATGCCATAGAGGCTATCAACTCAACACCTACATAATGACAACTCCACATCTAGATACCCTCAACTCCACACCAGCAACTCCACATCTATATACTATCACCTCCACATATACACAATGATCACACCACATCTAGATATTATCTACTCCAAACCTGCACAGTGTGCTCCACATCCAGATACTATCCAGTAACTCATGCCAGTATCTAAACAAAATCTAGCTCCACATTCAGACACTCAGCTCCACATGCGTCTTACAGCAGCCAGCCACTTGTCTTCGATAGAAGAACTCTTGACTGACGCACAAGGTTCCCGACATTCTGTACACCATGTCACCATAAATAATATTGATCACAATGACAACAGCAACAACACAGCGATGACAGACAGATGGTCACAAAATAAAGCCTTCCCATGGGGGAACATGACTCAGCAGTTTGGAGGTCAAACAGACGTCAAAAGGTCTCTTACATCCAGGTCAGAGATCAGTCTCTCATGAGTTATAACTCAATAACTGACACTAAATTCCCACTTATGACAACAACGAAGGGGTCCTCCTGTGAGGGGAGTGATAATGGGAAGAAATAGTTCTTAAGAGACTATGAGGGCATAAATTAAAGTGATGATAAACTGGAACAGAACTGATGAGATGATAATGGAACCAGAAACTGAAAAATGTATTTGCAGCAGAGAAGAAAAATAAGTAACATTTCTCACTAAAAATAAATCTGTTGTAATAGGCACGGTGATATGAACTATTGTGTTACCGGTTGCCATGGTTACATAACTGTACTGCATATTAGACTGGGTGACATTATGTTAGGATTAACTCCTGTCTGAGTCCACACACACACACACACACACACACACAACTCATATAGTTACGTATATCATTATGTTATCATTTAAAATTTGATAGGTAAGATTTTTAACAATGGTAGAGTCTATGAAGATAAAGATATTATTACCATCATATATAGTTAACACCTTAAAACATCTCTGACTATGTGTTATTGTTCATCACAGAACAGTCATATCATTCACCGTTATTATTACAAACATACTGATGATATATAGCATGGTGCTTCTTATTAACATCACATAACATGGTACAGTTGTCAATAACAATAACTTAAAGCTCTTCATTGTATTACAAACTACCTGTTTATAACACAAAAACAATGATACGAGAGACCGTATCATTTGAGATTGGTTGATGTTATCATAACAATATTCTCTTCTCTTATGACTGATTAGAACAACACAACTATACGGACATGGTACAAATCATGATAATGGTATTGATATGACAGTACCATGATGTACTGATATCATAAACCGTAATAAGCCAAGAGAACGGGTCAGAAATACAGATCACATAATTAGTCAAATCAGTGGGAACACAATCAGATGACGAGTTACATTTGCTTCCAAGCCAATAATCTTAACTACTGATATATCAGCCAAGACCAAAATGGACCATTAGGTGTGGCTATCAGATGGCAGCAGAATAATAATTATTAATCACTATGATCATAAATGACAAACTACACCACTCACTCTACTCACCACAGGTTACACTACTCACCACAGGTTACATTACTCACTCTACTCACTACAGCAGTACGCTTCAGTAACACAGTCACATTGTATTACTACATACCAAATATCAGCACTCACTCACTCACTCACTCACTCACTCACTCACTCACTCACTCACTCACTCACTCACCACTCACTCACTCACTCACTCACTCACTCACTCACTCACTCACTCACTCACTCACTCACCCACCGACCCATCCAACCAACCCACCCACCCACCACCCACCCTTGTTTCTGTGATTCATTAACTAGACTATGATAATATCATGAGACAGCTGTTCCCTGATTCCTAGATCACACATATCCCTACATGTCATCGTGTTGACAGTTAAATAATTTAGATGGTTGATATATTTTTGTTGCTTCGCAACATTCCATTTTTAATTAATCCTAACTCTACACATAATTCAATAATTTAACTTCAATAGATTTCCAATAGACCACACAGACTATTATTTAACTATTCACCGGATGTCCACTAGACAATATTTTAACTTCAACAATACTGGTATATGATTAATAACGTATTTGTCAAAAGACATTTTTATAATTTCATTTGGTGACAGCTCATGTCAGATGAGTGATTAAAATGACTCAACGATCAAAGAATTAGATTGTCTCACAACACTGATAAGTGATATAAAAATTAGCATATCATTTGATCTATTGATGTCAATCATTCCAATGGTGAGTGATTTTCAGCCATGCAACAATGTTTGTCAGATCGGCATCCAGTCACGATGTTTAACAATGAATATTTCATGTACACTGGCCCAACATAACATGCTTTCTAGCAAACATCATATTACAGAACTATTTCCTGTAAACAAAGCCATCAAAAGTGAATTTCATCCTCTCATGGGTCAGCTAGATTATGAAATTCATCGTTCATTAGAAAAATCATGAAAATATTTATGAGCAGTACAACATATGTTATAATATATAATGTGTTTATCAATGTATTACCTTAATTGACAACAAACAAATGGCAAAATAGTAATTAAAAAGGTGATAAAAATAACGATAAGTGTATTGCACGATGTCACATTTTATTAACTGGAAGAAGAACTTTAAAATAGACACTGTTCTAAGAATCACTGAGAAAGGACAAGTCCCTTGAAAACACTCACTTGTCTAGCTGAGCTACTGACTGAAGGCCAACACAAAAATCTTGTGTTGAACATTTTAAGACAATTACAATTTTTACTTTATTGTGTTGATTAGACGTTTACTTCACCATGAAATGAAGTTAAACTTTACATGTTAACATACAACATGCCAAGGAACATAATGATTAAGGCACACATTCTCTTCTATTCTAAGTGACATGGTTGTGTGTGCTATGTGAGATTTTCCTATCTATTCATTAAAGTGCTGAACATAAATTTATTAATCTGAAATTAATTTGTGGTACTGATATCATAAAGCATATTGTTATGATGAGGTTGAAGGTCATTGAGATATTTGATCTTGTTACTGGGCACACCTAGGATACAGGATAGCCAAGGGATAGCTCCCAAAGGAAAGAAGACCCACAAAGAAAGATTTGAGTTGGATTCATACCAACAATCTTGAGGTTTGTCAAGTAATGTTGTAACCAGTGTGATATTGAATCACTCTGATGGCCTAGAAGGTACACACATACTTAGTTATGAAGAGTTCTGATAAAGTATCAACAGAGTATTAATATGGAACCTATCTAATAATGTTCTACTATGGCAGGCACCAATACCATAATATGGTACCAATATGATTTTAATATAATACTAATATATTGTATTAACTCACAATAGTTATTAGGTGTTAATGTGGTACAAATATCATACAGATATTATGCTAATATATCACTGCTATGTTGCTGGTATATAAAATATTATTTTTAAACATAACTGTTTAGAATTACCAGCCAGCTTATACAACCATGTTACCATGGTGATATCAACAAGAAACACAGGCAATTAAAAACACCTGACATATCACCATAATTATCATCATCGTTATCATCATCATCGGCAATCACCACATAACATACCTTGGTAAAGAAAGTAATACCACAGTCAGGCAGTATAACAAGTTATAAACAAACCAATAGATCTGTCCTAGACACCACATCCTAAATAATATGTTCTAGATAACATATTATAGATATGATTTATACTTCATATAATATCCTAAGATAACATATCCCAGAGAGGCTGTCCTAGAAAATGTCCTATAGAATAGAAATCACATATCCTAGATCCTGGAGGATAAAACATCCTAGATGGTGGATCCCTGATAACACATTTTACAGAAACATCCTAGATGGAGCATACCAGATAACACATCCTAGAAATCACATCCTAGATAAGAGTCCCTAGATTATAAGTCCAATACATGTCAGGGTATAGATCAGCTGTTAGTGTCAGAATGTGATAGATTTGTACAGAGACAATGAGTGATGCTATGAGTGTGCTGGCTTAGCCTGCTAATTGGTTCTTTGACCTCACACGGACGGACAGACAGGCAGGCACGCACACACAATAACCTTACCATACATAAATCTAGGACATGTACAGGTGACCAACCATTATAGCTCCCTATATCCACACAGACACACAAGTACTGCTTCGCACACCACACGTTGCCTTGACACACACACACACACACACACACACACAGCTCACCACGCCTTGGTCTTGTCACACAGACAGACAGATAGACAGACAGACAGACAGACACAAAGTCTAGTATGTAGTTGATGCCCATTTGCCTGTTCGCGGTACACCAAGCCAGGCAGCTGCTACTCCAGTTGGTGGGCTGCGACACGTGAGGAAACAATAGCCATGATGGACGCTGATAACAAATGGCTGCTTGTGGCTGGGAACAGATGTGTGGCATCTGATGTCAAAACTATAACCAGATGACAGAATCTCAGACAAAAATGCAAATGAGACAATGAGCGAACAAAGGGAATAAAACACAAAGGACCATAACAAAGGTCTGCTACACCAACAGACTAACATTATTTTGTGATTATCAAAAATAGTGGTTTATCCTGTGACACATGTAGGGGCATGGAGTTTAGACGAGGGGGGGGTCATGTGAGAAGCTCACCCAATAATACATAATATATAAAATAATAAGTGAAAAAGAATTTATATATATATATATATATATATATATATATATGCATTAGTACATATTGATATTGGTTAAAATTTAGATTTCAAAGGTATTATCAAACTAACAGAGTTTGATATCTAAAATATTATAATAACAAATGATAAAGAACATGTATAATGCTTGCATAACAGAATACATCATATAATAGTATTTAAATATTAAATATAATAATTACTGGAAAAAAATAGTCTTAGAAGAGCATATTTACAGGACAGAAGATTATAAATTAGCAGATTGACTGTTTGGTGTTAAGTAATATGACCAATAGCAGAATAGTAAGAAAAAATGCTTTCTCTTTATATCCCTTTAGTGAGTTCTTCAGAACCTCCCTGGTGAAAAGTTCATGAACTATTCATGAATCATGCATGAACAGTTAATGCACATAATTCATGAACACGTGAACAATTTATAAATGATTCTTGAACATGAAATGGTCCTGTTCATGAAAAGTTTGTGAACAATTTAACAAATGTTGGGGCCAAAGAGTAGGCCGAGATAGGGTGGTCATGTAGGCTGGAACAAATTGGTCAGGTAGGCTGAAAAAGTGTTATCATGTAGGCTGAAATAGGGACGTCATCTGTGTGTGATTGCGTAGGCTGGGATATGATTGTCTCATAGGTTGTAATAGGGTGGTCAGATAGTCTCGGATATGGTGATCATTGAAACTGGGAGGGGTGCCTCAGAGGTCCAGTTGATAGCACACTGAATCACAGACCACTACCATCTGAGTTTGAATCTCGGCATGGGCATATCTGAAGGGTGTTTCATCATCATCAATCATCATCATCATGCAGGCTGGGATAGGCTAGGCCATATAGACCGGGATATGTTGGCCATACAGACTGAAATAGGGTGGTCACATAGGCTGTTATAGGGTGGTCATGTAGATTGGGATACAGTAATTGTCAATTTTATCAAACATACTCAGTTATCTCTAGCTAAGAGGACAATTAAGTAATCAAACCAAACAGATGACAAACTGTTGGCTAATTAAGCCTGTAACAATACGGTATGATAGTAATGGTAATACTCCCCCCCCCCCACACACACACATACACTGATAGAACATCTGCTTAATGATAGACCGCAACTTTAACATGGTAGAAATAACGAATAACACACAGACACACACATACACGATACAGAGAGGAGAGAGGGATTATCTGAGATTAAATAATGTAAACAGAGCCTGGTATGGTCTAACTTTATGCCAAAAATACCATCATCTCTGACATGTGATCTCTCACTCCAAACTGACGTATCCTCATCATGCTTATTGTGACTCAGATGACCAGTTTTTACACATTGAACATCATAGACGGCTTTATATCTTCAAAATTAGAGCTATACGTGGAAAGCTGATTAAAGAGGAACTGACTCTCTCCAGGAACTGGCTACTGTCGAGGTCACACGTTTTCTCAATGATGCCTGTAACAAGGTTGATTTGAGACCTTCTCCTGTCAGAGTCTGTCACGAATAATGATTGCAAGAATAATTTCCTGATACCTTTACCTGACTGGACATTAAACCTTAATTTAACAACTGGGTTATGATTTCAGATTGTTACAGATCGTTTCCAAAAACTTTAATAGGCAAAAGAAATCATCTAAACAATGTAATTATAAGAGCCATTAGTAGTCTATAATTGTAAATCAGAATTTTGTTGTTGTGGAAAGTTTTCAAATTAATGTGCATTGTTAGGAACATAAATAAATAATTTTCATAATCACAAATAATCTCTCGCTTGATATAAAAACCCAACAGTTATTATATGCTTACTTTTGATAAACTGGACAAAACATAGAACTACATTTGTGGCTATGTCAACATTTTAAATTGATTAACGAATAACACAATCGGTCCCATAATCAAACCTGCTGAATAAACACAGTAATTACAAGCATGAAAACAATGTCACTTTTATTATTACCTAACCAGTGCTGCTATATTGTTAAAAAGATATAATACTGGAGTGAGACAAAGCATAAAAAATTGCAATTCTTTTTAACAATCTGATCAGAAACGATTCCATTTTGGGGAATTGATTCCAAAACAATTCCAAGTATTACTTCCCATTGAAGGTCAATAACTTACCAATGACTATCAGTATTTAGATGGCATTAATGACTGCGTTAACAAAGATAGTTCACTGTGTAATAAAGTTACCAACACCCATTAATCATCAGTTAGATAACACCATTTGAACAAAATTCATCCAAAAAGCATTCAGTTTCTTTCAAGCATTAAGCAATATATATATATATATATATATATATATGCATCTCTGTGTAGAAAAATGTGAGGCTGCAAGTGTTTTACAACCAACCCTCGTGTAAGTAATCTCTATCTTAACTGTAACAACTTCTCTCACATTTTAGCACCTAAGATGCAGTCTGTGTATTAACAACTCAGAAACAAACTATGTTTGTTGATAAAATTGTATTCTCTGTGATCATCTTTTATTTGTCATCAAGATCAGCAAAACTGTGGTATGCCCATAAAACCTTATTTTAGAAGCATCCCCATATAATGTATGAATTGTGCATATCTATTTCATTTATGAAAGAACAGAAATTTTCATGGATCCTCTATAAACAAATTCATGATGTATTGAGCCTGTAACATACATTTAGTTTGCAGTAAGGTAAAGGACAGGTCAATATGGCTCACAGATATGATTTAATCACAAGTTATATGAAAGGTTTAACAAGAAAACACAAATAATGGTCTGGCTTGTTTATGATCATATTAATAAGATTTCTGCTGCACATAAATAAATTCTAGATTCCAGATGATATTTATAGCTTGATTGTGATTGAACTATACCTTTAAAGGTACATCATCGAACATATAAGATTATTGATAGATGGTTACTTGCCCAGATATGCTAATAATAGTTTGTGTTTATGTTGACAAAGTGTTTACTTTTGTTAATGATTAATAAGATTCTTCCATTTATAAAATGTGTCACTGTTCCATATTTATCATCACAAAGTTTAGTTTTGTAATCGCTAAAGGCATTTAGAATATAAAGCAAACAAATCTTTGCATTTCTATGTGTAGTGAACTCCACAAACAATATAACTAAAGGTGTGACTGGGATACTTCACTCATATCTCAACCATAAAGTAATACTTCCTTTGTTGCTAAATTTATTCACCTGAATATCAGCTTGTTCAAGTATCACTCCAAGGAACACAAGTAAACACTATCTGTCAGTTATTCACACTATTCAGCGTCTGAATTTCACAGACACTGTATATAATGTATATGTAGTCAATGAAGGTCAACAAAAATGGACTGTGTTACTTGTATTTAAAAACAATCAGGCTGAACTAATTTGAATTTGATTATGAGATAAAAATAATCATCCCCCCCCCCAATATATTACATAGTAGACATGTAGTGTGAGTAGCTATGATAAGAACAAGCTAATATTATGATAATACATTATTATCATTGTTGTCCATCACTCACTCACTCACTCACTCGCTCGCCCGCTCGCTCACTCACTCGCACAAACAATTCATTGTAAATTAAATGATTGAAATAATCTACCATTTCATTGTATTTTATGGTTCAAACATCTCTCTACCTCCAACAGCAAATATCCAGGGATTACAAAGTGCTTGCTACCATGAAATCTATAGCTTATCCTGCTACTAATACAAAAATCAATACTATTCTTTCTACCACTAGTATTAATATTATCATCAAAACCAACCTACTACTACAAGTACTATTAATAAAAAAATTGAAAATAAGTATTATTACCATAGCTAACGTTTTCATTGTTATAATGATAAGTTATTATTTTTAATTACCTGTGACTGATGACATCCTACGACATTCTCCCTCTTGGATGGGATGTCTTCACGACGTCTTAACCAAGGATGATCCCCTTTCCACATTAACTGGCTTCAAATTTCATAGAATCAATAGCACCACCCTAAGATGTACTGAGGCAGTTGTGGTGGTCACTAGCTGTTGTTGTAAAACAGAGTGGTGGAATTCAGCCCATATTTCAAGCACCATATTTTCTTGCTGGCCAATTCTGATATGGCCGCCAATATTTTATGGAAACATGGCAGAGCAGGATTTGTGGCGGGCATCTGGTTATGCTGTCTTAAGAATTATGGGGTGAAAATCTCCACAAACGTGATGGGTAACAATTTCAGTGTTGTTTCACTTTAGCCTGACACAGTATTGTTATTATGCGGCCATGGAGTGTAAGAGTTGAGGAGGGAAAGATGAATAAATTTGGTGGCCACCTTTTACGGCTAAAAATAGATCAATTAAATGGAATCGGATACAAATATAAAACCATGCACATTTACAGACAAAGATAAAATGGATTATGCCATAACACGGCATGTTTTGTTATTGTTAGATGTTATGCCGGGTATTGAAGAAAAGAAGAATAAAAAGTAGGAATTAAATCCAACACTTTAAATGACCAATAATGCCATGTGTTTTAAAACAAATCTCCAACAAACAAATGACTAAGATTACAGCACACAATGATAACACTATAAAAGCACTGACACTGCTACCATATGCATCACTACACATACATATGTTAGATGAAGTATTTACTTCCGTATCACTCACGGAGTGACAACAAACGTGGATGAAACTCTGAGAACACAGAGAGGAAGTCTTTGCAGTTAACATGCCACTAAAAATAGACACACATCTCATCACGTCGTGGGACAAGTGACATAATCTGCAAGTGATCCTATGTACAGCGAGGTACCCATCCGTGAGAAAAGATTACTCTGCATCTCTCGACCAAGAGATGGGAACGATGTTCTGACCACACAACCCTTGCGATGCCTACATTTGAGCAAATGTCATCAAAAACAGTGATCACAAGATGAATGCTTTGAGCCAATTTATGACATATACAGAGAAGATGCTAACAAGACAAGGAGTTGGAAATTGCTCATGTCTGCCAACAATCAGACATGGGTGACATAATCTGTGGCAAGTATTCTCATCCATTAAAGGATATTATTACTCTGTTAAACCAGAACATTAAACAGTGTCATACACCAGCTAAAGGTGAAAAAAAAATCAAATCAAAATGTCATCAAGAGAGAGTGAAGCTCTATCTGTAAGCTACATAACCTTATAGATGGGGACAGAATGATGACACTTAAATGGACAAGTGAAATAGGTAACCAAAGCTACAAGCTGTAAATAAACAAAGAAATCTATCATTTTCAAGTGATTTTAGCCTTCATTTTACAAACTTAGAAGCTATTTATATGACAATAATATACATAAGACTGATGATAGGAAGGTGTTAAGAAGGATATTTATAGTTTTTTTTATTGTGTGTGTGTGTGTGTGTTTGTTTGTGTGTGCATGTTTTGGTGAGATGGTGTGGGGCTGCTATAGAGGAAGGGAAGTGGAGGGTGGGCTCAAATCTAGCTCACGTCTGGAAAGAGAAAAATACAAAATGTAAATAGTGAAGTTAAAATAAATTAATGAGTGTGTGCTCATACACACACACACACACACACACACACACACAGGTGAATCAAAACAATACCACAAATCTTTTAAAAAACCCGTATAAACCATACTCTAGGCAGATCATGATATGTGTATCAGCCATTTCAGTTTTATTGATTATCAGTTGAGTCTGGATTTTATTATCCCGTTTGGAAGGATAATAATAGTCAGCTGAAAATTATCAGATTATCAAAAAGATATTCTATAAATACTTTAGATGTTCTATTTCCTAAAAGTCATATTTATATGGCCTAAGTGTTGGTTTTCATGTAGATACTGATGTGTAAAGTTTGATCTTTATTTAGTTTCATTTGTGTGATGAACTGAGTCTGGCATTACCTGGGACATAATGGCAGAGGGGCAATGATTTGGATAAATAAATATAACAAATACAGGTAACAGCCAGTTTCAAACCCATAACCTGGAGTCTTGAAGCACAGTGCTCTAACCAGTGCATCATCAAAACATCCATAATTAATTTGATAAAGCTATAGTAATATTTTTTGCAATGCATGAATGCACATCATTTTAATATATATATATATATATATATGTGTGTATGTGTGTGACTCATTATTTTTAATGCTGCAATGGTCAGAATAGCCTAAAGGTAAATCTTGTATGTTTGTAATAATTGTTTAAATATTTTAAATGTGTTTTTTTGTAAAAAATTAGAAATAACTCTGTAATGGTGAATTAAATTTGGAACTGATGTACTTTTTTTGGATGAATGATGGTATTACTTTAATGAATTGCATTTGTTTATTGATGCTAATCATGCCTTAGGCCCATATAATGAAGGGTTTAGAAAAAAATTTTAAATTATATTTAAACATCATAGTCTCAATCATGTTCCCTACCAATGTCATATTATGCACCATTTAAGACTATTGTCAGATTTTTTATGAACACACAAATGAACAACACACACAGAGACACACACACATTTGTGTGGGTGTACATGTTCATTAAAAAGAAATTCTTCTGAAAGCTATAAGAAGTCAAATGACACATGGGAAAGAACACCTGTTAACCACCATAAAGTGCTGTTTATTGGCAAGTATATCTTTTGCCAACACACACACACTAGGAGTGAGCTGGTGATAATTTTCTACTTACCCCTGATGCCATATTGGAAGAAACCTGTGGTGCCCTCGTCAGTACAACCTGGGGAGGGTTTGATGATAAGATAGGTAATGGAACTCCACCTGGTGGAGGCTGAAAACATCAATTAAAACTAATAGTAATACAGGAATATAGTACATAAAGAGTATGACTTCTTAATAAGAAAAAGGTGTGTGTGTGTGTGTATGTGTGTTTGTGAGAGAGACCACATGAATGTGCACAGACAAGAAGGCATTATATTACTAAGTGTTTTAACTAAGTTTATCAGTCTTTACTGATTACTAAAGTGCACCATCAAAAGCACTGCCCCCTGGTAGCCATATGAGTACCAAAGAGGGTAGCACAGTTACAGACATGGTCACATCATTTCTAAACATAACATTTAATAATCAACAAATCACACAAGACAATATAACCATTCTAAAATACACAACATGCTTTTGTAAACAAAGGAAATTACTTTCCAAGCACTGATAGTGATACAAAGCTGGAAAAAACTTAACAACTGATTTCAGTGATTAATGTAAAACAGCTACTTCTGACAATAAATATCACACACACACACACACACACACACACACACACCCTACCTTATATCATACAAAAGCAAACATTAATATACTAACTTCAAATCAAACACCTGTATTCATGTCACCATCACAACTAGGAATAAGTATCTCTATTTGGGCCATGTAAATATTGGAGAACCATTTGATGATGATTGGTATAACATTATAGAGTAAAGAAAGTGGATAGTTTTGTATTTGTCTGTTAATTGGCACATGGATTACAGCAGAAAAATACCCTACTGCTGGCAGTAGACAGGGGTCACTTGTTGGTTAATTTGTATATATAAAATAAGCTGCTACAAGGAAGATTACCGGCACTATATTTTGGTATATCTAATAAACAGAAATGTTATTAACTGGCATTGCTGGTTTGTATGCGTGTGTGTATTTTAAGATATATATATGATTGCACTGGACGAAGCACCAAGAGCCAAATGCCTGTAAAAACCTATAGTCCCATAAATATATCCATACAAAAATAAAAACATATATAAATCTACATTCTAAATATTAATAACAAATCTGGGTGACTCATCAGTTTGTGGACTCCGCCAATCAACTATTCATACATTAATATGTATTAATCATGTCATTGCTGAAGTACATACATATTCCAAGCTCTCTCCGTGAGTGATACGCAGGATTTATCTTAGAGAGACGCAGAGTGACTGAGCGAGTGAGTAAGCTTTCATGACACATCAGCACAAAAATGTTATATGGTAAGACTCCCTAGTAGTTATCTATTACATGTACCACATACAGATGGACGGAGTAAGACACTTCTAAACCCTAAACCAACAGTCTCCGGCTATAGAGATGGAGAAAATAACATCATCATGATGGCAACAATATATTAAACGTTCTTGTTTTAAGGCCACTTTTGAGCAGACACTAAGTGGGCCAATTAACATACAAAGTTATGATGAAAGATTAAACATCCTTCAGATGTAGCTACAGTAAGCATATAAACACAGGATGGTTGAACTTGGAAGTTAGCTCCCAGTTAATTGTTCACATCAGTGTTCAATACTCATATCAATGACAATAACATTCTAGCCAGACTTGTCTTATTTCTACACTCACAATGGAGAAATGAGCTCGAGTGTTGTTTACCAGAGACACATATAGTGTGTGGTTTATATTTCCACATGAGTACTTATTGCCCGGGTGTTACTAACACTGGTGTTCCGTCTAATTCCACATCAGCAGACTAGTCAAATGACTTGCTAATTAAACAAGCCACGTCAGTGGACAGATTCCTAGCCACCTTTCATTGATCACATACCAGGACAAGAAATTGACATGAGAGTCAATATGGAAAAAGTGGCCAATATATTTAGGAAGCAGATTTCTCACACTACATGAATAATATTATATTATTGGTAATGAGATAACTCCACCTAGTGTGCCAATAAAAGTAGTTCCAATGAAGATTTTGACACACACACACACACACTATGTCTATCAACCAGTGTTTGACTGTATGATAATGTTTGAAATTTTAAGACAGTCAATAATTGACATTAAACAGGTGTTTACTATACCATTATAAGGCCAGCTTCTGTCAGATCTCTATAAATCACATCATTAACTGTAGTTTTATTATACATAAATAAAATATAATAAATAGCAAAAGTGTGCTAAAATTATCTAAATGAAGGCTTAGTGTAGCTGAAGCAGACCAAATAAAAAAGGCTAATCAGAACAAGGTGAGCAAGCTATCCATGCATGTGTGTGTGTGCACATAGACCATATATATATATATATATATATATATATATATATATATATATTATTATTACCCAGCAATTGTCTGCTGTCTGCGTCATGGTGTCATGTATTGTCTTTGTACCCACATATAGACGTCTGTGTAGGGGCGAGTTGACACCGTGGTATAAGGGGGATATGGGGCAAGGCTTTAGGGGAAAACAGATAGCATAATATGGAATTACTAAGCCACACACACATGTACATATATACACATACAACAGATGAGAGAACACAGGCTTCAGCAAGGTTAATTTTTAATACAGGGGCATTTGTCAGTCATTGAAGGCTTTTCTTTAATAAACTTACACCCCTCTTTAGGTATGATTGTCATTACTAAATCCATATTACAATAAACTCTCATTTAATTACTAGACTTTAAAAGAGATAAAGGTATAAGCCAGTTGACATAAAAGAGTCCAGATGGCGGAGATAGCATTACTGTTGTCAGATAATGCCATATGTTCTGGGATGGTCTGTAAAATTGCCCTTTTTTATTGTTTACAAGGTGACAAAAATCTGAAATTGCATTTGCTGCCAAACTTATTTATGTAACTGTTAGTACATTTGTTGAATTAAGTTGCTTAGCTGTGGCACTGGTCATATGGTCAAGGGTTGTTAACCAAGGGAAACAAATCTCACAAACAAAGGCATGAACCAGATTCGATCCGATAACTTGGAAGTTTCCAATGCAGTGCTCTAACCACAGTGCTATTAGAATGCCCTTTTAGTACATATGTATCAGTTTGGCAATTAAAATAAGTATTCACTTACAAAAATTACCCAATAGACAATTTCCGTGATGCATGTGCAATCCACAGCTATTGTGGTTTGCAGGTCAGTGAAGCCACATAGTAGCATGGAACAAGAAATGTAAGTCACTAATTGTTTGTAAATTTACGTTTTGGGGAATTCACAGAACTAAGTTGATCTACAAATTCTTGTAGCAGTTTTATTTTTATTAAATATAACATCGAATTATTTTTACTAATAGATAAGATTTTTAGTGTGGGGAAAGTTGACAGTTTATTTTTGCCTGAAAAGATTACATGTTATTGAAAATAAATCATCAAGTTGGAAATTGTAATAGACATGTTCTGAATATATGAAACATATTGTGATCTCCGTGATCTTACGATTGGTAAAAGAAAGTTTTTATCAGATGATTCAGAGACGCGACCCGCAAACAAACTTTCGCTAGATGGTGCAGTAGTCACAGAAATTGTCTATTGGCAAGTTATAAACTGACAATCACTTTCTTAATTTGACATTTTAGGTCATTTGTTTTTACAGTCATAATACTTAATTAGAAAACAAGTGGTAATCAAATTTTTAGACAGTCAATTCTTTCATTATTCCGTTGACTTCCTAACCTATCATATTGTATTGTATCAAGTTAGTGTTGGACTACAGATCACTACCACCCGAGTTCAAATCTGGGCATGGACCTATCTGAAGGGTGTTTCATCTTTGACTTCATTTCATTACCCTTGGAGGTCGGCCGGCCCATTTAGCCTACCATGGTCACGAGTACATATTACCTCACGAACATAATTACAGATATGGACATAAGGCTATCTATCTATCTCTGTATCTATACATTTGTTTAGATGACTAGTAGGTCACTACTCTTAACATGCTTGTATATTTTACATAACACATCAATGACTAGAACAAACATCTTTATATCAATGACAGCAACATCTGATGATCTCTATGGATTCTATCCATCTACACATGATCTATCATAGTGATGACAGTAACTCAGGCAGATATGTCTACATGTATTTAAATACGGACAGCCTTTGTAATAAAAATGCACACTAACGTTTTAGGTTTTCTATTGTTTTTGGTACAAAAGGGAACAAAAAAGGTATTTTACCATATATTCAGATTTTGCTAATTCAATACTGCATGACAACCGAGTTAGCATCAGAACACCCATTATTTTATAACTACAGGTACTCTTTCTGGACACTCTCTCTTAAATTTACAACTTTCTTTCATGAGAAAAATGGCATATTTTTAAAACTTGAATAAATCATGTTATTCTTGGAGGCCATGTGTGACGTAAGTACTCCAAATGTGGCATCATTATATTGAAGATGATTATGGCCAGATATCATACATTAATTTGCACATTTTCTTCCAAGTCTTATTTATTACTGTAATTGATTTAACACATCATGAATCAATGTATCACACATTGCTGTTTTAAAAGATTTCAAACTATCCTACAAAAATAATATTGTATATGTTTATCTATAAGATGAGAAAATATATTTCAAGTCCATTACTCTAGCAAAAATTTATCTTATTCATAATAAGCACCCACACCCAAGAATATTTAACAGAATTTATTGGCAAACAAAGCAAGCTGCCTAGGAAAATAAGGGGTTATATTTACATCAGGGACTGTCAGCCCAGTAAAATATTTTATTTTGTAAACCACTGCCATAATCAGATCACATATCATAATTTGCATTTATATTTACATTAATTTAATCACAGTAGATAGGAACAATTTCCAAATTAGGTATGTTCTCATCACCACACTAGTCACCTGATCCATATATTATGGGAATTAAATCTCAATCAATTTGATAAATATTTTGTGAATAATTCTCTTTTGGCACAACTTTGGTAATAATTCCAATTCCAGGTGAAAGAATCAGTAAAGCATTATATTATTTGGTGGTCAGTTATTCGTTTTCTTTATTTTGATGCAAAGGGAAATACCATTTATCAAACATTAATGTCGTAAAACCAAACATTTTTAGGTGGTGATTTATTCTATGATGAATGATGGTTGGTCACTCACCTAACATAGGAGTTTGAGACAATTTAATATAAGATGACCAGAAATGTAATTGGACTAATACATGAAGTTATCAAGATGACATATGGAAATAATATCTTGTCACCCATTACATATAATTACAAATTTTCAGCAACAAAGAAACAGCTGGAGCAGTTGTTTAATGATACTCAAATACAGCCAACTTAGTATACCATTAATCAATCAATCCTCATTATATTAATGCTCAATATTCATAAGAACAGTTTCTGGTTAAATATTTCTGTCACTTATAAATATATAGAACAATGACATAATTGTGAAGTGCCAGATAATATATTCAATAAAGAGTGAGAGAGCGAGAGAGAAATGTTATCTATCTAGTAGAGGTCTATCTTTAAAATAATGTATATATAAAAATACAGAAGAATAACCAGAGGATTAACTCTAATGTTTACATCTAAGTTTTCTACAAACATATTACACACACTAAAACAATAACATTAGTATTAAAAGTATATTTTAAATTACATAATATGGAATAATTTATGATATATTAGTGGCTTTGAGATTGAAAGGCAAGTCTAGACAAGGACACTATATAAGATAGAGTATAGTGGAATGAGAGAGGAGTGGGTGAGGTGGAACGAGAGTGGGGGGTGTGTCTATCTACATACATCAGTACCTGATCATCAGGGCTCAGGTTCTGAACACATTTTATATACTCCTGTTCTAGCTCCTGGGCCCTCCTCAGTATAGCTGCATCCTGGTCTTCATCATGCTTCATTAGACATGCAAATCAGGGGAGTGGAAATATGCAAATTAGGACAGCAATTGGCATACAGACATGGCACAGCATCACCACAGCAACAAATCTGACTTGTCATACTTATTAGTCATCTAACCAATTTTGTATAACCAGACTAAAGTGCACCAGATGATGACAGTTGTATATATGTATGTGCAAGTGCATACATGAATGCTTGCACATACATTCATACATTCAAATATTATAATCTAATGTATTTAAGTCAGCCTGTAAAAATGTACAGTTGTTAAACAACATATTTTATTTTGATATAAAAGTAATTTTCAAAGCCAACAAGCCTAAGCACTAAAGATGCAAATGTTATACAAACTCTTTGTTAATTTGGAAGCTAATTTAAGGCTCAAGACAAAGTTATCATCTTACAGTAATCCAGATGCTCACTGATTGCTGAACCAATCAGACAAGAGATGTTACTTTATCAATATTAAGAAAATCATTATTTTTAAACATTATTCCTTATATTTCCATTTTAATGTGACATATTTTGAGTGAACTTAACATTATTTTAAATATTTATAAAATAAATGACCAGCCTTGGCCTAAAAAAATGCCATTTAATAAAGTACTGCTGTGCATGAAATAAAAAAGATCTTAAAAATTCTACAAACAGGATGCTAACCTAAACCTAAAATGCAAAACTGGCAGCTGAACTTAAAAAACTATCACATTTAACAATAATATTCTATTTCAGGAACAAAACCAAAAAGAAACAAACAAACAAACAATGCCTTTTTATTATCCAACTTAAAGCAATCCAATACCTTAATCAAAATGTAAGCTTAATCCATATTTTGTCAAGTACGTTACACTTTTATTTATGAATGATATTTGTTTTAATCAACTTACATGAAAGCAGTTGATTTGATACAGGTAGAGTTTATATGATTCTGTATCATCTTAAAATTAAATCAAAATCAATTAATGATCATCTGAGTTAAATATACAATAAAATCCCTTATGACGGTCAAGAAAACAATTTTCCAGTGTGTGTGCTTTTAATATACTTTTTTTACTTAAACACACACACACATGCACGCACGTACGCACACACACACACACACACGCACGCACGCATGCATGCATAAATATGTAAAATGTCATAACAATTATTCTATAATTACATGCACTTATCAGCATGGCTTAAGCCATAACAAAGACAATAACTAAATAATCCATACACATTCCTCTATCTGTGGCTCCAGTAGCTGACATCATGATAGAGATAACAAATATTGTCCACCGATGAAGATAATTCATCTGATTATAGTATTTTTAAACCTCGCCCACTCAGTGTCAGCACTAGAACCACCACCACCAAGCCAGGCATGCATAATGTGGGTGCTGTTACCTTGGGGTGGAGAGGACTACTGGGAGAGGAAGACGTAAACCCTCCCATCACCACCACCTCCTCATCCTCGGTATCTTCATCAGCAAACTGTATATCATCATCACGCATCAAAGTTAACCTTAATCTGGCCTGAGTAAAGTGAGAGACCCTCATATTACTACTGATTAGTGGTATCTGGCATCTCATAAACAACAAATACTCCCTTGTTAAAATACTGTTGATGGCATCTGTTGTGGGTATTGCACTATCACCAAGATGTAGTACAAAGAGTAAGAATACTCGTGTAAGACAGGTGATACAGAGGATCCTAATAGCGAATAGTACAGTCTGCCTGCAACATTGACTATATGATTTGTACAGGTGAACCTGTGTAAACAGATATAATTGGATCTGCTTCTTGAATGTTAAACAGTCTTGAAAATACAGGAATTGTCTATTTTGAACAATAGCCAAATATTTTACATTAATGTTTTTCGTGACAAATTCAGTGAAAATACCAATTTTCCACAAGGAGAATATCTTATTTCAATCACACACACACACAAACACACACACACACACACACACCTGGGGAAGGTACATTTCAAATGTATCTAGATAAGTTAGTTACATTGGACCATTTCTTGGGGTGTTCCAGAATATCAGGTGAAGCTTCTGCTTTAGTTGGTTGTTGATCAAACATACACTAATAGTCTTTATATGGGTTATTAGTGTCAAAACATGATCTGCCTGATGGATTCAATGTGGCTTTCAGGATTAGCATAAGTTATTAATGTTGATCATATTTCCCAATTCGCAATTGTGATTTAAACATGAAAGATGCATTCAAGGTTTATAAATGAATTGGCCATGACACATCAAACAAACCCTATTTATGTTTCTGTGGGCAATAAGTGCCATGATGGCTTCAACATGGCTTTCATGATTAGCATAAGTATTCATGTTGATCATAGTTCCCAGTTCACAATTGCAATTAAAAACACGAAAGATACAATCAAAGATGAGACAATTACCATAACTCTCATAATAAATTGTATTAAAGGCCACTCAATTAGTTGTCAGGGAATATGTTAAAATTATATAGTATTAATGACAATCTTTATTAGTGTTAAAATATGCAATTACATATATGAGTATTTAAAATAATCATGTATCTAAAATTCAGATACTTTTGCAATAATGGTTTGGTTTTGTTGTTCGGGGAGAATCCCCAGGCTGTCGCTTAATCAGCACAGCCTCTATGTTGGAGTGGTTGAGAAACCTCCTCCCCCACCACTCACAGGGGAGCAGTACAGAAAGATGGAGCCGAAATACCCTGAGGGTGGTCACTGCCAGAGTGTTTTACGTCCTCAGGGGGTTTTTAACGTCCCCCTTTATTTTAAATAATTCAGTGGAGACGGCAGCGGCATTTAACGTGGTCAGCCACCCACGATGTAGTGAGCCGAGAAATTAATCCCTGGAAAAGTTTCGACCTCTTACGGGGTTCGAACCTGCGACCGTTGGCACCACGTGCCGGGTGCTTAACCACTAGGCCACCGGAGCTCACTAATTATTGCAATAATAATAATATGTGATATTTATATAGTGCCCTATTCAGCTAGAAGCTGCTCTAAGGCGCTTTACAATATTATTTACAATATTATTATCCCTGACTCAGACCTGTTTACACCCAGAACATATCTCAACTCCCAAGGGAGTATACAATGCATACTGCCATTATAGGCACAAAGCGTTACTCAAACACATAGCCATCGTGTCCTGTCAGGTACTAATTTTTTTATGGATGAGTGACCTAGTCGCCACATGACAGCATTGCAGCTCACGGAGCCTTGAACCCATGACCGTTTGGCTAAGAGTCCTACGCTCTAACAAACTGTGCTATCACGGCTCAACAAGTTAGTTACATTTGAAAAATTGACAAATGTATCTAGATACATCAGTTACTTTGAAAACAGTATCTAGATACAAAATGTAACTACCACCAGGTCTGACACACACACACACACACACACCTCTGATATATTACATTTACTACTTAGTATTTCAATAAGAACAGAGTTAATAAACAGCTGTCTTCTCTGTATCCCACATCAAAAATAAAGATATTCCTAAATCTACTTGCTAGAGATGAATCAATCTGATGGATATAACTGATATATAATGTTATAAATCCTACTACTTAGATTTTAATGAACTTTAAAAATCTTTATTACAAAGAAAATTGATATTATGCATAATTACTTTTGATTTTATGCTGGTACAGTGGTAATTAGTATCTGCTCTTGCTGGGTGAGTGAGTAATAAAATGAGTATAAAAAGATCATTGAGTGTAACCCCCCTTCAGTCATCTCTCACAAGAAACAGGTTAATTCAGCAGGCCAATCCTAACCCCAAAAATGAAGAAGGTTATCTATTAGTAGTTTTTTGGTGTGTCATACACACACTGTAGAAATCATGTTCAACTTGTTTATTTTAAATGTTTTATGGATCTTTTTTAATGATACAATATCACTGGGGTAGCCTAAAAAAGACCTCATGAGTGTTTTTTGTTTTTTTACTCTGTTACTCACCTTTCACCCAATTATGATTTTTCCCTAAGTCACATAACAAAACAAACACAAAATACCTACAACCGATAGATGGCAATAACAAAAGTGATTGAAGAATACCAACAACAAAACCAGCTAATTATAAATACAAATTATTTTGCAATTACACATCAGCAAATAATGCAAATGATAGATGACAAACACCAATTAAACAAAGTAAACATGCTTCAATTGTGTAATCTGATATAAATAGACAAAAATATTTCTCACAGTTCTCACTTATGAGATATTTATGATAAAAAGCACACAAAAACTGCAAATTAAATGTACATATATTACATCTACATTGGTGAAATGAAACAAAGAATTATACTAAATGCATATAAATAAGTTTAACCAGATTTTCCCATAGTACTTACCAATCTCTGTTTCTCTTCTTCTTCAAACTGTTTCTGTTCCTGCAATGTTTCTGCTTCCTATGGCAAGAAAAATCATAAATACATACAAAAACAATTCTGAAAATATAAATGTTTTCAAATTACAAAATTTGACAAAAAGATCTGTGTCAGGAAACAGGTAAAGTATGCATGTGGGCTTTTATTATTGAGTCTCTCAGAACCTTTATTCCATGACAATTCTGTTTTTTGAAAATTATTGATAAATGATTCCAGATATTAAATAGATGAGTTTTATATTATTTATCAAGGGCTTGTCTTGAAATAGTATTAACTTTTCATTGTATTTTAGTAAAATAAATTATATATTTTCTCAATTTTTTTAAATCAAATCAGCACAACAAAGAATAATTTAGCAAACAAAATATACTGTAAATCAGGCACCCCTCCACTAGGATCACATATTCTTTAGAATTACACAAATTACTTATAACATATAACATTAACAAACATCTACATACTGTCTTCATTTTAAAATTGGAACTGTCAGAAAGTGGGATAAATCATCCAAATTATTAACTAGTATCCGGTTTGCAAATTTTACTGATTTGGCTACAGAGATTCATGCCCAGAATAAAGAAAACACGACTGTAGGGATTCTGTCTGTTGTTTATGTACATATTTATAAATTTACTTTCAATTTTATATAGCACTTATCATTTAGTGAATGAGATGCTCCAAGCCCTTTGACAAACGATGATCATTTACTGCCATATTTTATATAATGTATTTCTTGACTAAAAACTGTAAATCAACAACTGTATAGCCCCTCATGGTGTACAGTTTACATCACCACATACAATGATTCACCTTGACCAGTCAATTATATAGAGTTAAGTAGTCTTTATTTTGTGCTTGTGTATGGTGTATTCATTTGTCATTTCCTACTGCTCAGAGGAGCATCACAAACACATTAAGCTGAAATTTCCATGGTTTTAGCACTGTCACAATGTTTCACATCTTCTATAGGATATTTATTTGTGCTTTCACTTTAATTCATCAAAACATTAGTACAATTAGGTAATTTACTGTCACCATTAAGTATTAACTATTACAATTAAACAAACCTTTTTAAAGATGTAGATGGCTTCTTCATCTAATCTATCAACGCTTGACACTGAATCTTGTCTGCCTTTCAGTGATGTCATTGAAGATGTCATGTCAATCAGACTTGGTTCAAAACCATCACAAACCATGATTTCAAGCCTGTCATTGACACTTCTCAGTATCTTGACAGCTTCATCATGTGTTGCACCCAACAAACTCTGGCCATTTACCTAAAATGATTTATGAATATTTTTACAAAAACATCCCACCATAATCTCATCGCCACGAACAAGACACTTCACTGTACATGTCAAATATTGGAAGTTTTATTTAAATATATAATCAAAATATAAAGTGGTACCAGGTGATAATAGATACATAGTTGTGATCATGCCAAACAAGTTTTACATAATCGTTCTCATTAATGAAGCTACTCATTCCTAATTCAATATTTTGATGGTACTTTAACAACAGGTGTATAAATTAACAGAATAGTTAAATGTCAAAAACTTCAGTTGGGACAAAGCTAATTATACTGTAATTAATGCATTAAACAATCAATCTTCTTTTGCTTATTTGCTAAACTAAAGACTTCTTAATGTGATTATGGGTAGTGATGTTTTATAGCCAATTCAAAGATCTATAATATGGTTGTTTCCAAGAGGACTTATTTTGTGATAGTTTTCAGGCATACAAGGTTATTAATTTCCCAGTTAAAACAGCATATTAAAAGTTAAATAAAACTATAAATCAATCTATACAAGATACATGACTAATACAATTGAGAAAAACTGTTAATTGATGTGACCATCTATCATATAGATGAGTCATCTAATACTGGAATATCCTGGAGAGCAAATATTATGTTTTAACAAGATTTCCCAATATTAGAAACATTTCCTGCGCTATCCACCATAATAAACAAAATGTTGTGGCCTGTACACTTGCATCACTTATTTTATTCAAGATAATCCAATGTACTTATTCAAAATGAATATTAAGTAGTCATCATTTGCAAACAGAAACAGCAGAACTAGAAAGTCTCATAAACAAAATGGCCACGTTATTGCATCTTAAGCTGTTTGTATTTTGTATATACTGACTAATGTGTTTTGTGTGTCTATAATAAAATTACGTCAATAACAATAGTAATAAAGATTTACAGTATAGTGCTTATTTTTATTCCACACAGCACTTTTGTGAACATTTTCCTAAATTTATTTATCTAGGGACACATATCTAACTGGATAAATTAACCTTTGAGTGCAAAATATTTATTAGTTGTATATTATTAATAGCTAACATATCCACAAACACATTTTAATGTTTCATATGATGAGTTACAATAGGCGTGTTAAGAACAAGATTACCTTGGACAGCTGTCATAATCTCATATGAATTTATAACTTGATCAGCTTGTTTTAAAAATCACAAATCCCCAAAATTGTCATGTTACAGATCAACAGTCCACAATAAGCAAAGCAAATTCATCACAATTTGTCAGCTATTGGCCAATCAAATCAAAAGGGACAAAATAATTAGATTTTAATCACATAAAAGCCATAGATGAAATATCTTGCATAAATTTGAGTGATATTGTTTCTATATATGGCTGATAAAAGGTCCGAACATAAAATTAGCCACATCTGAAATGGGGAGAAGAGTTCATGAGAATTAAAAGAATTGATAAGCTTTATTAGTTGACAGGGTTCCAAATCTTATGACTGATAATATACTACCACTACACACTGATTAATGATACAGGAATGAATGAGTTAATAAGTGAGCTTTGTTTAGTCTCCAAATTATTCTCATTAGGAAAATATGGCGGAGCAAATTAAATGCACAGGTCAAAATCGTTAACTGATGTAAAACACACAGCAACTACTAGAATTTAACCCAGTGACTATAATGCAGTGCTCTATACTTGTACAGAATTTCAACAATATTTTCTAATATATTTCATATACATAGATCATGCAATAAAACAATAGAAGCTCAAGTTTCAATTAGTTCATCTATAACATATTTATTTTTAGTTGGCATTCCTAGAAGACTTGCTAACATTATTCTCCTATTTGCAATATATTGCACTACAATAATTAAAAGTAAAAAACACTGAAAGTGATTTAATTTGGGAAAAGTGTGTCATGAAAGTAAGCAGAAATCACTATGAGACAGTGTATGATGGAATGTAGAAAAACAAATACATTCTCATGAAAAATTTGATCATGTTAAAGTCACATGGTTGTTTTGGTGTGATATTTATTTCTATTATAATATAACTTACTTCTAATATCCTATGACCAACATGTAGGTGACCATCTTTGGCTACAATACCATGGGATAAAATCTGTAAGTTATATAAAAATACATTTGCATAATATACAATACTGTACTATTAAACAGGAACTTTTTAGATTTTAGAGAGAGAGAAAGAGAGAGAGAGAGGGGGACACACCCACCTACACTGATCAACTTACTTTTGATATAAATATTCCTTCATCAGTATTATCTAGAGGGTTACCAGGATGACTCCTAACACCACCTCTTATACTAATACCTAATTTATCACCTGGAGCTTTTGGTATAGATAACTCCTGGAATATAAACAGAACAGATTACAACTGGTTATTATCAGTGTGTGTGTGTTTGTGTGTGTGTGTGTATTTTCCTGAAACACATAATCTGCACACACACATGCACACAAAGACACACATTTAAACATTGATGAAGATGCCACACTTTGACTGACCTTTAACCCTGGAGGTGGAGGATCATGTTGGATTTCTAAAACTATTTCAAATGTTGGAGCTATAAGTGCCATAACAGCTTCTTGGTGTGTGGCACGTCGTACATCTTTACCATTTACCTGAAGATAATAATAGGACAATAATAAACTGTCATTTTGATGTCTGATAATTAAAAAAACAAAACATACAGCTTCTCAAAATGGAGCATGACTGTTTAATGACTAGATTCAGCTTTTCAATTTTCCCACTCATGTAAGTTAATAACATTCTTGATTATTCCATGTTTTTTCTCCTAAAATTCCATGATGATGATGATTCATGTTTTACGGCCACTTTTGTGCACAAGGTAGGCTAAATGGGCCGGCCTAAAATTCAATGATATCCCCCACAATATATTTCCAATAAATCCAAAGGAGTGCATTTAAAATAACATTAGTATTCAACTGTAAACATTATAGAGAAAGCACAGATTATTAATTAATTTGTTAAAACCACTTATAACAATTGTGGAGTGGCTGAAACACAGTAAATGTTCGACGATGTTCCATGACAAAATTTTGCTTCATTATTTTCTGTAATTTCCTTGACTAAAAATGAAAATTTTTAAATAAAAGACTTCCAAGTTTCCATAGCTATTGAAATCCTATTATACAGTTGGAAACATAGTAGGATTCTTGATTTAGAACATTCTATTAAAAAACTAGTAAAGATGGCTGTAAAACATTCTCCTTGGCTTAAATATCTCGACACTTCAAAAAAAACATATTTTAGTAAGAACAGTCACTGAGAGCTCTTTTCAGTGAGAAACGTGTTGATTAACTTTCACTTTGCTACTTCAAACCAAAACAAAAAGGTCATTATTTTTTCCAAAATGACTGTTATATCTGTAATGTAAGACATGTGATTAATGACTGTAACAGACATGTACTTACTGACAAGATTCTATCACCAAGCCTGAGGTTTGTATTAACTGCGGCACCATCTGGCACTATCTGTAACAATACATAATTATCATAAACATAAAGAAAGGCTGGGTGTATATGATATGAATAATATAGAAGCTATGTATAAAGTATGTAATACAAACATGACATATGCAGAAAAACTAGAATAGGTTGTGTGTCAGTGCTTGGTTTATTCAGGACAATATTATTTATATCTTGAAAAGATAATTTGGTAATAATATACACAAGTACTGATTAAATATTTAAATAGTTTGTACATGAGTAATAATATATTGAAATAGTTCATATATAAATGGTACTATATTTAAATCGGTGACAAATATTTCCAAGACCGACCCAGATAAAATGCATAAGACTTGCTCAGTATATTCTGCAAAATCCCTCTTCCATAAGGGTCAACAGTGAAGCACACACTTAATCATAATGGAAAGAAACATCAGGCCTACATCACATAGTTATGTTTTGTATACCTAACCCTAAAGTGTAACATGCTATATTAAAAGCTGATAGAGATAATGTATATCCAGACAGGGGACTGAACCAATCAAATTGTTAGTATCAGACCATGGGTTAATCCCACACCAGAACTGGAATTGCCGAGTTTCTACTGAAGGAATTCACTCACCAGGAAGAACTAAATACTACTTCCAGAGAGTACAACTCCTAGGATTCCCTGACATAGCCCAGAAAGAAGCCATTTCATCAGTCAGAATCAATCATATTACAGGTCTTTTCATATAGTTTATGTCACAAGAAAAGATTATAGCTATCATAATAGACCTTGCCAATTAAGCTAGTGACATCTGGCGGCAGGATTTAGAACCACTACAATCGCAGAGTCTGGATCCCTGTTCCTTTTCAGTGTGTACACGAGATATTTTAATGATCATTGCCAGTGATAATGCTCCACGATTCCAACAGTCAGTAAAGGAAAATGAAAGATAAGTTGATATTTAGTATATTTCTATTCAAAGAAGACTGATTTAGTAAACAAAATAGATTAAATTGGAAGTTCTATGTGGTAGTTCGCAGAACACATTTCCTGTGTACAAGAGGATTGCTGTATTCGTAGCAAAAGTTTATGTATAGGCAGTGGCTTTCCCATATTGTTTCTTCAATACACATCTTTGGCCATTTATAATAATATCGAAAATGGACAAGGCAGTTGTAATACTATCATTTTACCAGGACAATTCAGAGATATCTTCAATAATTTGTTTTATTTGTGGTCATTTTCCATGTAGCATCATCTAGCAGTAGACTCATGGCGCATGCGCACGTCAGTGATAATGCAGTGGCATAGATGGCATAATTTTAATAAACAAACGGATGTGCTATTTAGATTGAAAATACTAATCAAATCGGAGACATATTGTGTTACACAAAAGTACTGATTGATAGAGCAATAATCCGGCATCAATATATTGCATTTGGGTATTATTTCTCGTGAATTAACGCGAACCATAAGTTGATTTTAAAATGTAAACAAACTCCATCTGTTCCCATTTCAATTTTCAAGCGATAACTGATACGAGCAGACTTCGCTAAAGAAGTAGTTACTAATGGAATGACCAACAAGAAACTAATCTATCACTAGAAGTATTTTCCTATCTGAATTCCAATTGTATTACGCAGTAGATCGTTGTTCAAACAGAGATGTTCAGAAAAAGAATCCGGCCTACATTGAAAACCATGAAACTCTGCCTCCCCTGCTCTGGGCGGTGAACCGAATTGTAAAAGTCTGTGAAAATTAGTTGTAAAGGTCTATTATTGTGGGATCAGTCTAGATCACAGAAACCAAATTTTTAATAGCTCCACTTGTTTAGTAAAAAAATTGCCTAAATAGGATAGGTCTATCAACATATTTTAGTGCTGCTTAGATACTCTACTGTCCAGTGGAGCATGCTTTAACTACTTTTTATCGAGAAATTCAGTCTGTAATAACTATAGTTAGAAAATGATATCTGTGTTTTCTGTGACATCTTATTTGTTGAAATGTGAGTTATAGCACACATGGTTATACTAGGTCAATAGTAATCATCAACAAAATATACTCCAATATACTCTAATTAAGATATCATTTAGCCATTAAAAACAAGAGTTTAAATGCCTGTTTTCATCATAACAGTAATCTTGAAAATATATGTCAGTACATTAAAGGGGATAAAACGCTTAACATAAAATCCACCCAAAGAATTATTGTATGTATACTGAACCAGTTGGTGAAACTATTAAACAGCATAATATTAAATATTATTATTAGGCCGAAGATACACAAGTATACAAGACCTCAAAGCCGTGTGATAAATGGGATGATATTTTATCTTCAATTGAAGCTTGTATTGAAGACATGAGTATTTGGATTAACAGCAACATGATGAATTCATTGTTTCTCATCTAAGCAACATGAGAAGAAAACTGAGAATCTTCACATTAAGGTAGGATCCAGTTACATAAATTCTTCCATGTCTGTCAGAAATCTAGGGATTATATTAGATAATACTCTAGGAATGGGGAAGCAGGTGAATTCTACATGTAAGTCCTGTTGTTATCAAATAAGAAATATAGGACTTATTTGCAAGTACATACAAGATCCTGTTTTACACATTCAAAGTACTGTATCTAAGTGATCTGATCCAAAAGTATATACCAGTGAGAATGCTTCCATCTGAATCCTGTTCACTTTTGACAGTACCAAAAAGCCACACAGCAATGTATGGGGGAAAATCCTTCTGAGCATCAGGTCCCAGGCAGTGGAATAAGTCGCCAAATCATATTAAAATTGTAGCAAGTAAAGAAATATTTTGTACAGTTCTTAAAACCCACTTATTTAAATTAGCCTATTTATAATACATAAACCAGTATATTAATGTATAAAATGTGTTTGTGCTATATGATCTTAGAATATGTTTTAATTCTTTTTGGAATGCACTTATAGCAATTCAAGTACAATAAGGTGCTACATAAATTATAAAATACTATTACTATTATCATTATTATTATTAAAGAAAACTGAAAACTGTCAACATCTGGCAAAACTCCCAAAATGGAATTTGTGGAATATATCATTCATTTCTACAAAGAGAATAAAAATATGGTTGCTGAGACCTTACATAAGAATTCCTATTGTTATAATACATGAAAATAATACATAGTTGGTAAATGCCAACTGAGGGAACATTTAACATTTGAATCTGATAAAATCCAGTGAATAATACTATAACTTCATTTATTCATGTCATGTACACTGAATTCTATTTATTGAAATTGGTTCTATGTAAACCCCCAAAATATAAACACAATGCTAAGCTTTCAACCCAGATTTGCCAATGTAACACATTTTGTGAATTAACCAATAGGTCAGTTAATGTGACTCTTAGAATTTTTTTCCATTACTCTGTATAATATATTCAACTGCCATAATAGCTAATGCAGTTAAATATTTGATATGAATTCGGAATTGAAAAAAATGAAGTGAATGGAAATAGAACAGATAAAAATGCTCTGAATGGAGAAACAACTGATAAAAATTAATCAAATTTAATGAGAACTTAGTTATATGGCAAAATATTATACTCAAATATTATACACAAATAGCATCTTGAACATATTCCAGGGCTTCAAATTGGCATATAATCAAATGTTTGACATGTTCAAATGGCTTAGGGGGTGTAAGTTTTCAAATCGAATCCCAATCAGATGTGTAAACGTTCACATTGTGTAGTTCAACATTCTTATAGATCTCATCCAGTTATCATTCAGGTCGTTAGGTGCATGTTCAATAGTTCCTCCCCTAATATACTGTAAGTTTTCCCATCCTAAATCATATTTCACTCAAAGTTTAGTCCAGTATTGTGCACAAAATAGTTTTCATATGTTTTTCACAGTTAGAGAGTTATTAGGCTTTAATTAGATACTGCATACAGTAATTATGATATGAAAACAAATTCCCTCTGATGTCAACTAGATACATGATTGTTTTACATCTGTATCATTAAAGGTGACGGGAAAAGAATTTTCACATTTCGAAGTAAATATAAAGTAACAAACAATTATTTTATTGCCTATCAGATTCACTACAGCACTCAAAACAATTCTAACCACCAGCTATCATATTTACATTAAATGAACCCCAAATCTATAATTTCCTAACTTTAACAAGCCGTTGCTAGTGTGTACTACACTCGTTAGAGGTTATTGTGTGACGCCATCTTTGTTTATAATCGTTCTGACCAGTTGACAGACAAAATATCAGATTCCGACTGAAGTTTTGAGATTTTCAGGGATATCAAGCCCTACAGCTTTGAAACACTAGTGAAAAAGGTCACAGCCGGTATTAATTGTGGGGAATTAGCTGCAGCAAATGCATACGTGAACCCAGAGCAGCCACCGCCACCCAGCCCCGGCGGATTGGTGTGTATTTGTTTGTGTTGGTATAAGATTAATTGATAAGTCAACACACTGAACCTGAATGTCAGTATTTCTTTCCCCATGGTATAACTTCATTTAAAATAAATTGGTATTTGTCTGTACACAGAAGCCTGGTGGATGCATGGGGCTCTCCCATATGTGGCCCATACTAGTCTATACAGCAATGTGCCGTCCCTGGTGTGTCTTTTTAGCCATTTGTTTTTTTAATTTTCAGGGGGTTGTTGTTTCAAGCCGGGTTTTGATGGTACTTACACGTCGGATATAATCATTGATATTTGATATATGTTTCTTTGCATAATTGTATATGACACAATACAACATTATAGATGTTTAATAAAGACATTATGGAACACGTAACACAGGTTAAACAAGGCCACATGGAGTGTTTGGGGTCTTTTTTTTGTTTTGAAAAGATAATGTCACATCCCGAAGATTCTTGATTAAAGTTTCGGCCATATGAAATGCTAGCAAAGCAAGTTTTAAAACCACTGTAACTTTATTTCTAAGAAAAAATCAAATATACTTCCGATTGAAATTAATTTTAATATATAACTAACATTTGGGAAACCTATTTTTTAAATAGTACATAAAACCTCTCATAGAATAACATCAGAATTGCCATATCAGAGAGCATCCAATTTTCAAAATTCAAAACCTCATCTGTTATATTTGTTGCTGCATTCAGGCACCACTTGATTTGATGTCAGGTGAGTATTTGCAACTTTAAAAAGAACTTGAATTTTTCTCAATAATTACTGTTCCAAAGGGCCAGCAACATTTTTGATCCAATTTGAGCCCTGATGCTGAAGTAATGGTGGTGGGGTTTGGAATCCTGCTACTCGGCTCCTACTGAGTCTTACCTTTGATATGAAGATCCCTGGGTTATCAACACCAAATGGATGACTTGTGTGGTCTATACCACCTACAATACTTAGTCCTAATGGTCCACCAGCCTTCACAATACATACTCTCTACAAATAGAGAACCATCATTATAGTAACAATATATGAATGTGTATAAAATAAATACATAAAACACTTACTAATAAGTTATATATATATAAATATATCCATACACACGTACATATTGTAATAGTGATTTGATAGTATTCATTGCAAAAATTAGTAAAAATATATACTCTTACTAAGGCCATTCATGGTTAAATGTTTTATTGTTACAACAAAAATTAAATGGGTTAACTGTGGCAAAATAACAAATTAATAGCACCTATTTTGTTTAGAGATTACACAAATACACACACACACAACTCTAAAAAATAGATGAGTGTTATGTTTAACCTTAATACTGGTTTCATCTCGGACATGCAGCTGAGGAACTATTCTCTAGTGAAATCAGGCCGAGATTTTGTAATGGAGGATGAAACAGTTCACAGAGACAGATAATGCTGGGATTAAAACCTATCACAGAACAATGTGCTAACAACTACACCAAAGAATTAGCTTCAAAATAGAGCAGAATGTCTTAATATATATATATTGGTTGTCAACTAAATAGACATTTTCTGTCTGTCTTAAAACATTTTGTGTTGCTTTGATCAACTCCCAGTGTATCAGTTGTTTATTATGTAGTTTTCAAGGATGTCAGTAACCTAATTATACACTTGATGTTTATTTCTGGCCATGTATGGAACAGTAAGCTTGGGATCTAAGAGTAGTGTAACTGTGAGTGACTCTTTGTTTAGCCATAGTACTGGTTTCCTAGAACAAACAACCAAAATCATTACCACCCCTAAAGAAATGAAATAATCACTTCAAAGCTTTTATTAAATGGTGGGCAGAAATGGAATGTCCCATCACTGTAGGAACAAAACATACTCATTAAGCCAACACAGAATATATACATTACATATCAAATGGACACAATTTAATTTTGTCTGTTGTCCCATTTTTAGGGGAATCTTTTGGTACTAAATTTATGTAACACGACACTCTTCATTCACGTCTGTTTCAAGGCACTTTAAATATGGAAGTACATGAAAGGTCAGTTGTCAGCAGATGAATTCAAAGGTACCAAATTCTAGTCCATTATTGATACTACCAAGTCATGACATGTTTTCCATCATCAACAGATTGCTTCTTGCCATGAATTTGTCCTTCTTCACAGCTGGTTATTAAACTATATTTTGAATGCTATCATTCAGTCAGTGAAGGCCATGTAGACTTTTATGATGATCTTGGATTTGTCCTGAACAAAATAGCATCTTTAAAATGTTGACAAGATATGGTAATTATAGTCTTCCCTCAATATGATGAGCTAGTGGCAGGAGATAATGCCAGATATTTCTGAACAAGGTTACAACTAGGCCATGGTTAATCATAGTGTGTTGCATATAAATTAAGCTAAAACATGTCATCAGAAATTTAGATGGCTGGTTTATACTAGATCATTACATTTTGGAAAGACACAAAGGCATGTGATATTAGTATATTTTATAAATAGGGAATGAAAACACCAATACTTACAAAACTTTAAGTAATGATGCACTTGATTCAGATTTTAAATTTAAACTCTGCTTAGTAGAGTAAGCTGATTAGGTTTTAGATGATTAGCTTTTCTTCAGATGGTACATTATAACAAATGCCCATACTGGCAATATTAATATAAATAAGATAATTATCTTGATTATATAATCTAGAAATCTGGATTACCGTCAAAATTTTCTATGGGTGGCCAAAATAGGCTGGGGTTACTCTAGCTGGTTGGGAGTAGAATTATTCCCATTTTCAGCAGATTTGTGATTAAGTCCAATTCAACCATTTTCTACAAAATGGAATGAACACCTGTATTTACTACAAATTTTTGCATTGGCAACAAACTCTTTTTCCCACACAGATTGGTTCAGTACTCCCTCCCTCAGCAATTTAATCACATGTTGTTGCATCCTGGTTAGAATTGTTTATTTGTTACCCTTAGAGAAGAAGAATATTCACATCAAAGATATGTACCAATGTCTGTGACAAACAATACATGCTAACAGATGCAGAACAAAATTACAGCAGATACCTTACACTTTCTACTTTGGTGAAGCAGGCAATAACAGACTAGAGCAGCATGCTGTAACACAAACTTGATACATTCATCCCATTACAGTAGACTGTGTTAAAATGTTACCAAAGCCAATTAAAATAATCTTTCTAAGCTCGAGTGTGAAGATTACCAAACAATCTGAGAGTCAATATAATATACAGTGTTTTTTTAAAGTGTGAAATCTCCTCTTAAGAATCACCAGTTGCTTTGTAATGTAAATAATATACATCCATCAATGTTTCCAAGTAGTTTATATTGTGGGTTTATAATACAGAATCTTTGAATGATTCCTGTTAATATGGCTGCTTTATTAAAACTAGATTATTGTTATTATTATTTTCATTTTCCTTCTTCAGTACCATGAAAGAAGTCAGGTTATATATTTTGAGGAAAACCACCATTTGTCTCGGATGGTTTGGATTGATACTTTCTATTGGAGATATAAAATGATGTTAGTATTAATCAGTGGAACAACTGATTATTACTGGAATTGAGTTGTTTTGCCTCAGTGCTGGCCACACCTGAGACACATAACTGAGTGGTGACTGCTTAGGGAAAGATCTCAACACACATGCAACGGCTGGATTGAGCTTGTTACTAGAGTGAGAGAGAAAACCTTTACTGGTCAATAAACAGCTTTATCACAATAGTAACAGCTGTTTCACCACATTAACAGCTATACCAGAATGTATACCAAGTACATCAACACATTAACAGTTGTACTATTATACTAAGTGATGTATCAGGAAAATAACGTAGTGGTAACTCATGCAACAAGTGATATTTCTGTTTGACATAAGGAATGGATACAGATAAGTCGAACTACTGTAAGGAAGAGTAAAGGTGCTCTTCTGACTTCAGCTAACTGTTGTTGTTACTGTAACAACACCATTTGACTGATCTATTTTAATGCTATAATATGGGCAGACTACAGCTGAGAAAACGTCCTCAACTTGAACAAGGGAAGACATCTGACAACACCTAGCTGCCCACTTTTGGAGTGAGTGCCTCAGGTTTCATCTCACATGGCACTGATGGGCTACTCCACAGGAATTTATTGATGGTAGAAACGTCTACAAACATGGCAACACCAGAATTCAATGCCACAATTTGGAGATCTGCAGTGTAGGACGCTATTAATTGTATTAAAAGAACATTGCCTGATAGCTACGATGGTGTATATAATTTATACAACTTTGAGTAATAATAATAATCTTGGAAACTGAATTTCATATCATGTTACTGAAAATCTTAATAATCTCGGATCAGTTTTTATAATTTTGCATTAGTAAAATATGACATGGACAATTTACATATTATAAACTGGATCATTGTTGACGGAATGGTGATATCATTATCAGATGTTTATATCTACAAGATGATATTATAAAATAACATCATGATTCTGGATTTAGGTGAGATCAAGCAAAACCGAATACAAGGTAACAATATGACCACACTGGTTCCCATGACAAGACATTGTCACATATAGCTGGACCAACTTGGGAATTAAAGTAGTACATGATAATATGGGGATTAAACAATTTGATAATTCTATTAAAACGAACATATTTTTAAATGAATAGAAATGTAGTGAAGATTATCAGTAACATGATAAACAGCACACAGCTCTCTTTCACTCTCTAATATATATATATATATATATATTAATAAGCATTCTTGGTATATGCCTACTGCTATAGGAAGGAATCATAAGCTATGAATCTCAAAAGAGGAGATATATATTGATGACATATGAATGGCATAATGATGTCACAAAATATTTTTCAACACTATTGATTAAATATGTAGATTGTCATAAGGCATCTTCATATAAATTTGTTCAACATAATTTAAATAAACAGTAAAATGCAATTAAGTTAACATGACTCAAGCCACTAGTAGTTATATTAATTTTCTTTTTCAAACTGCATATTTGGTAGACATTACATCTATCTATCTATCTATCTATCTATCTATCTATATATATATATATATATATATATATATATCTGACATGGGTGAATTAAACAAATTCAGATAGCAACATCAATTACTTGTTCCCCTCTAGTGCACTGAGCATGGAAATTCAGCAAGACATAAAAAAAATGTAAAACAGTAAATGATATAATAAAACTAAATTATAATTATTATTGGCATTATTATTATTATTATTAGTGCCTGCTACATAAATGATATGCTAGCAGATGATGTCATCAATATACATATGGCTAAAGATTATTTGTGTGCCAGACACCCAAGGTATGCCATTGATGTAAGTAAATCAATTGTCTTGATCATAATACTGTTAGATGAAGCAGATATGTTAACATGCAGCTGTAGTAAGAGCAACAGCAGTGGTACTATCAGCAAAGAAGCATAATGGGAAAGTTAGTGAACATCTGGTCATCTATGCAAACTAGCAAACAAAGCATGCAAATCAACCACACATGCTTCAACTGACAATGTTTTATTACAAGTTCAAATCGATTTATAATGATTAAGATAATAATATATAATGTTTATAATGATGTTAATGTATAATAACCATGATCTAAAACAACATGTAAACAGCAACAACAGTTAACTTATGTCTCAGCTCACACCCCCCGTAATAATTAATTCTCATAACCTCTCAACATCCCTAAAAAGTCATTAACTTTCAATCATTCACTCTCATCAGTGCTCAGTCATCTATCCCACTCATTTCTATCCATTCAATTCATTTATGTTATATAAAGCAGGTGACAGAAAAAGATCACATTGATGATGAATTTAGCTCTAAATCTGCACAAAGTACAGTACCTTTATCTCATCATCATCATCATCACCTTTACCATCACCACCATCACCATGACCATCATATTTGTGAGCTAAGCACATTCACACTTCACCCTGTGAAAACCCCTTGATGGTTAAAACGAACATGATTAAACACATGACCTAACATGTAACTATGTGATAAAATTTGTTAAAAGGTGTCCAAGTCAGGAACCAATGTGCTCATAATAAGAAATGAAGAGAAAATGTGATATGATGTGAGAGGGTCATATCCAAATGACAAAGGATGCACACACTGATTAATAACAACAAGATGAACTGAGGTGTCGGTTAAGACGTGCAGGATGGGAGGACCAGTTAGTGATGGCGTTAAAAACGTCATGCATTCAGTACCTCGATGGGAGGCGAGTCCTGTTTCAGTAGTCGTGTTGGCGATTTGCCTTTGTCCTGTAAACTTTTCGAATCCTGTAATGAATTGTGGCTAATGAGAGCATTATTGGCAGTGGGAAGCGTCCTGACAGGTGACGAGGACGAACCTTCAGTATTCGTGTTTGTTTTGTTCTGCTGCCTAGCCAGATTGTTGAACTTTTCTACTAAACTGCCACCAGATGACACTGATGGTGGTACAGCATTTGTAGACTGGAGGAAGTAAGTCCGAGCACTGTTCACATTTGTAGTGTGTGTTGATGGCACTGAACATGTGCTTGATGCCACATGAGACACGTGTGGTGCAGAAGGTGTCGTCTTCGACAAGCCCATCTGGCTTAACACAGGCTTACTGGCAATTGGAGGTGGCAGTTTTTTGGGTGAAGTCGATATTGAAGATATTGGCTGAGATGGCTTAGAAAACACAACAGATGATGAGTCTGTCTTGGGAGTTACAGATGGTGAAGACACAACAGAAGCTGTCTTCAGAAGAGGACCACGTAGTACTGGACCAGATTGTAGTTTGCCAGCTGGCTCTGGCTCCTCAACTATTGGAGCGACAGTCTCATCTAATGTAAGAGGCTTAGCTTTTGGTACTTCTAGAATACTCTTTCTTTGATAAACTGGCTGTTGGCTGTCCTTCTCAACGAGTTTCTCTCTGTAGACGACCAGTGTGACTTCATTCCCAGATGATGTGAGCATGGCAACTGCTTGGTCATGACGAGCATCCGTCATATCTACACCATTGATCTACAGAATAAATAAATGTGATTATGTACAAGAATACCTGGTTTTGTTAATAACACACACACACACACACAAACATACACTATAACTCCCTTCTTTGGAAAAAATGTATTCTGCTACTGACCCAAGGTACAAAAAATATTAGCCATACTACTTCAGATCATAATGTTTAATGATCTAATATTGAGTTTATAGCGTATACTGATAAGCCACAGGGGAATACTTACTGATATAATACGATCGCCAACTTGTAGCTGTTTATCACGATCTGCTGCACCACCTTCTGTCACTCTTGATATGTATATAGACTGAAAGAAATAAATAACAACAGATCATCACCAAGACACCTCAAATATTGAAAGTATGGCAATATTATTACTGTATACATAATGAGATGCTAATTACCAATACAAACATTGACTTAACTAAACTGACACAAAACAAATGCAAAGTAAAATGATAAAATCAATTTACACTGATCACACACACACACACAATGATGCTTTATAAACATATTACAAAATAGACAATATTTATAAACAAGACAATATCTGTTGCTCTATTAACCATTGGCATTCAATTGAATGTTTCTATGTAATGATATTAAATCTGACATTTAATACATACAAATAGCTACATCTCTATTTCTGTATAAAACCTCACAGTAAGAAGATAACTTAAATTGAAAGGTCTTATACTATTACTCTTCTTAGGAAATTTCTCAAACAACCTATTGCAAAATCATGCGAACAACACTCTATGGCCACCTAATGAGAACAATACAAGTCTAAGATAAAGTAGTAGTAATAAGCATTAACTATATAACCTTATTAACAACAACAATTCTCTTTCTTATTACTTAATGTACACCAGTTTAACTTGTATGATAACACATCAACCAAGGAAAATTACAAAGCAGCATAGTGTTAGCCAGAGGTTGATGATTCCCGATCAAAAATTGCTTGGCTAAGATCATTACCCTTGTTGTAGTGGACCAAGTACAATATAATGTACAGGTGGAGTGAGAGAGGTGCTGGTGCTGGATCACACACACACATGATGAAGCATGTATGATGAAGCTTAAATCTGAATGTTTAAATCTGAATTGTAAAAAAACCCAGAGTGATTGAGTGAGTGACTGCCTTGTTTAGCTTTTGCAATGGTCTCATCAGGGACATGTAGCAGAGTGGGAACTTCCTCAGAGAATGAGATGAGCTTTTTATGCATTGAGAAACATATGACAGATGCAAGCAGCATAGTGTTTCTGATGCCCAAACCTAAAGGCCTGTATTGCAGTAAAATAGGGAAAAATTACATCCTTGGGATTAATGCGATCAAATCATGGTTGGGAGGGAAGATGTTCATTTAGAAATGGGTTACCAAACCTATCGAAGTTGATTCCCACCAAACCAAATCCCAAACTGCCTAAACAAATGATGGGTGGATGGTTTTATGGCTAACACTATACGAGCAATGGTTGTATGGGCAGACAATACAATAAAGACAGTGGCAGAGTTTGTGGCATGCTGTTTAACATAACATTACACTTATCCCTGAAGATGAAACATTGTGATTATTAATATTATAATCACAGATGACTAGGTGAATAGGTGGTTCTCTGAACAAATAAAATGATACTAAACCAAAGATCATCCATCACAGACAACTGAGCAATGATACATTGTACTAACCTCAAGAAAGGCATATTTCTGATGGAAAAATTCACAGAATGGAGACAGACAGGGAATGAGAAAGAGAAAAAAGTGAAATAAGCAGTAAAGCTGTTACATATTTTCCTGTACAACTACTTTACAAAAGCCAGATTATTTAGTTGCATCACCTTGCAATGTCTAAAACTGACATAAAACAATTATTAAACCAAAAAATCACACAAAACCACCCCAAGAATTTCTTCTTGATACCAATACACAATATAATGAATCCAGATAACAATAACTGTTTAAACAGGAAATGGAATCTCAGTGAAGCAGGCACAACATTTCATCATAAACATTAACATGATATTATGAGCCAGATATCCAACAGATATAAAATTCTCAAATGATATTCCAAAGCTTTGAACAAGGTACAGGTTTAAAAGGTTTGTTTAAAAAATGCTGAACATCTGAAAATTAGAACCTAAAACTATTATTTCCCTAGAGTATTTAAATAATTCCAACCTATTTCCATAATTATCATGCATCACTTGTCATCAAGCAAACAACTTGATATTTAATGCTCTATCTACAATATAATTTGAAACTTGCCACAAAACAAACCTCATAAGAAATTGTAGAGGAAATTCCTAAAAACACAACTGACACAAAATATCAATGTTATCTAAAGATCAAAGTAAGAATGCTCTCTTTTGTTAGTAATCATTCATAATGTTAGCCAGATTCCAAAATAACAAATAAATACTGTACAATGTTGACACAACCTTTTCAGAAATATTGCTACAAAACCACTGAGCAGACATTTATTTCATCAAGAATAACCAATCAATATTAATTACTGCACAAGATTACAAAATTATTTTTGAAACCATAGAATGAAGCAAGGAGTAATCTTGAATCAAATGATAAAATCTACACACACAAACACACTATTTACCTCATCATTGCCTTTAAATGGTATTGAGTCCTTCCCTCCAGCTATACTGAAGCCAAGACCTAGACTATCACGATGTAATGTGGTAGCTATTGTCTACAATTAAACATCAATCTTATACAAACACATCACATCTGTTGTACTATTTACACAAATCTCATGATGAGACTAAGAAAGCTATTGATGAATAAAAATGAACTATAGCACACTGTTAAATTATTATCATTATATTAACCATTATTCATAATACTCCTGTAAATGTTCTGTTCATAAATAAAATACCTCAATGCTGGTCACTCCTGGGACTCATGGCCAAGGGGCAACACACTAGGGAAACAAATCCCACAAACACAGGTAGGAGCCAGATTGAAAATTACCACCTGGAGGTTTGCAGCCAGGTGTTCTAACCAATGCACTACTGTATCACTCTCCAATATTAATCTGTGACTACCTGATATACAAATGGTCTTAGAAATGGCAGGGGACTGTTACAATCCACTTTATTGGTGCTCACCTGACCACAATAAGAGAAACATTAGTTTAATCTATCAATTACTAACACATACCTCTCCTTTTATCTCCATTCCTTCGCCAAGTTCGTTCTCAGCAGTTAATGATTCTGTGTTGTGCTGAAATATAGTACCAGAATTTTTACAATATATTCAACTTAGCTTATTTAATAATTACTGTACAGATAAGTGTGTGTGTGTGTGTGTGTGTGGCATGTATTACCTGTTCAGGAGGTACAATAATCTCTCTCTGTACAACCATGGTCACCTCATTACCAGCATCTCTCAGTACAGATACAGCCTGGTGATGGTCAGCCTCTAATAAACTATGGCCATTTACCTGGAGACAAGAGAAAGAAATATAAACTAGATCATTCAGTCACTTCCAATCACAACAGTTATCCTCCTAGACTAAATACGTAACGCTAGTGTTTTTTTTTATTAGACAGCACTGTTGAGTAATGTATTTAAACCAAGTTTGATTTTCCAGCACCATTTAATTGCATATTTTTGTTATGGATTTAATTAAACATTAACATGAAATATTGAGGATAATAAATGTAAAAACAGTTGCATTCATTAATTAGATAACTAATAATATATAATCAAATATATTTTATACAAATGTATTTCCTTATTAGCATCACTTTCAAGTTAACAATCTAAGGTCATAATCATGATCTATGACAAGAATTAAACATCTGGTTTGGCTACATTATCACACTATTGTACATGTACAAACACTCATTCACCCACTCAATCACTCACTCCACCCCAAAACTCAGCTACCCACTCATTACTAAATTATATGGATGTGATGATATCAGTTCTTCCTCTCTCTGACACCTGCCAAGCCATAGATATTATCAAACCAAAACTACATACTAACCGAAATAAGCTTGTCTCCAACCATTAAGCCAGCATTAGCCGATGGCCCTCCCTCGGTGACGCGTGATATGAAGACACCATCATCATTACGTCTGTATGGAGTAGAGCCCTTGCCACCAGCTATACTAATCCCCAGTCCTGTACCGGGAGGTCGTACAATGTGTATAGTAACTTCTTCCTCCTTCACCTCTAATGTGATGTGTTTAGTTAACCCACCTCTCTCACTCTCTCCATTCAGTTCAGTTTCCTGTCATAACACAATAACGACAAAATATAACTGATCTATTTAAATCCCTCAAAAAAACACTGTTACATACTGAGGAATCTTTCATCACCTCAAATAGGTTACTAATAATCTGAGGATTATGTTTTATAAGCATGTTTACAGGAATATATAACACCAGTATGCAGAGCTCTCCACAATAATCTTTAGAGCATCTACTGTCTAAACCCATCCCTAATGAAGTACTAGTCACAGTGCTTCATGCTGCTGTTTAATCGGATATGCAATGCCCTATAATTTAGCATGACTGCTTTGACATAAATAATTCCATTGTATACTGAGAAGATCCATGAAAATGGATTGTTAAAATTGATTACATGCCAAATTAATCTTGTATCTTTCACAAAAACAATTATTGAATGCAACAAATATATTCTACAATAAAAATATAGAATTATTATAGATGGCATATAATTTCATGTGGTATCTGAAAATTGTCTATCATGCAATATTTCTAAAAAATTTTGAGCACCTAATAAACTCAATTAAACTATTTGAGAAGTATAATAATGAAGCATATAAACAAATCCACTTGAAGCTCAACTGCACTTAGTAAGTCATGTTTGGCGGTTAACAACTAATTATTTTCTTGTGCTCTAATGAAGTTGTTTTAACATTGTCATTATAATTACTATTCAGTTCTGCTTACTGAGACTAAACCTATAAATGTATAATTTTGTTGTGGTTTGAATCATAAACCACAAGAAAAATACTGTAATATAAATGGATATACAATAATTAATTATCATAATAAAGCCCTTGTTAGTTAGATATATTAATAATATTGGGTGATTCAGTTACAATAGTTTTGTTCACATATATATGTTACAGTTAATCTGTATAATCAGGTAATATGTATATTACCTGGAATGTTCAGGTAATACATCCATTGCTGAATGAGATTTAATACAGATTACCTGAAAATTTCAGGTAATATACATATTACCTGATTACACAGATTAACTGTAAAATATACACCTAAATTAAAAAGATATATTTAATATATGGTTTAGATTGGAAGACATATTACTCCCAAATGTGACAAGGAAACGTCAAGTCAATCATTTGCAAACATTTCAGAGCCTATATGAACAATTATAATTTCGATCTCAAAGGATACAGTGCAACTATTTCTATACATAATTTAACAGGAAGTTTCTGTAGTACACTGGCCAGAACACTGTGCTCCAAACCTCCAAGAAAGGATGAAGTAACCTGTGTTTGTATAGTTTTTCCCTAATAAGTCCCCCTTGGCTGTATGTTATTCATATTTCATCATCAAAATCATCATCACCATAATCATTATCATATTCTTGTTCTCATCAACACTCTAGTCATCATTACCACAGTTCCTTTAGCTTTAGCTAGTATTTCTCGGACAGCATCCTCTGCATTGTCTTTAGTTGGCCCTAAATTGATGCGTTTATTCTTCAGATGATGAGGTGTGTCTCTACGTCGTAGTTTACCCTCTTTTTCTGGATTATCAAGGACGTCTTCAGAAAAGCCAACATGTCGCTCATCTTCTTCATAATCATAGTCTTCTCCATCATCCTGTTAATTAACAAAACATGTGAGTAATTAAATCTAAGTATACACAAACAACAGAACACAGAACACAATACAGTTTTTAGTTATATCTGACAAGGCAGTGATCCACAGAATTATTTTACTAATCTACTATTGGATTATTCATCAAGGTGATGATTGGTGTTTTCGGCCACATTTCTGCACAAGATGGGCTAAATAGGCCGAGTGACCTCCAAAGGTAATGAAGCAAAGTCAAAGGTGAAACACCCTTCAGATATGCCTACACCAAGGTTTGAACTCAGGTGGTAGTGATCTGTGATACAATGCACTACCACAGAGGTGCCCTGGACTATTCATCAGCAACTGAAACTAGAGAAGCAACCTTTCATATGATAAATTTACTGGTTCAGAGAATAACAAATTCTGAACACAATCTATGGATTATTTGACAGGTAACTAAATGCAAAAGCATTGAATTTTCATGCCAAGATGTGTAACATCTCACCAGTTTAATTTTTTTGTAAAATAATGTATTCACCATATGTGTTCTGGATTACAGCAGCCAGCAGCAAGACTAATCTCATTGTAGGGCTCTGCATTGGAAATACTTAAAAAATTGTATTAGCAAGGAATACAAGCTAGATACATATGAAGATGTGACTGCTAAATTTCTGGGATGTTATTACAGTGATCGAAACACATCAACCACTTGACAGGGTAGCCCTGTACCAGAGTTGTTAGTATACTACACTGCAGACCATCAAGCTGTGAGGACTGAATCATACTCGCATGTCTGTGGAATGTTTTATCTGATCACCTCCTTTCTCTAAGGAGTTACCCTTTGTCCATACACCCCACAATGTGATCATTGCCGAAGCTTAAGAAAGTACTCACTCATTCAGCAACTTCATAACCAAGAATTCATATCTTCGAATCCCAAACTGTTTATTCAAAATGTTTTTATGTTTTAACCTTCATTGTTCTCTTTTCTGCCTGAACTTGTTTCTAACATACCCCAGAGATCAAAATAATCATCAGGGTACAATTTATTCTGAAGGCTCTCTGTTACAACTGTTAATTTCTACTTGACCCTTTAGGCAAAACAACTAATCAGTATGACCCACATTAGAAAGGTTGGACAATCCTTTTCTAAGCAAGTACTCAAACACTTAGCCAAGCCTCACCTCATCACCTTCTGTGTTATGTGTTATGTCATCGACAGACTCTGTGCCATCATCCTCATCAGCAAGTTCATCAGACTCTAAATCAATCTGCTGTTGTTGCTGTAGCTGTGGTTGTTGATTCTGTTGTGAGGGTGACTGTTGGTGTGGTGGTGAGTGTTTTGGTGATGGTGAACTCTCTATGATTGTGACACTGTCCATCATTTTTACTTCACGTATTGGAGGAGAGGGGTAACTGCTCGACTTGGTTGCAGCATTATAACTTGGAGGTGGTTCCTCCAGTGGAGAGCTCTGTTCTGAGAACTGATTACTTGGTGGTGACTGGCATACAAATGGTGCTTCTGGTGGTGTCACTATGGTGATGGCTGTTGGCATGGTAACTGTAGTGGCACTTGTAGTGATTGCTGCCTTATCACTGAAGTTGACATCACGTGAAGGCACAAAGCTGGCATCCTAGAATACATAATAAATAATTACGGATCAGTTGTTTAATATAATTAAATCACTGAGTTAAATCAAGTTTTATTCATTTAAATGTTCTTTTTAATTTCATTAATTACTAAATATAATTTACAATTAAAAATCTAATTTAAAGTTAACTGTTAATAAAGATAAATACTATTACCTCTTTGGTTTTCTCTGGGTTGTGTGGTATAACATGGCCGTCAACATCTTTAGGCTTAGTTAACATTTTTGAGTGTCTGGCTCGCAGCTCTTTTGGATGTGGAGTGTTATGTCTAACAAAATGGCTCTGTTAAAACAACACACAAAAACAGAGAAATTATATAAAAAAGGCTGAATTGATCAATATTGAATAATCAAATTTGGTAAGATAGTTAATTAAATTACTATAAATGGGTTACTGTGTGCATGTGTGTGTATTGGCGTGCATGAACAGGGATGCATCTATACATACATAATACACCCCACAGTTCAAATCTAGCAGGTGTCTGTTTGCTACTGCCTAGATCCAATGCTAGGATTCCAAAACTTGCAAATCTAAAGGCCAGACAAATTGCTACATTTTGGCATACTTTTTGCATTAAAAAACTATGTTTCTCAAGAGTAAGAACAAGCATAAATACAGTGTCATATTTGCTGAAGAAATGCCACTATAAAACTATCAGAAATTATTTCCAAGTCCTAATAAATATGACTGTTATCTTAAGCTGCCACCCTTTGTGTATTGGGTTGAGTTGGCCTTCACTAATGTTAACTTAAACACTGAACAGACAAGTGTGTGTGTGTGTGTGTTCATGCATGCATACATACACATGTAGAGTTTAAGAATTTTGCTTAAATTAGAGACTGTTATCCTATACAGCAGAAAACTCACTCCCTCTGCTGACTCATCTTCAGGTTTCCTATCCTCTATGTATATAGGTTCAGGTTCTTCATCACCGACAAATCGTACATTTGAGACACGAGATGGTTCCTGCCAGCTTCCTTTGGTCTCATTCCAACTAAGACGGCTGTCTTGGTCTGTAGCCACACTACCTTTGAGTAGATTCTCTGTTCCAGTGAAAAACAGGCAGAATTTAGTACTAAATATGTTTCACAAGCTGTTCTGCGCAATGACATTATTTTGGATCAAAGTAAACAATCTGCTCCACCATACACGTTTTACTGCCCATTTTAAAGAATATTCTAACAATGTCTCAACAAATCAGACACTATTTTATAAACTCAAAGGTAGTAACACAGCCACCAACTTTAAGTTACAAGTTTTAAAGTTTAAAAAATCTTAATTATACCTTCAAATTTTCAAAAGCATTTTGGGAAAATGTGTTAAATACCAATCATAATCACTGACCCATACTCTCTGAGTATGCCTGTTGTGGTAGGAGGTAACACGTGAGGACCTCTTCACCAGATTTGTCATCTGTGTCATTCTGAAACCTTAACATTGGTTGACCTTGGTTCTCTGACAGCCAAATAGCCTTCAGATTACACTGAGCTATGGTGATGGGTAAATACTGTAATCTGAAATGGCATTAATGGTTAATTGTGAATAGCTTACAATAAGAAGACAAACAATCTCTCTCTGTCTCAGCATGCATTGGTGTATAGAGATGTGTATGTGAATATTATATACAGACATAACATGATAATAATCACATGATATAAAAACACTAACCTGTTACCAGATATGTCTAATACATGCAATTCTTTCAGATTTCCTATCTCTTGTGGTAAAAACATTATTCTGTTGTCACGTAATGATAACACACCCAGGGATGAACACTTGCCAATCTAAAATAAAACACTGACCGTTATATACAAGAATGCATCCATACACACATACAAACAGAAATATAACAACTACATAATGTAATCATTTTATAAATACAGTCTCTTACTGTGTGTGGTAGTTCTGAGAGACGATTCCTGTCAACATTCAAGTTTGTCAACAACTTTAATTCCCCTATAGATGATGGCAAATCCTGTAATAAATCACAAGTCATAAATCTTAGCAAAATACAAAAGCTAAACATTAATAACATGAATATAGAAAGCCAACAAATGAAAATCTTGCAATTTATGTTCTAAACACTATTTTAAAATCAATGATTGCTCAGTGTAAATGGAAATAAAATGTTGTTCCAAGTTCCTGATATGGGCAATAGAAATGACTGAACTGTCATATTTCCAATTAGCATACAGTGATAAAGTCTCCAAGGCAGAAATGGGGTAAAGTACATTGTAAAATATTTAATTATAAATACAAATATATTTTTCACCAGGTCAAATACAAATACATTCAAATATAAATGCATTTTAACACAAATATAAATACTACTAAAAGTATTCCAAATGCAAAAACAAATACTGTCACAATTTTCCTATTATAAAATGTCACAGAACATTCTTCCAAATGGAATAATTTTAAAATGTTGGTATTCTACTACTACTATAACTACTACTTATTATTATATGCTAGGCTTTGTTACAATATACACACCTGTTTTTTTATCTATTGTACTTTTTTAATTTCTGTTTTTCTGAAACTATGCCAAAAATAAATAGGCCTTCAATTTAATAGTAGTATGCATTTTAGCAAATTATATTCTCAATTGTTGTTAAAAAAAAAAATTTAAGTTTATTTCTTTTAATGCAGTATTTATATTTTGAGACTACTGCAATTATAATATGACCAATTTAAAATTTCTTTTAAAGTAAAAAAAATTGCCTTGGTTTTATGGTTCTTAACTAATATCCTGCCTTAGTAACAATCTAAAATAGTATAACCATCAAGAATATTACTGTTAGCATGATTTGCAACATTTAATAGCACTCAGCTTTTTTCTTTAAAAAAACGGGTGATACTTTTGGGTGTCTGATTTCTGTGGTGCCAACTTGGGGTTAAAAATAACAATAAACACTCTTTTACGATTTTATAATCAACACAAGCTCACCTTAGTTGAATTATGTTGATGAGTGTTTAATCAATTAATTCCACACTCTCAAGCATGACTTTTCTACACAGACTCAAACATAATAATTACAATATTGGTTCCAACTTGATAACAATAACATATACAAATTAGTTATTAGCTCAGTTAATTTACCTATCATTGGCTTATGACCCTGAAAAAAATACTACTCAGCACATTGTATATGGCTCATTGAGAAATGTCACAAGTGTTAAACAAGTTTTTGAATATTAATGGTCATGATTTTGCTATTAGTGATGTATATCTAATGCCATATATCTAATATTATAAATGTCACAATAAATCAATAGTAACACACAAAATAATCATGTAACTTACTGATAACAGATTCTCTGTAAGTATAAGTTCTTGTAGACACTCACACCTGATGTAAATAAAACAAATTAACATTGAGTTAACAATTTGCTACACTTATCTGTTTTGTTAAAACAAATATAAAACAGCATTCAAAACATGCAACAACAAATCATACATTTATTACTCTCTCTCTCTATGGGTATGATTATGGTGTGTGTGTGTGTGTGTGTGCGCGCGCTCCCACACATGCATGAGTATTTCACCAATCCTGTGTTCCATCAAACATTAACTAACAAGTCTACGTACTTTCCTATGTCCGCAGGTAGCTGTGTCAAATTATTAACGTCCACTTTCAAAATAGACAGTTTATGTAGTTTGGCTGAAAACCCCAAAAACAACAATGACAACATCTGGCTTTATTTTCAGTGTAATAGTAAGTTGTTTCAAAATAAATAATAACACAAATCAAACATCTGAGAAACACCAACAAAGTAAGATACCTTTGAAGTTCAATACTTACTGATGCCCTCAGGTAGATAATCTAGCTGATTCTGTGAGAGTATAAAATCTGTTAGACTAATTAAGCCTCCTATCTCTTCTGGTAAGTGTTCTAGCTGGTTTTCAGACACATCAATTTGAGTTAGATTCTTCAAGTTACCAATCTCCTGTTTGAAATAAAGATTTGTTAACATAATGAAACAAAACATTATGCATAAGAGTTATTTTACTTCAAATATGTGTCATTTAATAGTAACAAACAGCTATTTTGTGGATAAACTTAACATGTACAGCAGAGAATATTGTTGCAAATATATAAAGGTCTGTTAGAGGTAGGAAGAAATAAAGCAGTAGAAATTATTTGGAATTAATTTACATATAGTCTATGATTTATGAAACATCCTGTACATAGTTTGATATATTTCATCTAAAGAAATGAACATGAATACCATTTAAATGAATAATAATAACAATAAAATTGATTACCTTTCTAGACCAGAACTATGTGTGTTCATAGTAGACTAGAATTTAATTTCAAACTGACACATGTCATGTATGACTAACATTTTGATCTCACTAACTCTGTTTATATTCTGACTAAACAACACATATACAAGTCAGTCAGACTCTGTACTGAGTGATTTCTTTCCTTAGACTCATACTGGAGATATTATATTAAGTTCAAGAAGCCAGACTCTAGTGCAATGAGATGATCAGGGCAAAACAAATTATGGCTGGATGCATCACAGACAATCGAAATACTTGCCCTGATTCAGTGTTCAGAAATGGAACTGAAATGGAATTTTCCCTTTTCTTGGAAATGGAAAATCAGTGTCATTAAACCAACAATATGCCAGATGCAGATTACCTTATGTGTGCCAATTACTTCCCTCAGACAAACACTGATTTATAGCAGAGTTGATGAGTGAATGGATGAAAGATTGGCATTTGAAGACAGAAGCTTACATTTTCTGACCCACCACAACTTTATCATAAAGTGAATGTTAATAAACTGACACAACCTAATACTTGTACTCACTATCTGTGACACAATATGTCATCAATGATCAATACAGGAGGTCCTATGTTATCCTTTTAATAGTTTGTTTTAGTGTCCATTAGTATTAATATATCTTAGATTACAATAATACATGATATTTATATAATGTATTATTAATAATAACTTAATACCAATTATAAGATATTGAAATAATAATGGAGAGTATAAAACCTATTAATTATACAGTTTCTTCCCTCTTTTATTTATTGTGTACATTTTCAACAGACTTTTGTGAAAAAAGTGCTTCATAAGTTATGTATAATAATAATAACAATAACAACAATAACCTATAATTGTCTAATTAAATAATTAACTTTCTTAAGGAAAACTTTTTTGTAAAGTGTATCAAGATCAATTACTTTTGATGCTTGGATATGCTAGCAATGTGACCCAATATGATGACATCTGCACACACTGTTCATAACACATTATGAAATATCAGCTATATAACAGAATGTGACACTGCAGATAGCATATGCGGAACATAATATGACACACACATAGCAACTATATGACACACAAACATACCAGCTGTATGACACAGTCTAACACGTGCACCAACCAGTCTCATAAGATAAACTTACCGGAGGTAATTCTGTTAGCTCATTACCATCTAGCCAGAGCTCTTCCAGACTTGGCAGAGAGCCAATCGTCTCAGGCTGCAAACAAAATGTAGAAGACATATTTACTTATACCATACAAACACCAGCTAATAGCAGCTGTTCTCAACTGATTATTCACTCATGAATGATGTAAAAAAAACTAACAGTTTCGTCTATGGTGTATTTGGACAAAGAGATCAAAACAATCATTTGGTGTGTGTGTGTGTATCTCTCTCTCTCTGTGTATGTTTGTGTGTGCCTGCACAAAACTACACACCTGTTGCCATTCTAATAGCAATATTGTATGTGGCAAAGTTTACCATTTAAAAGAACTAATAAAAATGTGAAATAAATTAATAATGCCATTTGGTTCATAGAATTTGTATGTATATCAACACTCTCCATATATCACTCCCTAATGGCTGTATGACCACATTTATTTTAGTCAATTGTATACTTCAAGTATAAGAATGATTGGAATACCCTAAAGTAGGAAAAACAAGTATAACATGGATTCATGATGGAATCATGGAAAACATATATACACTCAAATTGTGGTTCTAATAATGTGAAATGATCATTATCAAAAAGGTACCAACAGATGACATTCTTTCTAATCAATTTTATAAGTAGAATCTTTTTATTGGTAATTGGAGAGAACATATGTGTGTGTGTGAGTACAGAATATTATTTTGTATAATGAAATGACTAATTATGGCGCACAATAATGGACTACGCATATATCTCTGCTGAATGTTTAAGTTGTTATGTAATCTTATTAAATGTCACGGGAAAAGAAATTTCATATTTAGAAATATACATAGCAAACAATTACTTTCATATTTCCATTAAAATGTTCCCTAAATCCTTAATTCCTGAAACTTTCATGAGCCATTGCTGGTGTGTACTACACTTGCTAGGGATTATTGTGCCACAGCTTAGTTTACAAGCGTCCTTAACACTTGACAAGACAAAATGGTATGCTAGCACTGTCAATCACCATTTGTGCCACAGGCGACCCATCGCCAAATTGGCAAAATGCAAACACCAGAACTTACTGTCTTTAAGGCATTTTCGTTAAAACAAAATACATAAATACAAAGATCACCAGTACCAGACATAATTTTTCTACCTTACAAATCGGAGAGTTTCATATTAAATACTAGGCCAAGATTCCATATACATGGTATGCATATGTGACATTGCGGTATACGATTTGTGTGCTTCCATATAAATGAATATCCATGCGTTTTCGGACAACTAGATTCGTTTTGTCGCCTTCGCATATGCAATTGCACATGTGGAATCATGGTTGTACGTTTACATGTGTTCCATTTTATGTCACACAACACATACAGCATATATGGAATATGGCTTAAGATTCCGTATAAATGGTATGTGGATGAGACAAAAATTGAAGTGTATAAATGGACGAGGGGGGTTCCATATGTCCGGATGTGGCATATGATTTGTCCTGCAGCTACTAATGGCTGTGTATGAGGTAAATTGAAATGCTCCATGTAGCGATTCATGGGGCAACTAAGTACAAAATTGGATGGGGAATCCAGAATATGATGTCAGGGATGAGAGTTTACCGAACAATTTGGCAGGATTTCACAATCTTCCTACACGTAATATAACACCTAAGCAAACTGTTCTCTGGTAAACCTAAAGTATTGTTGGGATTTATTGACACTGATTTGAAGCTCCATGACCAGATTATGTACCTCAAGCTTTTTCTTTGCTTTATACGTTTCGTCAGTTTTTAGCTGTGATCTCATCATAAATGTTTGTTGTGGAGGAATTTAATTTTATGTTGGGTGGTTAATATTATGTATGCTTCACCCATCCGCACTCTACTTGAAGGGTGTGTATTCACCTGACTCACATCATATACTACTCTAATGTTGTCAATGATTGTTAGTGTGATTGCTTAGCACAGGGTTCCCATGAATCCTCGAAAACAACAAATTCATTTTCCAGGTTCACAAAATCAGGAAATATTCTGGAAAAAAGCCCATGAATAAACTCTATGCTTGTAGAAGAAAATTTCAACTGTAGAAGAAAAAGAGCACCAGTAGATAGTCTGGATATTCAATGTTAGTTAAAATTTAAATAAAAGTGGATGGATCACACAGCTAGAAGGGGTGAGGCGGTGGCTGTACCATAAACACGTCAATAATCAATCATACATTAAATAAACATGATATGCTTTTTCCTTGGCTGTGGGAACCATGTTAGCATGACTTGGAATGTTTATGTATGATATCTGAGGGGGTTACTCCGTCAATTAGCTATGTTTTTGGCATGAAAATCTTCAGCTAAATATACTGAAAATGTTTATATGGAATCATACAAATAGCAACTTTTACTTTCTAAGGGATATCAAACCCTACTACTTCGAACCACTTGCAAAAAAGGTCACAGACAGGACCAATTGTGAAGAATTAGCTGCAGCAACTGTAGATGTGGACCCAGAGCAGCCACCTGTGGTGCCAACATCAGGACCTGGGTCCACAACAAGAGTTAGATTGTTTTGTACCTTTTTTATCCCTATTTTCAGCCTATTAAGGCATAAATGAAGGTCATGGTAATGTAATGTTCAGTTATTATTTTATTTTGTTGTATTATATCCGTTGAAAATGAATATAAAGCAATACATAAAAACACAAACTGATCATTGAAAACCGAGGCATAACAACACAACAAGATCACATGACATAACATGCAAAGCCTCAACCCTATTTTCGACCTAGACACTAAAACACAGTTCCTACATTGGCATGACGTGCTGCTGAATTCAATGTAATAATAATAATTACAAACTTCTATAGCACCAATATCATAGAAAAGAATCGAGCTCAGTGGTGGACCTAGTATAGGAGTTGGGCAATCTCATATTCAAAGTACAATACAAAATTCATAAAAAAAATTTAGTGCAGTTTGCTTTAGCACCAATATGACATTGGAACTGGGTGGCAATTTTGTTTTACTGATTAATTTGATTGCATCCATTGTTCCTGGCATGTGTCTGTAATCATATGAGATTTGCCCCAAATATGCATAGGATGCTTGTTGGGATGGGCCAAAGATGGGGAATTAACTGATAATTGTTTGTCTTGGTAAATGCTTAATTGATAAGTAAACACAGTAGGCCTTAATGTGAGTATTTCCCTCTTCCTATCAGATAATTTCTTTTAAAATAAAGTGGTATTAGTCAGTACACAGGAGCCTGGTGGATGGGGCCTATCCCAAATAGGCATATACAGGGATGTGCTACCCTAGGTGGAACATCTACTATTTAGCAGTTTGATAGTGTGACACAGCCATAAGAAGCTTTGAGTAGGCCTAAGTAAATTTTAATATTTTTATGAATAAGTGAAATTTTATTTATTCACAAATGTGTGAACTGGTGAATGTCCAATAATTTGCTCCCAAGATCACCCTATTAATATTACTGCTCATATATACACGTTTTCTGTTAAATTTCTCAATGAAACTGCTGTTTCGTTTGGGCTTAGCATCATGGTGTTCAGCAAATATGGTTGGAATAGCACCTTATATGAGTCTGACACTCTTAATGTCTTATCCAATTGATTGTGCGAAAGACGGTGAAATAACAAAACATATGTTACTCAAAGTGTTTCCTGCAGAGCTTGCAATCATGCCCAATAGGCCATTTTACATGTTTAACAATGATGATATCGAATTCATAATACAGATTAAACTATGCCACAATGAGTGTTTGGTGTATGTATGTTAATGATGACATCACATTCCAAAGATTCCCTATTAAAGCTCTGGCATATTTGTTCACGTGAGATCCTAGCAAAGCAAGTTTTAAAACCACTGTAACTTTATTTATAGGAAATATTCAAATATATATTTCACTGAAATTGATTTTAATAAATAATTAATTTGGGAGACCTTTTCCCATCACCTTTACAGTTCAAATATAAACAAAATTCAGCTTATTACAAGTTGTATTTTGAATTGGATTATTTAACATTTTTATTGTTTCTGGTTGTGGTGAAACAGTCTTATGAAATCTTATAGGAATCACATTGGAGTCTACCACTTTAAAACACATGCACCAGAAAAGGTTTTGATGTCTAAAGTTAGTCAAGTGTTTTGGGCCAAGTTCAACTTTTGCTATTGCTACATTCATTGGAGGTAACATAATTACAGCTACATTTCATTATGTGGACTAAGATATATTTATTGTTTTGACTGCTAGTAATTGTTTGGTCACAATTCAGTAACATTTAGAAACACCAAGAAAAGCTCTATTTTCAGTTTGATATAAAATAATTCCACACATATAGACATTATTTTAATAGATACAAAGAGCAAAGACTGAGTTCCATCAAAAAATATAACAATACGTATAAGATCTAATTCACCAACCAGAACGATGTATAATATATTATGTATGGTTGAATTTCACCCAAACATTTGTATCATGACAATAGTTTATTATAAGTTACCAACAGATAAAAAATAATGTCTAAACAGCATCTAAATGTGAGTTATACAAGGGATGTAACAAGATAAATTTGTGGTAAGCATAAAGAAACCTTTGTCTTTGTAGAGTAGATAGAACATCAGTAGACAGACTATCAATAATGATGATAATGACAGCATCATCAACTTACCAACTGACTAATCATATTACTGCCGAGGTCGAGTGTCTTCAGTTTGACCAAAAATGACAAAGAGGCTGGCAGGGACTTTAAGAAGTTCTCCCGTAACTCCAAACACTGGAGATTTGACAAACTGAAAACAGATGTTGATTGTGATTAAGAGAACAGGGGATGTTGATGGAGGAAAAAGACGGAATTAAAGGTGTATTGTGTGTGTGTCTGTGTCACTGTGTGTGTGTGTCTCTGTGTCACTATGTGTGTGTGTGTCTCTGTGTCACTATGTATGTATGTCACTGTGTGTGTGTATGTGTATCACTTTGTGTGTATGTGTGTCACTGTGTGCTACTGTTTTCCAGACAATTTGGTGATCATGCAGTGGGTTATAAACAGGCTAAGCAATCTCCACAGGCAAGAAGTTGTAAATTTGAAGTGAAAGTTGAATTATTCTTTAGATATAAGTAAAATAGCATTTGACCCTAAGTACTAAAGTTTTGTGGCCAATCATGTGATGAGTTCTGGTACAGAAACACACTCTCTGTGTCTGTCTGCATTCATGCATGCATATGTGTGTGTGTGTGTGTTCAGTCTGCCTGTCTGTTACTTAGTTTATCCAGTAATGCAGCAATTACCATTCCCTGTGACCATAACATTACAGGTAACATGTGACTGGAATGCTGATAGGAATATTCATAAGGTAGTGTTTCAGGTAAAAGGACTTGTCATTATTATAAACATAGGAGGGAAAACCTGGAAATATTTCTGGATGTGATAAGATGTACTAGTCATGGACTGGAACATATATAAAACTAGAGAAGTAATGAATATATTAGTTTAACACCCCCTCCCATCAAAAAAAAAACAAAAAAAACTGGTAACAACTTCATTGAACAGCATCAGATGTTGAATTATAATGAGAGGAGCATTACGGTAATGCCTAACAATCATACACTGAAAAACCCATGATATTTACCTTCCAATATCGGCTGGTAACTTGTAGAGTGACACATCATTAAGTCCAAGATGTGTGAGTGATGGTAGCAAGACAAATCCATCTGGTAATGGTCTGAAGGAACAAATAACAATATATGCAACTACGACATACAATTAATAGCAAACAGTAAAAATTTGGATTTTGTAAAGCAGTCTTACTACTAGAAAACAGCCAAAGACAGTTTATAGTGATACCCCAACAAGTTGTATGTTACCACATCTTAACAAGGTCATCAAAGGTAAACCATGATACTATTTTCACTGGAGAGTGTTATTAGTTAAATTAGAGGCATAATGTTCTACCCAGGAGTTTACTAATCCTGAATAGTTATCATCACCTATATAAAGATATGAGAGTATATTATTTGACATATGGGTAACTCACTAGGAAAATGAATAATCAAAGGAAATGTCCCTTATGCTACTAATACTAGGATTCACACCCACACCTAAAGGTCTGCAGTGTGATGTACTATTAACTAGGCTCTCAGAGGGACAAGGAGTGTAGCCAATAATTATCAGTCTGAGCAATTAACACATTCCTTCTGGATTTTGCGACCATAAATAAATTTATATTTTACCAAAACAGTACACCAGATGACTTGTAAATTAATAATCCAGAGTAATGTCTACCAGTAAGACTAGAGGTTTGCTATGTCGTTGGTTTTTGAACAAAACATAACACCAGCGGACCAAACAGTATTCTCGGGTCAGTCAAAAAATAGTAATTTCCTTACTCTATGCCCTCATCTAGTTGAGTGAACATGGTTTATTTTTATTGTGAAAACAAGCATGACACAGTGCCTAACCAGCACCAGTTTACTGAATGTTATATTCCATCAAATAATGGTGATGGTGACCAATTATTATTAATTCCACTAAGATTCTGCTATGGTAGCAGTCCCCAGCTCCAGTTTCCCACCTGATCATAAGGTTATCATTCCTGTAAACCACAGATGAATAATTCATTAATTAAACCGGAATAATAAACCAGACAATTTATCCTTTTGCAATAAAGAAAACTGGAGGCTTGTTTAGATATTATGTTGAAATGTGATACCTGGCCAAACAATACATACCGGGTAAACTGAGAAAATACAAGATGGGATATCCATTTAATTAGCCTTAGCATTGTTTTAACTGATGTATAAAGGCATACAAACATCTAGGAGTCAAATAATCTCCAAAGTCTTTCAAATTTAATATCTTTTAAAGCATTAACCTAATTATTGTAGGAGAGACCAGATTAACAATATGAAAACGGTTTTGACCAAAATATATAATATGGAAACATTGGTAAAATATCCTGACACCTGACAGTACAGATAGACCAGATGTACTTGAATAGACCAATTCAATTACCTAGTGCCACCATGTGGCTGAATTTCACACTATGTTCTCTGGTTAGAAGTCTAAGACTAAAAAGCTCTATTTAGGCTATTTATCAGCTATATTTGGACTTTATTTACAGGCCATTAAAGGTATGTGATCTCCAGATAACAATTTTACATTTAATAGAAATGGCAGACTTCATCCAAAACTTATTTTTTGTAGAACCTTTGCCATATGACATGATGATTTGAATGGATTAAATCAATGATCACATAGATTATAATTCAATGGGTGATTCCTATTACTGTAACATTGGTATTTATGCATGATATCTTGTATTGAAAGTAAACAGTTTTATTTTCTGAATCAGCCATTCGTGCAATGTTTACTACATGGTGTTAATACTTTAATGTAATAACCTTTTTTATTTAATAATATACAAGTGATACATATATGAATGGTTCCCAGGTACAAGTAAAAATAATATTTCCAAAACTCTACATTAAATATTTTTTAAATCTTCATTAAAATCAATTTATATTCAGCTAAAAGATTAATTTTAAAATCATTTATTTAATCCTTTGAATCCCATTCTAAAATAATCCCCTACAGGTCAACATGAATAACTATGGCTTAGCTGTGTCCAGATTTGGCAGGTTTCTTCCCATCATGGTAAAAGCCATGGTAATTACCCAATTTCTGCCGTGGGAGAAATGGCAGAAAGGTGAGAAACTAAATTTGGAGAAATTTGCCATGAAAATACCCAATTAATAAAGATTTTAACAGCTTAAAACCAATATACATATGAATAAGTTATTTAATTATAAACCTTGTCTAAAATAAAACACCTGTTGCACATGCCAGATACTACTTATTGAAAGTGTGTCAATAATTCATCACGTTTAAGATTGTGAGATAAAAGATTGAGACTATTTATTTCTGGTATCTGTGCAGTGATATACATTATAAATATAATGCTGAATAAATTTGATTTAATAATGACTGTCTTGTTATGCAACACTTTCAAGTCACTACAATACTCACATACCCAATCAACTATGAGGAGGGTGATGATGTGTCTAGTCATGCTTGAATACTCCCAATAACATGTAGTCTGTAGTATTAACTACACTACATGTATGTATCATTGTGAAGAGATACTGCTGTGTAATAACAATGACATACCACTCACACACTGCTGCATACTGACTAGATTAATGTGGCATTTATCAGGGGGGGGGGTTCAGTTTCAGCAGGTGGTGGATTAGTTAGTTATTCTTGAGCAGATATGTTGGCTGATCATCAGTAGCATATATTTGCATGGCTATTGATAATGTTATCATTTACATATGCTCTCTTGAGGCACACATATGGTTCGCCTGCTACAATCTCAACGAATCTTCTCAAACTTTGGTCAGGAACAAACTTGGCAACAACACAGCATCAAAGCTGGTGTTTTGCTACAGTCTACTGAGGGGATGGGGAGTGGAAATTGACTATTAATGATATGGATATGAACATTATCACATTATGTCATGTATGTTCGTTTTGTTTCACATTTTTGTAATGTACATGTAAACTTGTTCTAATATTTACCACAATTTTCATACACAAAATCATCCAGTGCTATGTGCCAAATGTGATATAATAAACCAATTAAATCATGAATATTTGTTATTTTTCTTAAAACTATTTCGTTAAACAGATGAATAAATTAATAATTAATTGTATCCCAGTTCAAATGTATGAATGTACTCTGGTTTGCATGTTGTTATGGTATTACAACTTAAAATAAACACATCTGGGAGTTTCTCCCCATATCTCCCCACTTTCAGCCAACCCTGGCTGTGTCATTCATTTGGAAAAATTGGTCCACTCAATCATTGGATTATACTTATATACTTTGGAAAGACACAATCATTCAGCTGAAATACTAGACTCAGTCTCTGTGTAGTATAAAATAATTTGCTGAAAGATTTCCTGTATTTACCATTAGTTAAAAGATGCCATCCCCTATTAACAGTGGGCACCATAGCTGTTTCTAACCTGAGACCACAGTTGGTAACCAATGCAATGCATTTCGCCTGGATCGGAGTCAATAGCATTACACTGATTTCTAATACTAATTCTTAAAATGACAGATATATTTTGGTACTACTACACATTAACCAGATAATGATTACACTGTCAAATGACAATAACAGCTGTGGTGTGTGAAATGATATGGAAACATTTTTATTACATCTTTTTTTGGCTGGATCAATTTCGTTTTAAATTTAATACATGATACACTATTGTGAGTATTAAATGATGATTGGTGCTAAGATGAGTTGCCTTGATTTGAGTTACTTAGCCTCAGTGCTGGTCACATGGCTGAGAAGTGATGACCATGGGAAACATCCCAGACAAAGTTATGAGTTGGATTCAAACTCACAACCTGGAAGTTTGTAGCCTTAAACTTGAAGGAACAGTTCACCCTCAGATAATAAAATAATTAAAAGTAAATCCAAATCCCAATATAATAAATTACAAACTCTACCTGGTATCATAGATATAAGGAAATAATCCTAATTACTGGAAGGTAACCATTATGGCTTCCTCAAATGCTAGATTCAATGGCAATCCCGATCAAGTCAAGTCAGAGATGCTCTGGCTTAGCCATCCTCTTGATTCTACGTGTCCCCTGTGCTCAACCTAACTACTACTAACTGACGTTGTCATCAGTTCATTTACATAAATCTGACAGCTTGGTAGATGCTTCTTGTTGAGTAGAATTTTTTTTTTAATATATAGTTTTCTTTAGCCACAGTAACATACAAGTCTGTCTGAACCAACTATACTGTAATACTCATAAATACGATTTTTTTCTGAAAATACATGTTTGGCTGGCCCCTGTTTATATTGTTATAACTGGGTAATACAAACAGCTTGTGGTAAGTGACGTTGGATTTCAAGAGCATCCAGTCTGTGTCTGGCTTCAAAATGGTGGTGCCCACAGATTATTAATAGTCAATTAACATGCACTTTGAACTTGATTATTTAATATGTAGTTAATTGTGTTCATATTTTGACATCATTTTTAATTTATGTGAGCATATTTATATTAGTCTTGAAGATGTGAATGAAGGCGAACACTTCCTTTAAAAGCAATCTTAATATTAAAGAGACTCAGTCACATCTTACATACAGACACATAACCAGAAGAGACAGTTACTGTCACCATGAACAATAATCAACCTGCAACGCACACCTCAACTGAAGTACTCACCTGACCCCAAAACCAGACATAATCTGGACACTGATCTGACACCTACATTATCTAGCTAATATAGACCATTATATATACAACTGAGCTACTATTAGCCTATGATTACAATCACAGTCTGACATTGAGCTGTCAATTATTAGCCAAGATCATTACAATTGTAGGCCTAAGTGTTACACATTAGTGATGTGACCAGCTTACCTTGTTAGAGGATTACTACTCAAGTCAAAAACTTGCAGTTCCTTCAGATATCGAATCTTTTCTGGTATGGACGTGATATCTGACAAAAGAGTAAAAAATCACATTATTCAGTAGGTTAAGGAATGATGCTTAATTATGGCATCTTATGTGGCATTAAGTTTCTGTGTGAATGATAATGTATCTATTCAGATAGGATTCTCTATGTGACTGGCACAGTAATACCAATCAGCTGATAACAAATTGTACCAGCTGTGACAAAAACTGACAGCCAAATAAACATGCATGTGTTCATGTGTGCATTTTTTGCTCCAGCAAAAGATTTAGTTCTATGTATAACTGGTTGTGGTATTCTGACCAAGAATAATGTTTGTATCTACTGTTCCCAATGACATTTTAGTTTTCTTAGTATGTTCAATATTTGTCCCAATCTTTTTATAAATTATAATTATCATTGTTTCAAGAGATTACTTCCCTCCACTCCGCTCACAGGCAGGTGTATATAAATTTACACAAACAAAAACACATTTAAGCATAAATGCAGACATATACAGCTATAATCCTGTAAAATAAATAATGGTTATATTAAAATATTGGTCTGGTAATTATTAATTTGATTAACTTAAATCTATTGACACTATCATCCCCCCCCCCACACACACACACATAGTACCAATCAGTTAGAATATTTCTTAAGTCCATACCACACTCCAGTAGAAGTACTTAGATATAAGCTTCAACTTCAGGATGAAGGTTGTCTGTTACAAAGAGATGAAAATGGATTGCAAACACCCAAAGAGATGCAGAATAGGCATGTGAGACCACATTCAGCCCACTGGTTTCAAAGGTAAATAATCATTATCTCAACAATATGTCATATTCATGGGCACATACCATCCATTTAATGCAAAACTTGCATGTGAAATTGTTTCAAGACATAGAAATGGCATAACCTGTGCTGAGATATATGTCTGGCACTTGAAACAAAGCTATATGCTATGCATAGTACTTCATTCAATCTCTTTAGGAATCATTCAGATGATCAAATACTGATTTTTAGTTACCTGTTCCAGAGCATTTTCATGTGCTGCTAAAACACAATAACTTAAAAAACACATTTCTCCTAATAAACTTGAAGTGTATTTTCAGAATGGCTAGATAAAAGACATCCAAGGGTGATAAATAATTTATCCATTGATATATAGCCACTTCTAGGAGTCGAACCTAAGTATTTCCTCAGCCCCATTGCTATATGTTAACTGAAGGGAACCCTGTCTCTTTAAGTTTAACCAGTTATGTCACCAAGTATTCAGCTAGTATAATTTGGAATGACTGAACTAGAACAATATCAACAATGTTAATTTTATTTTAAGAAAGTGCCCTTACTAGTAGTATTATTATTAGTCGTTCAAAGGCATTTTACAATAAATAAAGCCCACTGTCAGAAATAGTGTACAACTGGTAATATTTATCAAGAATAAAATCCTTAATAGGTGATTATGGTAGTTCTTAACCAGAAGTAATATTAAATATTCTCTATAAACAAAACTGGTGGCTTCTAAATGATGTATTGGATATTACAGGTGACAGATATTTCTTTCCAAACTAAATACCATTATTAGGATCAAAGACTACACCGGCTGGTGTTATCTACTGCAAGCTATCCCTAAGAACCTACATACTATGCTCTCATGTGTGTGAACATGAAGAGTGTATCATCACCATCAACACCCAAGAAGCATACAGTAACACTATCTTTTATCCACAAACTGTTACCCTAAATTTTCAGGTATTAGATTCAGAAGGATTCAAACCAACACTCACATATTCCATTCCACCACTCTACAGATCTGGCTAACCTGACACTACATCAACTAACTAAGCAGTAAACACATTTGCTTTATCTTTTGCACATTCAATAAAGTACATTAAGTGATTAACTCAATGTAGATACTGTTCTATGATTCATTCAATCAATTAGAACCCGATGCTCCTTTACATTCTAATGTATGACTCTAAGACTGTGCTAGTAAGAAGTTTATTCTGTCCAGGTATTATACCAATGAACAAGACTTTTTGAATTTTTTTTGTGTTTCTCCCACCAATCGACTCGTTTCCTTTGATGAAGGCACAACATTTGGCATCTGCTTAGTCTGTGTTACCTCGATCACAATACAATGTATAGCCAGAGAGGTGATCTCTCTGACAATCAGTTAGCAGGCTCTAAACTAATTTCCATGATTATATTAAACGGTCAAGAAATGGTTCCTAACAATTGCTTCTAATCTATCTGACTAACAGTTTTTTTCCCCAGAAGCACCTGATATTAATTTATGTGCCGTATAAATTACTTTTATTATTAGATGCAATACAATACAAACAAAAAGGTACTCCAGTCTGTCCTATATACTGTCCATTCCTCTGAAGAGAACTTAAGATCTATCAGTAAGTAACTTTGAGCCAAACCAGTTCAGCCATCCAAAACCAGTTCAGCCATCCATATTGCATTACTTATCGTCCCTCCAGTGATGACAGTATATGTACAATCACACAACAGAATGAGAAAAGAATCAGGTCAAACCCAACATACACAATGGTATCAACAATGTGATATGGAACAATGTACTAATTTGCTGTAGAAATGTCCACAGACTGATTGTTACAATAATCATTTATATTCCCTATATCGTGTGTAATATCTGCGTGAATCATTTATCCAAGTTATGCTATCCCATTATTTAACCAGAATTAAAGGTCTAAGAAATGCAAACAGAAGTCCATAATGTGAAAGTGGATCATCTCCATTTTTGGCAGATTTACTGCTAAAGTCAATAATCACTACAAGCGTGAAATGATTGGTGTTTAACTGTTCAAAACAATACACCACCAAATTGTTTACCTGATGAAAATGTCCACAACAACAACAATCTCTATATTATAATATATTACAAACTACTTCTCTAAATTAACAATATTCTTATGCAAAAATCTGAGGTGATAACCAGTTTAACCCAGGAACTGAAGAGGAGGTCCAAATAATTAAATAATGTCAATGTTCCTCCATAACACACTGTATAATGAATATCATAATAACAAGTTGACACCACCTAACTTTATTTGGAGAATACCTAGTATTTGTAGTTCCGTGGAGCAAGCTATAAATAATAAAGCCCCACCTCTGCTTTGCCCCAAACATTCTTACAGCAGAAAAAAAAATGGTGGCCCAGTCAGATTATGACACCTTCCCCTGATTATATAATCCCTAGGCATATGACCCTCGGCTATGTTCCAAGCTTGGCTGGCGCGGAGGTTAAACAACTCAACTACACTGATCATAAGTACACAATGATAACCAACTTATGTCAGCTATATATATCTAATATTAAACAGTTACTGAGGTATATGTGGAGCCAGTATTTATGCTCTAATTCAACTTCAAAGGGCATGAGGAAAGGTATTAAATAAGGAAAACACAAAGATAAAATAAAAGGTTATGGTGATTTCACCTTTAATTTTGTATTATTCATTGTATCTTGAACTCTTATATTTCTAAGACCAAATACCTTCCTGCTTGGTCTGTATCTCATGAAATAAACAAATTTCAGCATTTTTTTAATTCAGTATTTACAGTGAAGTATGCAGCTTTTACAAAATTTTAAAATGTGTTACATTGTAACATATGTGTTTCAAACCATAAACAGCAATGGAAAATCTGTGCAAATATTTTCTAAAGCTGTTACTAGAAAGACAATATGAGTGAAAAAATGGAAAAGAAATAACAGTGGGGTGTATAACACAGCTCTCTGAGCTTAGAATCAATTTGTAAACAAAGCCGTCTGTGGAATTATCTGTTTTATGTAAATACAGAATGTTGTTATGTTTACACTAGCCACACATACTTCTGAAACCAAACTATTCTACAATATATAATGAAGCTAAACATATATGACTTTAAGTGACAGAACCTATTCAGATTTATAATGTGTCAATGCTGAAGTAAGACCATCCAATAAGACAGCTTGCTTTAGGGAATCCACTTTCTTGTAAATCATGATGCGGACAGTCTGTTACTGTTAATAATCGTTATTATTGCCTACCACCAAGTTATTGTCTAACCACAGAAGTTACAAGATAAAGGTTCAGAGTTATAAAATTTGTTTTAAAGAAAGGTTTGCTTCAGTTTTTAAACAATAATAACACTTGGAGGAATGTCTGACGTTGTCTATAATAATCATGAGTTTATATAAACAAGATATCAGACAAGTGTAACATCTTTAGTCTACTGGACTCTGTCATGTTTACTTTTTACAAATTGATGTTCTGTTGGTGTTTGACTCCAATAACGTCACTTAATTATCCCAACAGTACTATATGAACAGTAAACATCCCCACCATTGCTTTATTTACAGAATCAGTCCCAAATATGCAGATTTATATACATTTAAGAAGACAACATTTAGCAAACAGATCACTGTTAACCTATTTTCCTGGTGAGTTTTCAAAATTCTCCATCTCCATCTAGTTATAACATTGTAAAATGTGTATTGATTTTAGCCATTTAGTTATCAACTACAGTCCACACAGTGTTAGCCAACAATCTTGATTATATTTGTAAAAGAAAACGATCTATGACTACCATACACATATATACCTCTCTCCAGATAGATGAAAATAAAATAAATACGGATATGAGAAAAATTGATAATAGTCTATGGAGGATATTTTAATTCAAACATATTTGTACTAGATACAGATTGCTTTTCAGAACTCCACAATTGGTTTATGACATACATCATTTTTGGCTAAAAGCCTGTGTGCTCCGTATGACTAAACTCGGTGTGTTTTTAGAAACTGACTATACAGACTGTGACTAGCTAGGAAAAACCAGACAGAGACACAATCCATGATATTTCACAATGGTCCATCTCATCAAGACAGGTAGTCATGTTCAGCCGAGTCTAGCAGCTCTCATAAACATCCAGTGATCATTGTCTGAGTACATTCCACTAGACTCTGACTAACCACGGATCATCACCATCACCTGGCTGTCTACATACCTGTAGTTAATGTCACCAAATGTGACCTTGACATTTATCACTGTCCAACGCATGTCCTCAGCTCTTGCACATAGAGGCAGGCATAATACATGTTTTATGAAGAAGCTTCAGGTCGTGATACATAACAGTGACACACATCATTATTTTGCTCTCTCTCTCTCTCTCACACACACACACACACTTCTCATTGTTCAGAAGCCACTAAGAGTAAGAAAAGGCGATCCACAATTGAGAGTTGAGGACAATGACATATACACCAATACAAGACTACACTTGAGAAATGAATGCAATGAATGCTTCTAATAATAAAAAGAACCAATCCTACTAACTATTAGGTTAGCTTGGTAGGTGTGTCAATCAGCTAATATCACATTATACAATTATAATAATGTGAAGCCAGAAACGAACAATAACACCCGCCATATAAAGAAATGTGATATATGTGTCAGTGGTTTATTGTGCTGCTGTAACTACAGCTAGAGAAATGTAGTTTTACAGTTTTTGTAGTTTTACTGGTACGCTTGGGCAAATATTAGGCTAAATAGGCCAACCAATGTCAAAAGTTAGTGAAATAAGAGGACAGCTCTTCAACTTAGATCAAATACAGATCTTCAACTTAGAACCTGTACTTGCTAGCCTTTACATTGTTTTATTCATGAACATTATCTGTAACCTATTTAAATCCCAAAGATACAGCAGGCTTACTATGCTAAACTACAACTAAGTACAAGATAGTATGCAATTATAAGCAATTACATTTAGATGCTGTGGTCCAAAACTAAGACATGTATATGAATCACCTAAAATCTGTAATACTAATGGCTAACTGTATGGTTAGAAAGTCCAGTTAATACATGTATCAGCAATGACAGAAAGGATGTAAAATTTAAACACAATTTTTTTTAAATATAAAATTGCTTATAATGAATAAATCAATTGTGAAAACAAAAACCTACAGCTCACTCTAGCTTCTGAGATACACATTAGTTAGCAACTTAGCACAAATGCAGAATTTAATCAGTAAATCCTTGATGTTTCCTGAAATTATGTCATTTTTCAAACTGAACTGGGTCACCAAAATAAACAAAACATTAGTAAGTCAGAGCTCACATTTTACACATAGTAAAGTCTATTTACATAACATTTTATCTGATGTGGGCCATATTACCATGAAGGTCAAGGGCTTTGTGACTTTCTTCAGTGCATGCCTTGAAGATCAATCCGAGGAACTGATTATGTTCAGTGAAGACTGACTGTATAAAAGGAATAACAGCCGATCCAGTAAATCAAAGGACCACACTGGAGTGGATCAAAGTTTGAAGTAGTTAAAAGGTTGGAACCAATCAAAGGCCTATACAACTATAAGCTATATATGTAGGAATTCATGCTTTACACACCAAATGACTTATGTATTCAGTACATATAAGATATTGGCTAGAATTTGGACAGTTGAAATATTAATGAGGATTGATAATGCTGTATTAATTACAAAAATTAATTACACTAGACAGAATATTTTTAATCAATCCAAATGTGCATCCAAGACTATTTTCGAGTGTTTTCATGGGGGGAGAGTTATACACATATCCAACTGTGGAGGGGAAAGTCAATGCTTGGTTCACAAATCTCCATATTTGCTGATCATAATTTAATCTCTAGCTAATTTTATATAAATGTGGATAGTGTCCCTTTAATTATCAATATATCAGACAACAATGTATATCTGTAAACTGTAATGAGTTGTAATGTTGCGAAGTGATTTCTAATGAATTTATCTACTATTTCTGACATGATACAGGATGGGTAATACTATGATCTTACATCTGACAAGAGTAGATGTGTTGTTGACATTTGGAAGGATGTTCAGCAATAGCACAGGAAATCCTTTTTAGTATTAATTAACATACTTACCAAGACATATTCTGCTGAGCAAATAATTAATGATGAAATAACTGAAGAGAAATCAACACCACCTGGTGTTAGCTCAGAAAAACTTCATCAAACAGACCACTGTCAAGAAAAACACCTGTTTGGTAAAGTGTGTGTGAGTTACTGGTTACCCAAGGCAATTCAAAACCCCTTAACGAACAATTCCTTTGTGATAAACCCATACTCGAGCAGAGCTAATACATTATTGAAGGAATCTTCAAAGTTACAAAGTAACACCTCACAGTGCTATAACCATTAGTACTTTAACCCTTTCTCTATCAGACATATATACATCTGGTACATACAACAAATGGCACAGAATGTACTAAATACTACTTGAAAGTTGAAGTAACATGTACTGATTGGTCACTCACTACTATCTCACTATAATCACTGTGTATTATTCCAATTATTATAATGGTAATGATGGCGTACTCTCAATGAGTTTTAGATTTCTACCAGATGTCATCATTAATATACCTGCATAGAGAGTATGCTTAGTACACATGCAAGGTGTATTCTGATTTGTTTGACAAAAAATTGTCTGTTGTGTTTCAGTGGCGCATTGCTTTCAATTTCAAGTTCAACAATTGCTGACATGTTGGTGTAAAGATATCCCATATTTATCTTTTGTCTGGCAGGGTCAACTTGATGCTGATGATATACAGAGCTCTAAAGAGTGCAGTTAAGTACAATATTTCCCATTGCAACACAGTGAGTTAATTCTGCAGAACTAAAGTACTGATGAAGATAGAGAGATTGTCATCTGTCATCATTATATGATCAACACATAGTATTGGACTGTAAAGAAGAATTGGTAAACTAACTAATACTACCTGAGACTAAGCTTGGATCGCTCAATAAAACAAATAATGATGAGAAGTTAAGAATTATTACAATGTCACAAGATAGAGCCAAATCAGGTGATTTTTACTGCAGAATATTAGTAACAATTAAAACCAGATTATTGTTTACTTTTATCCTGTATATTTAAGGTAAAATGAAAAACAAAATTCAGTTATTTATGACACAATTGTTATGTGGTCATTGGAATTTTAAAACAAATACATCTGAATGATATCTAGCCCCACAAAAAGGTTAATTGTTAATGATATGTTGGTATTTCCTTTTATGCATTACTATGATATCACTTGGGAGGGGGAAAGGTGGATGAAACTTTGGAGATGTGGGACATTGATATCCCTCATACTTGGGATGCAATTATAAAATTAATAATAAATATGAACATATTTTAAAAACACAACAAACACATAGAAAGACTAGGGAAGAATCTGTCTTATATAGATTACACTGCCATGAAAATGTTGGCTGAATTCAATTTAAACACTATTCAGGATAATAATGCCAATGACAGCATCAAGATAACACCTTAAGGGATTTTCCACCTATATAAATGCCAAATCCCATATAAAGAAATAAAAACACACTCCTTTTCTTAACACCTTTTCTTCAATATGGGCTTATTCAAACAAGTGACACAGTGCCCTTAATCAACACAGTTCTTTGTTAAAGGATTTCCTAATAATGTACACGTTCATGTTGCAATTAATCAGAAAGATTAAGTACACAGGAACAACTTCAAATCCCCACTAGGTGAAGACTGGAAAGAAGGTTGGTCTAGGGCTAACACAATTACCATAGCCATACCTCAGGGCACAAAGAATCTAGTCTTTTCTGACCTAACAACATGAATTCTTTACTGCTTAATATAAAGAATAACTGAAAATTACTGTAGATATAGAGTTATGGGGGGGGGGCTAATTCAGATCGTGCAATATTGTCCTAATTATCTCAGGCAAAAGCCGTGTCCCAGAAGTAACGTAACCATCACCAAAACTATACAAAATCATGGACTATACAACCGCAGTCTCTTAATTTAAAACCCATCAGTACTATTAGGTGTATAATTCATCTCATCCAGGTACAGTTTGCAAAATTTCAGTAAAAACTTTCCATCAACCATCATACTGATAACTTTACCTATACGAACCAATACATTACTAAACTGCTCATCAATCATATCGGTGAACGAATGAATAAATGGAGATTTGTTTTCAGCCTCAACATAGGTCACTCCTGGGACATATGGGTGAAGGATGATTCCAAAAGAAATACCCCACACAGAAGTAGGAGTGGGATTTGTACCAACCATATCTGTAACTGACATGCCTGGAACAAACCATGGTAGAGGACAACTACACGCATTTAAATTAACATCAACCTTAAATATGACCATAGGGTTGAAAAAGGTTTTATAATTTGAATTATAAATAAAAACTTGGTAAACCGAAAATAAAAATCAACATCTTCCGGGATTTTCATGAGCCATGAGAAATCTTAGTCAACTTAGTAACACCATGTCTGTGATGTACATAGTACACAGATCATTGGCCGTTTGGACCCTGTCACTTACATCATATCACTATGCTTCTATTTATTGTAGAATAATGACAAATATGGCCAAGCATGATCACATCACACTGACTACCAGCAGAATATCCCATGTAAAGAATCCTGTTCCAAGCTCCAGTACCTAAACATTTACTGATCTAGCTGACACAATCACTGGAATCAAACTATTCCATCATGCTGGTTGCACCAAATTCCTCACTAAACACTTAGGATGATTTAGCTTCTGTATTCCAGGACTAACCCTGTAGAACAGACATCCTCTATACATTAATGACCAGTCAGTAACTGACAAATTCTTATTGTCCAATAATAATCCAATACAGTCTGGCTATTTTCTATTGTGGTCCAGTATAACGTAAAATTATTTGGATAAAGATACAAAATACTTTCATATCACAGGTTCTTTATTTATGAAAATTCAGAAAATGTTTTAACACTTTGTATTTATCATAATCCAAAACATTAATCTGGTTCACTAATTACCCAGTGTGTCAAGTAGTTGAACTAAGCTAGGAGTAAATATTCCCAGACTCAGCTATTTTCATTTCATAGAATTAATGTAAATGTCTTAATTATTAGTCATATAGTATGATTACAAACATTACAAGTTTCATGAAGTACCCTCCTCCAAAAAAACTGCATACTAATTTTCTTGCTGTTAAATTATTTTGCCTCTTTCCACTCCAGAATAATAATGAAAAGTTCATAAAATTATACATTCTAAATCAAAGTTATTATAATAACCACATACAACAACAAAATATATACTCTTATAGAGTGCTAGCCCATTTATATTATGGGCTTTCAGCATTCTACTTACAGTGAAGTATTTCCACCTAAATCTATTAAATACTTAATTCATCATATTAAGTACTATATTCTTTTACCCAAAGTATACAGGATATATTAATGAACTATTGGTATTGTATAGGTTATAACTCTGAAGAAACCCCAAATAACAGCAAACTACCTATACTCCCAGCTTGAGAATGGCTAATCATTATTATATATTTGCATAGCAGTGCCATCTACTGATCTAGTGAACTTTTCAACAAGGTTCCTCATTAATATAACTGAAAATACTAGTTATATCATATACTCATAACGTACACATACACCAGTGTTGGAAGTAAGAGCAGGCCCGGGGTTGACACTTCTTGACCCAGGCGTGCATCTTTTTATAGTTGCTAGCCCAGTGGTCCTGCTGATATTCAACCTATTTTACGTTTCACACGGCAAATAAAACGCCAAAAATAATAAGAAACAATAATTTATTCAATGAACAAACCCACATTTGTATTTGTCATTTTCAACATGTTTTTTCCTGCAAGTGTAGGTGGGAGTGAACTTAAGTCGCATCAAGATAAGCTTAGGGCTATTTTTTTTTCTTGACCTCATCACACCTACATTTGTAAACTCACTTCCACTGACAATTATTCACCCTATCATGCATAAGTGATCAACTATTATGTCCCCTTGCCCCTTGTACTAGTATTTTTAGCCTATACATTGCCCCCAACCGTTTTTGTGAGCTGACATTGAGTGACAACTTTTAGGACTTGCCAGCCCTGGTGTCTGATGATTTTTTAAGGAATTTCTAACACTGCATATACCAATGTTTTTATCACTTTTAACTAATAATTTCTATTTAAATATCATGACATCAGACACCTATTACTAGTGTATTATATCATACTAGTACAAGAAATTACATAAAAATAATATTATTACTTGAAATGTATTTCTATATTAGGTAACTAAGTTATGTTTCATTACTGTTCAAAGTGATTTTCAAGAGCATCCATTAAATCCCAGAAAAGAAACAACACATCTTAAAACAGGGTTCAGAGACATTTTTTCTTCAAAATTAAGACAAAATATTACAATTTCTTTCCATCACAATTTTTCTAAAAAGCACCTTATATTAACATACCATCATCAAGAATCAAATTTAGCAAAACTGCTGTATGTGTGACCAGCCATAAATAAGCACTGTTTCAGTTCGTGTTAATGTTATTGCCTTTGTACACTTCCCTTCCTGGTACCATCTCAGGTCCCAGAATAGTGAATATCATAAATGAAAAAGCCACCCCTCCAGTAACTGCCTGGATGCCAGGTAGTATTTGTTCCATACCAACGATCAATTGTATAATTAATTTTTGTTGTACACAGACCAAAACAATATTTATTGGCAATCTAATCCCAAAGTATACTAAAAAAGACAACATAATTTTTTTCAGATTTCTGTGGTTAAATTCTGAGAACAGGTTATATGTGTATGTTTGTCATCCATTCTACTATTACTTTAGAGTACAGACATTGAAATTGTATAATTTTAACACTGCTAACTATTATGGTTCTGAAGATATTGAAAAAACAAATGAACTTAATTAAATCCATATTTTGGCTTGACCTACCAACAACAGGTTTACACTTTAGATTCATTTCATTGCAGGATTGAATAGATCTATGGCACAGCTTTTAGCACAAAGTTTCATGTCTTTATGCCAATTAATCAAAAAGTTATCAGGGTTCAAACAGGGCTAAAAATTTAGCATGAATCCAAAAACAGCATAATTAGAGGTATCCCCTGGCACTTGAAAGTGCTGTAACTATGAAAAATATTTTTTAGTGAGCTAAATACTATACCAGGACTCATCATATACATGGTAGTTGATATATAAAAAAAATATTAATACAATCTAAGTAACAATGTAAAATTCTCTCACATAAATCTGTTTTCTTAAAACAGAATAAATTCACTGTCATCCTGTATTCTGAGCACAAGGAGTATTTGTGGAATAGCTAACATACCTAAAGCATAATATCCCACAGATCTGAATTTGGGATACAATTACCTCATTATCACCAAAACAGGGCCATGTTAATACATCATTCACAGACTGTCATAATTAAATGTCAGCAACAGTTCACTGATTCACTTCCTGAAATTATGATGAAGTAGCTGTCAGAATGACACAACTCACACTGTCTCATACGAGTAACAATAAATACAAGATTGAAAATATCCTTAGATCACTTACCCACTGACAGCCTTAGTAATATTAAGTACTACTACTAGCATAATATCTTATATAAAACTCAGGCCAGTTATAAGTGATATAACATTTCTTGCTGACAATTGGTGTTGGTCTTGTCTAGACATAAAACCAGGTTTCTAGATGATTCATATTTACAAACTTCAACATGTGTGTAGAAAACCAACCAAAACATATAAATGTTTTAATTTGTGCTGGTTCTAGAATTAATACTTGAATGCTTAAAAATAACACTAATACTATTAGTAATAGTGATATCTCAAGGTACCCTTTGGTTTAGTATAGCACATTGTGTAATGTAACACTGTGTGTGTGTGTGTTTGCCAGAGAGTATAGACAATGAGGCCCTAGTTGTACATGTCACAGAAATGAACAATTTTGTTGTTTTGCAGCAACTTTCATGAAAATAATGGTAACATCATACAATTAAAAAGGACACACCTTTCAGAAATAGTCATGTCAGGATTTGAGCCTAGGTACTAGAAGTTGCTGGCTAATCATGTTACCAGTTAGGCCATGGCAATGCCCCATGCAAGGTTACACAACAAGATACTGAATAGTTACATCACCTAGTGTTTTCGTAAAGTGGCTTGATTTAACGTGTCAGATAAAGAAAGGTATTTCACTTCATATACAAATGTATATTTAGGTCACTCCAAATAAGACTAAAGTGCATTAACCTGACATCAACATCTGATAGTAAGATAGAGAAGAAGCAATAACTGGCATGTGTGTCCAGCACTCAGAACTGTAAGTTGGAGGAGATTAGCTCTGTTACTCAATCAACTGACTGCTTCAGTGAACAAAATTATTAAGCTTTTTAAAAGTCCACTGAATTAAATTCCAAACTGACTAAAACAATCATCCATCATGAAAGACCATCCAAATACCTACAAGTAGTACAACATAGTATCATAAAGAGTTCTGCTGTTTATTGCATCTAGCATGGATTCATTTATAAAACATTTCTTTTCATGCATACTTCACTAATATTAAAAAAGGTGCATGCTTGTATTGGGAAGCATAATGTACATAAATTACAATGAAGGTATTGAGTCACAAACATAAATTCTGGTATCAACCAATTTCAAACAAAATCTGATACCAAAGCAGCTATGGGAGCTGAATATCGCACCACATAACATGAATCCATAAACAATTGGAGGGGAGAACAGAAAATGGTAGACAGAACATAAATATATGAAGGGCAGACTAGTAAACATGTTTAAATTCTTCTCATGATATCAATGTAATTGTAAATATCGGATATATAATTATGATATATATATATATATATATATATATATATATATATATATATGAACACAGACTGAACAAGAATAACCTCAATCAGTCTTCAAGTTATTATAAATAGAAACATCGTATCTTGAGTGAGTGGTTATTTTGTCTTAATACTGGTCAAAACTAGGTCATTTAATCTAGCAATGACTTCCTAGGGAACATCCAACACACAGTGGTACAAATAATTTTCAAACCCAAAACATAGAGATTTGCAGTGCAATTCTCTCTTAAACCAGGACATCCTCCTAGTTGGGTCTTGAAGGCTATAAATATTTATGGTGTACCAGATAGAGATACCTTCATATGAAGAACAAGAGCACCATAGTAAACTTTAATCAGGGTTGGTGTGTCATAAAAGCATTCATGTTTAGTAAATATGACTAGGTGTGTTAAAATGCCTAGATGTGTTAAGATATGGTCATATTATTTTTAATATATACTGATGAGACTGTTGGTATGTTCACAAAGATCTCATACAATTCAATAACAACACAGGTATAACTGGTTTTAAAAAATGAGAAATTACGACACACAGTTACAGACGTACCCAGATAAACACTTACAACACAAAATGTACCAATCAATCAGCATATACTAGCAAATCAAACTGTTTTAACATATTTAAAATTCTAGGGAGTCATAATGCTAAATTCAGATACAGCACGGTTCAAGTTAAGATCTTAAGTGTGTCAAGGACCCACATAGCTTATAAAAAGGAGCCTTTTTTAAAACAGTAACCCTATGGAAAGACAGGAATATTTGCGTTGGCTTTATCCTGGGCAATGCCTTCACACACACCGTTTAATTGATAACACCCAAATAATAAAAAATTCATGTTAAGATGTATTTGGTAGTTGTGGAAGAACTAACACAGTACAGTAATATTAAATTAGCTTACCAACATGAATGAATATTGGACAATTATATTACTCAATTTATGTGATGTTTATGTTCTACAATAGAAAACATCAAACTATATCACAGTCACATAGATATATTTATTTCTGATCAGCTAGATCATTGAAGATCTTGGATCAACCTGCCCCTTTTCCCCTTGATCACTAGAGAACCACAGCTCTGCCCAAGTCAAACAGACATAGTCTTCCCTTTATAAGGAATAATCTTTGGCTGTCCCAGTGAAACTCTGGGCAAAAGCTATACTCTAAACTGATGCCAATCACAATACGTAGTATATAATATAGGGAAGGTTTCTGAATAAAACTCCACAGAGTGACTGAGATAGAGAAATCCTTCAGGAGCAATTAGTATTTCAACAATCATCCGTGGTGGCCGATTGACATTGAATTTCTACTGGAACAAATTTGCTTCGAAACTAAGCCATCATATTAGATTCTGTCTCTTTTACACATTAGAACATCAATTATTTTTGCCAATTCACTGATCCCACTAAGACACTTAGTGGTAAATTTCCAAAGCTTGTTTTGGGGTTAAATATCTTTATTGTTCATACTGGATCTTGGGATCCAAAGCAAAATTTGTTTCAATCGAGAACTGAAACAGATATTCTATTCACTAGGTAAATAAAATCATTTAATTAAGAGTAGAAAACATGTGTTAAATCTATTCTACATGTATACAGAGATAGCAAAAGCAGTATATTCCCAATGTTTACATCCATACATAACAAAGGCAAAATTAGCAACAGCAGTGTTCTTCAATTATAAAAACTTCAGAAATGTGTGAAAAACTATCACATTTTGCAAAAGATGCACTGTTACAACAAACAATAATTAAAGCATGGTATATCTGGACATTCCGCACACCAATCTCATAGTTAATTTCTGTGATGAAAAAGGTGTTTTCCAGGAGTAATATTTGCTGGGTTGACAAAACATTTTAAAATGACAAGCAGTTCAGTTACTTATAGCAAATTTCAGCAGTAGTCTAAGTCGGGCCTCAAAGTATTACATTTACGGCCAATGTGGATTTGATCTGAATCAATGTCTATGAAACGTAAATAAAACATTTAATTTCAACAAAATTTTCATCATTAAACTTCATGAATTTTAAATGAAAATATGGAATATTTAGAGATAAATATGTAGGCAGAAACATGAAAAATACTCTCATAATGTGATTACCAAGTGGCTAATTTGTTTTAAAATACATAATTAATTAATGTCTTGCTCTAGATGCAAGAAACACAATGCCCCTTCAGTCTTCCAGTTTAACAATCACCTGTCTTGTGCATTACACTTCTAACATATCAACCAGCTCATCAACATGTAGCTATATACAAGGACAGTTTATTACTCCTTTCCCCTATAACCCACTAATTTGGATAGCAATTTTTCCAGTTGGATTATTTATGTTTCAAACGACACAACTTTAAGCATAAATTTTTAATAATAGTGCAAGAAATATTAGCTAACATATATAAAGAAGGGTTTATATTGTGTGTATCCTAGGTGAAAAAAATGGGTTCATGACATTATTCACAGAAAAAAGTTGGCTTGTTGGAACTTCAATAAGATTGTTTTTATGACACTCTATACATCCATCTATGCAGGCTTATTGCAGATTGACCAATCAAGAAGGAATCTAAATAAAGATTAGTCCTACTGACTTTCACAGATCCAGTCTAGTCAGCATACTTTTTATCACCAAACACGGCTGTCTCATATACTTGTAAATGCACAGGATTAGTGTACCCAACATAAAATACACTGTTAGTTTTATATGTTTTCTGAAAAACAAATGTGACCCATATATTAGTATCTAAGAGTCTGGTTATGTACACTGATCTGTCTGTAATCTGTGCTCATACTTATAAAAAAAACAGGATTCCAAGGAAAGGGGAACATTTATATGCATAACATGTAGAAAACTGGAGAATTGGCACATTGTGTGAACATTGTCAACAATGGTTTTGTTTTAGTACCAAGCTGGTCAAAATGATAGGAATTCAACAAAGCCACACCCTGCAAGCAGTTCTGTAACAGGTATACAGAGAAGTTTCTTATATTTTTATATACAATAATTGCTGATGACCTGCTCGTGATAATATATGTGGCTATCTTCTTATTTATTTATGAATACAGACAGAAGTTGCAGTCTGGCCCACCGGATGCATGTGTTGCCCTACATTTGTATTCATGACATGTTTTTATTTCATTCATGATTCAAGTTTTGTGGATTTGCAGAATGTTCCATGTTGACCCTTGAAAACTAGCCCATTGCTGTAGAATCGTTATGGGAGCATAAACTACTCCAGAGTAGTTAATTGGAGTACCTACTCATGATAATAACTATAAATAAGTAGTAGGTAAAAAAAATCTAATTAATAAATTTGGAATTTGATGTGGAATTGACTAATATGTTTCATCTCTACCAGAGAGACAATGATAACAGAATGGTAAACGTCACAGATTTGGATAAAACTAAATTTTAAGAAAATAATACACTGTATAGGAACTGGTCAATGCAGTTCTAAAATTAGATTTCACCAATCAATGAAGCTTATCTTTAAAAATAGTGGAAAACAAATATTTTGTAACAAATAAATAAGTTTGATTCACCTCATCTATGCAATAGATAATTCCTGCTAAGGACTGAGAATATTATTAAAAATTCTGGGTTTAGTGTCAATAGATTTAACATGAAGATACTAACTTTCGATTCTTCATTGACGACAAGTTTCGTTTGAAACTTGTATATATCCCAACATAGTATCATTGCTTGGATCTAACTGGGGGTGGGGGAGTTGGTTGGCATTCAGATTATAGATGTTATTTATAAGATATTAATTATTTGGTCACAATTACTATGGTTTATGATGACTTCCTGATTTAAAAAAAAGGGAATTGGACAATTTAAGCAAAGGTTCACACCAAATGTCAATGTAACATTTGTATGAATATTGGGTATATTAGTGGCATGATTCATGGGTACTTTTGATTTACATTGACATTAACTCTAGACACATCGAACTTGAGAATCTGACATTCTCTGTTCACTCCAGTGCAGTTTTGCTTGGACTAGAAATATTTTGTTGAGTTTGTTAAAATATTTGTTGGGCTAGTAAAAATATTTATTTGGTTAGTAAGAAATTTAGTTGGGCTAGTCGATTTAATTTCTACTAACCCTGGTAAATTTGACTAAAATCTTACATGTTTAAGATTAAGTTTCAAAAACATGCCACTTGATATGTTCATGACATAATGATGCATGTTTTATAGTCTATGCTCAATGGAGGAATTATGTATTTAATTAATATATAAGATGGATCAATGGTGGCGCAGCAAAACATTTAATCAATGAACTATTGTGTGACAATCTTCTGATCCCCAAACAGAATTACGAAACTGACTTGCCAAATTAGCATAGGGGATGCCACTTCTACCTAGGTGAAAGAAGCAGGTTAGTGTAAGGTGTGCTGGTTTTGTAATATAAGGTGCTGAATAAACTTAACCAGTGACATATTTTCCAAAATTTAATAAAAGTGGAGAATGAAGGGTGCAACATATTTCCACCAATCAGTGAAGTATGTGTTTTTGAAAGTCTATGTGGGTAACAGCTAGATTAAACCAAGTCCAATGTTATGATGACAATTTGGGGTGACCTACTAACATTTCTGATCATTCCCAATTACTACAAAAATATTTATTACAATCCAAACCAAGTCAAGTATATTCAGCTGACATTAAATGACAACAATAGCATTTAACAGTTATTATCTTTTGTCAACAATTTATGTAAACACAGCCATCATGGATTAGGTATCAATAAGATGACCAGCACCTGATGACACCTGGCTGATATGTAATCATAGGAATATACATAGGTATTATTATTCACAATATTAATCCACTTATAAATACAATAACCAAAACCAGCATTAATAATTACTTAAAAGATCGCACTTTTCTCGAGAAATAATTTCTATCCATTTAATTATTCTTGATAGTCTGGGTACCAACATGCATCTAAAAGCAGATGGTGCACAAATAGAAACCCACTTGACAGCTGCCTGTCTGACAACTGCTCACCACTAAATTAATAAATATGGTTTAACCAGAGTGGAGAATCTACTTCAGTAGTGTTGACATTCAATGGTATCTAATATGTTAATTAAGTTTGATATTAAAACATAAATCTAATAATTATATCATATATGAATAAATAAATCAATATATTAAGAAACATTGAAACTAACTTCTGACCAGTTAACAAAGTTAAATATGTGAAGCATATTTATGATCATAACAAGGACACTGAATGGCCTAAATTGTGCCGATAAACAACATTCATCCATCATGATCATAACAGTCACAGTGTCATCCTGCTACTGCTAGACACTAGTCAATAGACTATACAGTATACTCTATACTATAGTCACATAATAGTGGGGAGATGCATCTATTTAAAATATACTACATCGCAGTATTGAACGTACAATAACTGCCAAAAAAATGGCAAGTCTACAAAACAATTTATTGTCGTTTTAATAAAGCTTGTTTTCTTTCTTTTTAACAGATTTACCCACAAGGCAAGCGGAACTACACCCACCAGCTTGTTTACTCATCGTAAAATACTACTGCCAGTTTTGGCCTTGGGGGTGTGGCAAGCCACTATTTTGCTCAGCCAGTAGACACCGAAAGACGGCGAGATAGTGCCGAAAAGCACCTAAAAATTAGTCAAACCGAAAACATCAACACATCATTTATTACACATGACCTGCCACAGAGTCAAAATCCGAAATAAGAACGTTATATTCGCGAATGGGGGTGGTTGCGGTAATTTCCAATTCAAAATGGCGGAGTGAAACGGAGTCAGCTTCCCAGACGCTGAACTCGCACGTTTAACCTCGATTTTCGCCCCGACAAATAACAAGCCCATACCACTCACCGTTTCGAGAGATATCCAACTCGACCAAATGGGTAATATTCGATATGTCGTCTTTTATCTCCGATATCTCGTTATCGCTCAAAGATAGCTTCCTCAGCGCTTGCAGACGATAGAATCCCTGAAACACAAAAGTGCCAAACGGTGATACGGGGGGGCCGTTTTGGGGGCCCACCTTTAGGGAGCCGATTTCTTAGTGAAAACAACCCGATCCAAGGAAATCGGCGCTGAAAATCGACGCTACGTACCCTGGGCAACTCCTTCAGCTGGTTGGCATCAAGTAGGAGTTCCTCTAGGGTGCGCGAATATCTAAATATATCATCGGGTACCGCTGTCAGATTACAGTGTCGCTTGTCTATACACTCCACGCGAGCATTGCTACACTTCCAAAATGGCAAGCACTTGAACATCGTGCGTTTTGCGACGGTAAACAGCGACGAATAGCCTCAGATCAGCCGTCGGATGGAAGATGGACGACGCGGCGTATTCCAGCCGGCATTCGGGGTACGATCCGTGGACAGTAAGTCAGTCGGTAGCGAAACAAAATACAAACACAACCGAGATCGCTCGCAATGTCGCCACTTTTTGAACACAAACCCGGCTCTGTGACGTCATCACTTTAGGCCAACACCTGCGCGCTGGTGCTGCCACCTGTTGCTAGGTATGGGCATCATGAAGTTAGGCTGGTGAGATGGTTCTATTTGTTTATAGTTATACCCAAAGCCATGTTAAATGTTTGTAGTGTTGTTTGTTTATAATTGTTTTTAACTTAAAACACTTCAACTGGAAAGCTTACATAAAAGGGGAAAAGGCTACCCATGCCTATCACTATGTTAGTATACAGGAAAATTTCTGTTATAATAATGAACTTTATCTTGAAATTCAGTGTTGACGTGTTATCAGATCTGCCATCTCACATCTGGCATTTTAATTTGAATGAAATTATTGATGCAAACCAAAAAATTCAGTGTAATATTAAAAGAAAGCACAGTTTTAATTAGACTCAGATCTAATAAAATAGATCATTATTCACGGAGTTATGACAAAATGTTTGATTTTGAACTAAATTCATTTAGATCGTTTCCTCATTAAATCAGTAAATGTGTTTGAGGGAGCTGATGGCATAACTGGAATCTTAGTCACAAACTACAAAATAAAACTTTTGCTTAGCTGAAAAAGTGATCTTGAAATGCCATGAACAGTTTTATTTGAGCCATTACCATTATAGCAAATATTAAGAATAATGGAGTAATGCATAATGTCATGTGGTTGATAGACCTTATAGCAAGTGGGAATATTATATAGATCTACCTTTTAGTGAGAGTCCCCTATCCCCAATAGTCTGGATAAAATAAAGCTGGAGAAGAAACAGTATATGTTGAAGGAAACTGCTGAGAGATTTATAAGGAAAAGATCCTGTATTCATAATGCACCTGAACCATCCACAAATTATTTGATTAAATTAATGTTAACACCAAGTGAATAATTTCTCACAGGGAGTGTGTGCATGAGCATATGCATTATCTGCCAATGCCGAGGTACCTGAACATGATTACTGGTATTATGTTATGATATAGGAAAATATTTATTGACATGATTTTTAATATTATGAATTATACTGTCTTTTAAAGCAATGCAAAAACTGATTAATATATATATATATATATAATATGTAATATAATAATACTCTAAATAATATGTCTGTAAAAACCCTGTAAGTGATTTAAAAGATAATAATTATTTATCTGTGAAAGTGACCTTGAACAGGTGTGTTTTTAGAACAGATTAAAAAATTTCAACAGATGACACATTTCTAATATCTGCTGGCAACCTATTCCACAAAGTGGGGGCTGCAACACTAAGTGCACAATCACCATATGACTTGAGCCAAGATACTGGCACCTGCAATAGTATCTGACTGGATGACTTGAGTTTTCAGGATGACTTTCTAAAGGACACCAGTTCACACAAGTAGTCTGGTGCCATATCATTAATAGAATTATCAGATATTAATAAAATGCAGCAGACAGATCCAGAAGAACAAGTATTACTGGCTTATCTTGATCAATTGACATAATGTTTAACCTGAACCAAGGCTGTTTCAGTGCTGTGGCCATTTTTATATGCAGACTGTAGTAATTCATTAAGATTATTAATGATTAAATATTTGTTTTAATGGAAAGCAACTGCCCTTTCTATAACTTTAGATAAAAATGTAAGATTTGAACACACAAACTTGTCATGATCCACTCACAATACCTTCTGTGTCTCTTTGTAGCTTATATGTATTTATTGTACCATGAAAGCATTGGTCTTCTTGGCATTTCCTTTGTCCTTAAAGGTGCATCCTCATCTACAATGTCTCTCAATGTAATATCATAGAGATCTACCAGATGATTCACATCATCCAGTGGATCTAATATTAGAGAAGAGACAATTGACTTATGTTTTCTATATGAAATAACTGAAACAGATTGTTTCTGTAAAGATACATTAATGAAATAGCTGAAACAGATTGTTTCTGTAAAGATACATTGATGTTAACAAGGAAATGATCAAGTAGCATGGAAGACACAGAAACTTCCTTAATCACGGGAGATGACAATATCTAAGATGTGACCATGTCTGTGTGTTCTTTCTTGGACATGCTGCCTGAGATTGGCAGATTTAAAAATGTCAGCTAGTTGTTTGGTATCTGCATTCCTCCGGCAATCCCAGTGTGTATTGAAATCACCTAATATCAACGGATGGCCACTGTTGGTAGCAAGAGAGTAACACATTCTGAAGAAAGCCAGTTTTAATAAATGTAAGGTGCCACACTAAAGGCTACAGTATGTGGCTTCACCTGTCAGTCTATTGTATGGGTGCTGTAGGCTCATCTCCAATTGGGTAGGTGATTATCCCAATTAATGTAGGGGATGTGTCACATTTCAATTGGATATGCTGTGTTCATGAAGGTCCACTATACATGCTATATGTTTTTATAGTATGAGACTGTATAATACAGCTTGTATTAATTGTCATTGGATTCCACTACTGGGTGTTCAGATTCGAAATCTGCCAGTAGGCAGTAGCTAATTATTATTTAACAAATGACTTCGACTAGCATAGGCTTAAATTAGCAAAAAATTATTTAAAGTATATCAAAATCACAATTTGTTTTTGTGTATTAAATCAGTAAAATTATTAAAAAAATTATTAATAAAATCCAGATATTTTAGAGTGAATTAAATCATGATTTTAATCACTTAAGTCAACCAACACTGATGATGATGATTGATGTTTTACGGCCACTTTTGTGCACAAGGTACGCTAAATGGGCCGAGCGACCTCCAAAGGTAATGAGACAAAATGAAAGACGAAACAACCTTCAGATATGCCCACGCCAGGATTCGAACACGGGTAGTAGTGATCTGTAGTCCAACACGCTACCGCTAGACCACGGAGGCGCCCCGCACTGATATATATATATATATATATATATATGGTAAATTGACAGAAGGAAATGGGTAAAAGGAAACGGGGAAAAAAGAAACAATCTGGTAGGAAAAAAGGAAACAGAAGAAAAAAAACGTAACAGAAAATAAATCTTCACACTTTTTCGTAAGGCCAAGTACCGTATATACTCGATTATAGGCGGTACGCGTGTATAAGATGCACCGTGTTTTTGGACCAATAAACCCCCTATAGTCGAACCCGTGTATAAGACGCACTAAAATTAGCCCATTTTTTTCAAAGCCCAAAGATTCATCATCATCACTATCTTCATTGAACATCTGTTGTATCTGTTCATGTGTCATCATACATGTCGTCACCTTCTTCGTCCCAGTCAGTGTCAGATTTGTCATGGTGTTCATCCCACTATATATCATTTTCCGTGCCATCTAAATCATTGCTGATAGAGCATTTCTTGAACGATTTGTTAATGAATGATGCCAGGGTTGATTTAATCCCAGGCCGTTTTCACTCACTGTGTGACGATAGGTACGTAATAACGGTCGCTTCAGGTTGTCTGCTGTTGTGCGTTCGTTACCGTAATTCTGTTTGGAGTAGTTTATTAGTAGTTCCCATATGCCAGCTTTAGAATTAATTAACACATTGTTTGCTGTAATCGTTTTCCTTTGATGTGGGTTCTATGGTCATTCTGTGCGTGGCCTCATTTTCCGTTCCGTTCAATTACGCACGCTCACATATTTCGATAGTAATGAGACGTCTTAGATAGACCAAAAATAACAACTGCCTCTAATAGTTTATGGAGGCGGCCGTATTGGTCATAGTGCGGCCGTTTTCGTATCGCAGCCGATTGGAACCTACACCTTTTGTAGGATCAGATTGTCCGACTTTACTGGATTCCTGTGTTTTCTGGATCACTGTGCATCAAACAGGTTAACTACGATCCGGATCATTTGACACCTCTAGATAATAAATTATGTGTTGGCCGTTCCCAGACAGCCTTGGTACCAGCGACAGACTGACCCTAACTACATTATCCATAAATTATTACTTGACAACAGGCCGACACCATGCTACTCACTGGTGGTTATCACGATTAAGTTTGGCTTCGAAAGACAACAGCGAAAACACATCTAATTAATTTGTTTGTTGTTCAGATATTCATTATTAATGTTGTAAAACAATATTATTTTATTTCCCCCTAAATTATGCCAAATATTACCTTCCCTTTTAGTCTGCACTCGTTTTTGACGGGGATTTCGTGGTATCAAAATAACACACACAAATTGCAAATTAATGTTATGATTTTATTGCATATTCATCACATGACATGCATGTTGTGACATATTTTGACAATCATTCACATATGCATTATACATATCATAAATATATCACACATTATTTCATACCACATGCCCAGCATTGATCTGTGATGGCGAATCTAGGACGTTTTGGCCAGCTATTTTTTTTTGAAGATAGGACGTTTTGCACAATTTATTTAATTTGTTATTTTATTAATAAGAGATGAATACAGTAACCTGCACAATAGTATCGAAGAGACATATAGTAAAATACACAATCACGATCTCAAACCATCTACAATTTAAACCATTAAAAAGGACATAGAAGTAAGTTAATATATGCCACTATATAATATATGTAACTGTGAGAAGCCATCTAGAAATAAACTTCAGTTAAATACAGAAGCCACATCAAAGCATAACATTGGAACATTTATTCGATCATTTGTAGTGCATACATACATACAAATAAAACACGAAAAGACACTATTGAATCAGAAGGCTTATTTTACATGGTATGTAACTGTCAGAAGCCATGCAGAAATAAACTTCAGTTAAATACAGAACCCATATCAAAGCATCAATTTGATACTTTTGTTAATCATTTGTAGTGCATACATGCCTACAAATAAAACATGAACATAATTTAATTGCTAATAAGGTGGTCAGCTGCTACTGTATAAAAATCATAATTTCATAACCTTCTTTGCTGCTTAACCATGTATATCACCAACACTAACAGAGGCGATAAAAGGCTATGTCTAGATGGCTTTATATATACAGGAAAATCCAAGAATGTGATGAAATGAAGATGAGTCAGACGAGTTGCTGGTTCTTGTAATGCAATTTTACAAGCAACCAGAGACTTTGAAAATGCTATTCTGCAAAAGCACCACAACCATGTTGCTGACCACATGGCTGTTGAGGTTGAGAAATACAGGCATCAAATGAAACGACAGGCATCTACTTCCAATGACAAACCAAACTAAATACTAACATTTGCCACTGCTGCAGTTCCAGATGAGGTGAAAGTAATCAGGCCCAGAAAAATATTTCTACATCTCACCAGTCCTAGGGCTATTAAATGTTAATCTACTAGCTGCCCAACAAAATTTCTTACTAGCCCAACAAAATTCTTACTAGCCCAACAAAAATTTACTAGCTATTAAAACCATATGTTCTTAATAGTCAGAAGAAAACTGTGTTGGAATCGACGGAGAACACCAGATCGTAAATTTGTGTATGATTGATGTTTTACCGCCACTTTTGTGCACAAAGATGAAAATCAGCTATGCCCACGCCGAGATTCGAACTCATGTGGTAGTGATCTGTGGTCCAACACGCTACCAATTAGACCACAGAGATAGTATAGACAATACTTACGTGTTTGTGGTTTTATTGATTTATTGATCCACACTCTAACACAATACAAGTATATAATAATTAATAGTTCATTCAGTAATAAATTATTGGTTATGTCCACAATCTAGCCAGGAATTTTCTTCATGTGGCTATTGAGGTGATACGGTAAGCCCACTGTTGTTTAAATATAAAATAAGCCAAAAAATAGCAAACAAAGACAGTAATAATTCATATACAGCCGAACAAGGAAGAAACATAATTAAGTTACAAAAAAACGGCATAAAATTCCCTCAGCAAAGTATGAAAACAGTTAATATGATATGTGGAATCCATATCTATGTCATAATATTAACATAAAATGGGGGGGGGGGAATGCAGTGATCAAACAAATAAACAGGAAAGGGACAGAAATCCACAATATAAACAAGGCCATGTGTCTATATTTACTGTAAACAAAGACAATTGGCCAATCAGGTGAAAGTATTTGAGTCACGTGACCATCATAATGCAAATGGTATTTACCAGCCATGATCACCAAAATCTCCCATCCTTCAAGCATGGTTCTTATACTCAGTAAATATTTATAAATATGACACCTGAAATGCTTAAAACAGTAGATTTTAACATTATTTCAAGTCTGGAAACTATCGGCTGATAAATATTGGTCATTTATTATGACCCATTTTCTGCTGAAAATCGGTCCAAAATTCAGCCTACAACCAGGAACAGTGCTTTTTAGCGACTGCTGGCGCGGGTATTTTAAACAATAATACTACGGAAAACGAACTTGAGACTAACAGCATATCCTGCCTCAAAATGCCGATAGCTCGTTCGGGCTAGTGTTTTAGACTACTCACCTGATATTGTGTCTGTATTTGGTGAAAATGTTCATGTACAATTCTGCTTCTATCATTTAATACAATCCATATGGCGTAAAATCAAAGCCTTAGAACTGGCTAATATATATGAAACCAGTGATGAGTTTCGTTTGTTTTGTGGTCAGATATATGCACTTGCATTTCTTCCAGTTGATGAAGTTACTGATGGTATAATTCACCTGAAAGACAAAGTTCCAGAAGAAACAGAAATTCTGCTAGAATATTTTGACTCAACGTACGTTTCTGGCCAGCTTCTTCTCCAGTGCCACAATGATGGACTCAGACTCAATTTCAGGCGCATTAAAATTCCATCAACATTCCTACCTTATCGATGGAACATGCATGAAGTTACCATGGTTGACTTGTAACTTGTTGAAGGTTGGGGTAGAGACCCCTGGCTGTCGCCTATTGGGCACAGCCACCTGGTGTTGACTTCTGTTATTATGACGATGGGCGAACTGGGAGTTGTTTAACATGGTGGCACCTTAATTTACTTTAAAAGTCACGTTCGGAGGAGAAAAAACCTTACCAGTTGTCTGGTTGGACTAAAAACTCCTCCTATTATAATGTCGCAGCCGGGATCCGAACCTCCCGAACAGCATGGACCATGGGTACGGAAGTCCCACGCTCTTATCCACTAGTCCATAGAGGCGGTCTGATCTGTCCTTGGTATGTGTAGGGATCTTTCTGGAGTAGTTGGGTTATGATGCCTGGTAGGAATGTTGATTTCCTTATGATCAATGCTGCTAGGTGGCGGTCTGGAAATTTGTAGTCTTCGTGGGCGGAGATGACCTTTAAGTATTCTTCGGTGCTTCGGATAGGCTGGGCAGTTGAGCAGATAATGTACCGGGTCGTACACTTGTTGACAGTGCAAGGCATAGTGTTAGGGGTGACGGGCCGGTGAGGCTTCTTGTGTAAGTCCAGAAACGTAGTCTTCTGAGTTGGGTGTCGACCAATCTGTTGTTGAGGATATTATGTCCAACTACAGTGGTCTTCTGGTACCAATCCTTTGATGCTGATGTGTAGTCTGTGTAGATCGATTCCAGTCGATTAGAGATGAATATGTCAACAAGATAGTTGAATGTGTCTGGGGTATGTTCGGCATATTCCATTACGTCTAGGCTCGTGGCTTCGTTTGCTAGTTTATCGGCTCGGTCGTTGCCCTCAAGATTAACGTGGCTTGGAACCCAGTGGAGTATTGCTTGGATTCCACGCTGCTTGAGGGCTGATGCCGTGGTGTATATTTCTGTGATGATTTCTGGATAGGTGTGGAAATTGGCTGTGGTGATGATGCTTAGTGCTCCCAAAGAGTCCGAGTGGATGATGACTCTTTCATGGATAGTCTATCTCGAAATCCATATTAGTGCTGCCGTTTCCTTCTTTATTAAGAGTCGGAGGGGCAGGATTCCTGATTCTCTGTATATCATGGTGGAGTTGGTTTCGTTGGGTAACCCCAATATGTAGCGAAGTGGTACTCTTTGTGCTATTTCTAAGTTCTGTAAGGCTGCGTTGCAGGCCAGTAGAAGGACGGGCGCAGCGTATAGTAGAACTGACTGTATCAAGGACTTATACAGGGTTATAAGCATCTTGGTGTTGACGCCAATCTTCAGATTGGTGGTGGCCTTGATCATGTTGAATCTGGAGTTTACTTTACGTTTTGTGTCTGCTACACGTGTTGAATGAAGCTGAGTCTTCTGTCTATGGTTACCCCGAGATATCTATAGTCGTTGACCATTTCTAAGTGTTGTAGGGCGAGTTTAAATTTAGGTTGTCTAGTTGTGTTGAAAGCCATGGCCTTGGTTTTAGCTGGAGAGAAGTATAAGCCTAAGCTGTTGGCTGCTTTTTCTACTGCGTTTAGGGCTTTCTGGAGTTTCTCTGCTGGTCTACTTCCGCGTGAAATCAGAACAAGGTCGTCGGCATAAGCAAGGGTGTCTACAGGTATTGGTAGAGTGACAGTCAGGAGTTGGGCGACGAGACCGTTGAAGATGGTGGGAGATATTGTTGACCCCTGAGGACAGCCAGTAGTGAGATGGTTGACCAACCTCGAACCAACAATATATGCGAAGGTTGGAATAACCGATTTCACACCTTTGTTGGCCAAGATCACCCAACCATATGGAAACTGATTGAAACTCTACAGGCAGAATGTGCTCGCATCACCGAACTGTAGAAAAAACTTAGTAACCTATGTGAGGATAGATTCGCAGGAAGAAGGTCTATCCACAAATTTCTTCATGGAATTTCTCACAATCTTCGAGTTGGTAAATCTAACATCTAATTAAGTGTGATTGTTAAATAATTATATTTGTTCATTTTTTTTATATTTGGCCAAAACGTCTTCAAATCTATCTTTAAAACTATCTTCAAAAATATCTGTGATGGCTTGTCTAGTGAGCTTGTATTGCTTAGTTACGGTATACGGACATTCAATTTTTTTATCTTATATGTAAATTGTTACATTTTTGAGTTTATGCATGTTCTACCAATATTATGTTACGTTTATGGATGTTGAAAATATAGGCCTATCTTACTGCAGATTTTTTGTACAATCTGTATAATTATATTAATGTACACCGTTTTCTCCATGCAATAAATATAAATAATGATATGCAACAAATGACAAATTAATTTATTTCCAATTTACATGTATTGGCATATATATTAGAAAATGTAACACAATACTAATAAAATGCCAAAAGAATGTAAATTGGGGGGGGGAAGTGTAGCGATATTTATGGGATAAAAGGGCCACCCAGTGCAACTACATCTGGCTTAGTTTACAGTGCTTCTATTTGATGTACCTTCAAATTGACCAGATCACGTGATCTAGATCATCCCCAATGACATTTAATTATTTCTTTCACCTGGAACGAATGTCTTCTATGGACTAGTGGAATAAAAGGGCCCCAATACAAATAGATCTGGCTTCATTTGCCATGCTTTTGTCTGTTATACCTTCAAAATGACCAGATCACATGATCTAGATCGTCCCCAGTGACACTTAATTTCGTTTAACTGGATCGCATGGCTTCCATAGGCTAATGGCATAAAAGGGCCACCCAATATCAGAATTTAATTGCAACCAAGTTCAATCATGGAGATTTTAACTACTAACTGAAGGAACCAGAAAGTTTGTCTGGGCGGTTTCGTGTACACAAAGAAAATAACGTTCAAAAACCAGATTAGACAGCAATGTGTTAAACACAACAACGGTTGTAAGGGTGTTATATCTACATCCCTTGACCTTAGTCAGGTACTCAACACCAAACCTCACAACCATGATGCAAATACGATGAAAGTTGCAGTTGTCAAGACCAAAGTCAATAAGAAGTATTTAGCAGCCAATATCGGAGAACGACCAGCAACAATGGTGTCTGCCAAACTTGCTGAACTTCCTGCTGCTGTCAGACAGTTAACTGGTGAGGAAGATGCCATGAAAAAGTTAAAGCTTCACTCAGTGCACTTATCATTGAAGGCGAATGGGCCCAAACATCAGGCCCTACATCAGAACCTTTCCTGATCTATGACAACGGCCAAGAGTGAGATTCCCGGATACTATTTTACATCCTCACCTGCCCTGTGTACGCTCTTTACAGCTGACATATGGGTCATGGATGGCAACTTCGCTATAGCACCACCTGGATTTTTTCAGTTATACATTATCCGGGGCCGTCTTGCATCCACGACTGTTGGTGTAGGATATTTCGTGCCTTGTTGGATAAGTGCAGTTCGATGGAACTGTATCCAGACCCAAGAACCATTCTGGTTGATTTTGAACAGGCTGTAATCAGTGCCATTTGAACAGCCCTGGACAATGATGTCCAAGTCTGGGGTTGTTTTTACCATTTGACGCAAGCAACCTGGAGGAAGATACAAGAGCTCGTTCTAGTGCCTCAATATAGAGATGTCAAAGTATAATAAAGTTGTTCTGTAGAAAAATAGATGCCCTAGCATTCCTGCTCATTGAAGATATCCCTGAGGGGAATCATGTTCATCCGTGATAATACCACTCCTGGTGCAGAAGATATTGTGGAATACTTCGACCAGACGTACGTCACTGGCGCTTTCCATCGTGCAGGTGTTCCACAAGATGGTCTAGATAGAGCAGCCATTATTCGTATGAGGAGAGTGCCACCTCGGTAGCCACCTGCCCTGTGGAATGTTGACCAGGCCACTCTGGACGGTGAACCAAGAATAAATAACCAGTGCGAGGGCTGGAACAACCGTTTTACTCTTTTGGTTGGCTACCAGCATCCCTCCGTGTGGACTTTGGTAGCTGCCGTGAAGAAAGAAGTTGTAGTGGCTTGCACTCACATCGCCAAAAATATAAACGGTCAACATCCCAAGAAAATGATTAGACGTCAAGACAAAGACATGCAGAACCGTCTGCGTAAACTGAGTGAAAATCGTGCAGCAGAAGACAATTACATACACTGTGTTTTGTATGTATTGAAACAACTATATTTATGGTGAAAGCTCACATAAACATAATCTAAATTGTTGAATGTTGGCGAAATATCCCCCTTGCAAATAATGGTTAAATGTCCGTTGGATAAGTGTCCATTGGCTAAATGTCCATTGGCTAAGTGTCCGTTGGCTAAATGTCATGGATTCTGGTTTTAAAGCTCAGGCACTGATCGATGAATTCATTATTATAATTGTTCCCGTGGTATTTCATCGCTGTGTTGTTATATTGGAAAATATACAAGTATACATGTCAATTAACAGTTTACTACAGTGTGACAAAAGCTACATTATCATACACCTAAGCAGTTATGACAACAGTGCAAAGTTTCCTCATGGTAAATTTAATTATTTTTATATCTCACTATCTCATTTAGTTTTTATGCTCCTTAATTTTTAATAACTGATTTATTTATATGACAATTATAATTATGATAATGATGCCGGAGAGGATATAATTGATCAAGAGATCAGATATTTATGAAATCACAAATAGTAATGGTGATGATTCCAGAACACGAGACTGAACAATAATCCAACTGAACCAAAAATTGATAGGCAGATCACCACATAGAGAATCCGAGAGTTGTGTGTGCACGCGCGTGTGTGTGTGCGTGCAGCCACTTCTACGTGCACAGAACATCGTAGGCTAAGTGGGCCATTTCCAGAGGTAATGTGAGAGATAAAACACTATTCAGACATAACCCAGCTGGTGTTTGAACCTGGGTTCAATAGATATGTGTCCAGCCACGCATCAGTTAGGCTATTGAAACACCAGAGTAGAAAGACATACTAAACATAGATAGTTCAGAGACTCATTGGCCTCATGAGTAGAGTGCGAGACTATTTACCTCCACCGAACATGTCATATATTCTAAATCTATTTAGAATTAGTCTCCGTGGGAAAGCTATAAATTACAGACCATATGCGTCTCCCTCATTTAAGGTTGCCAGCCACCTTAAAAACTGCCAGTTTCGCCTATTATTATTGTTATTATGATATGTTTGATTTGACAGGTGTACATTGTTATAGTATTGAGTTATGTGTTTACAAACACATTTAAACATATAATCATACTGTTGGGAAATACTGTATTATTGGAGGAGCAATAGAAGTAAACATTATTATATATTTTATTGTTAAGAATTGGCTAGCGCCTTAATCAAATAGATTGCACTTACGATTGAAAAACATTAATCATAAAGTCCGGTATATCATAGGTTAATTAAGAGAATCATGGCAGGGAAGGGGTGATAATCCAATAGGTATTGTGTATTAGGGCCTTATGCAGCGCATCTGTTGTTGGCACACTGTTTGTACGAGAATTAAACAACAAACCTACACTTTGATCAATAAGAACAGAAATACTGGTAACGGTGACAGGGCCAACATTAGTCCAATTAGTCACAGAAAAATTATTTATCTATAAATGCTTGATTGAAAGTATAAAGCAGTTTAAAGGGTTAGGCCGTGGCCTATAGCGACTGCCTGAGGTATCAATTCCCCTTAGCATGACAAATTTAAAAGTAGGCGGGAATAGTGAATAATAAAAGATATAATAATAATATTTTATTCGTATTATAATAATACAGAGAACATCGGGTGCATGTACATAAATACGTGCTTACCAGTACCATTACAGCAAAACAAGAAAAATACAATCTATTATAGCAGAGAAAAGAGTAGATCTGTTTATTCTCTCTCTCTCTCTCTCTATATATATATATATATATATATATATATGTGTTTGTGTGTGTGTGTGTGTGTGTGTGTGTGTGTGTGCTACTTGAATAAATTAATTAAGGTGGAAAGGGGAATTGTGTGTTGTCAATTATACTATCACCTGGAAAATAATAATAATGTATATTTAATAAAACGCCCTTACTAGGTGTGTTTTAGAAGAGATTTAAAATTTTCAACAGACGACGCATTTCTAATATCTGCCGGCAATCTATTCCACAAACTGGGGGGCTGCAACACTAAACGCACAATCACCATATGACTTAAGCTGAGATACTGGCACCTGCAATATTATCTGACTAGATGACCTGAGTTTTTGGAATGACTTTCTAAAGGACACCAGTTCACACAGGTATTCTGGCGCCATATCATTAATAGATTTATAATTTAATAAAATTTTGAAATGGATACACTGACTAACAGGTAGCCAATGTAGTTTTTGAAGAAGAAATGCGAGCAGCACTATTCTGAATTCGCTGAAAGCGATTAATGTTATAATCAGATATGCCATATAACAGGGATTTACAAGTCTATACGAGGTGTAACAAAGGCATGGACTACAGTTACAAGTGCTTTTTGTGTGAAGAATGATTTTAAACAGTAGGTGTTCTTAAGATGGTAGTTGGCAGCTCGGCATACTGATGTGACATGTTCATACATGTTAATACATTGGTCAAAAATAACCACTAGATTTTGTACTGACCCATTAAGGGTAATCGAAGATACACCCATCTGTAATGCTGGTCTCTAAGGATTTAGCACAATAGGGTGATGCCAAATATATAATATTTGTTTTATTATCATTTAGTTTTAGAAGATTTTGAGTCATCCATAGCTGAATATCAGTAATACAATGTTCTAAACATGTCTTTTAACCTAGAGAAAAGTACATTATGGTCAACTGTATCAAATGCAAGCAGACAGTTCCAGAAGAACAAGTAGTACATTTAACTCAATGTCAGTATTCAGTGATATATACAGCTGTGTGTCATCAGCATACAAATGATATTTAACCCCATATCGCTGCGCAATGATATGAATGGGTATACATTGTGAAAACCAGAAGACCAAGAACTGAACCCTATGGTACACCAGATAACAAAAGCTGAAAGTCAGATAAAATACCATGAACAGACACTCTCTGGGAGCGTTGTTCCAGATACGATCGAAACCATTCAAGTATTTTACCTGACAGACCAAACATGTCTTTTAACCTAGAGAAAAGTACATTATGGTCAACTGTATCAAATGCAGCAGAAAGTTCCAGAAGAACAAGTAGTACATTATAAGGCATATTAACATTGTTACTAAATTAACCCCCCCCCCTTACCCACAGGATACACTGCAGCTGCATTTGGGTAGTTAGAAAGACAGCGTTATTTTATTCAAGTCACTATTGATTACACAAGATTTGTTGAAACTGAAATAATTATTATATAACTTAGCCAAATTCCTAATATTGGCAATGAGGATTCAAACCTGCAGGTTCTCCAGATTATGGCTATCTGCCAACAATCCCACCCAGCTTATCTGTTTTCATTGTATTCCATTAAACAATCATAAAATCAACATAAAATAATTAGTCCAGCTAAAAGTTCCATAGCTAAAATTAACTATTTCTTTGCCTTAATCTATCTCGTGAAGTATATTACCAAATGGTTCCATTTGTCAACAAAACATCATTTGTTAACAGTGCTGCAAATATGTTTTAAACATACTCAAGATATCTGTCGATAATTATAGGTATTTTCACATACCCACATGGGTTACACATAATTCTGAAATGTGTGTGGAAAAGTACCCAAACTACATAAATATACTTTTAAAAGTGAAAAATATTAATTTCGCTTCACCCATTGGGTTGTAACGCACAGCATGAAACAATATACTCATTTCTAAATTATTGCTGCACACTAAATTTACAGGCTCCCTATATGTGTTATTTCTCAGTGATAGCATTTGTTATTTATACAATTTTGAAACATTATCAGCCTCAAAGTTCCAGAAATCCATATATTATGGCGCAAGCATATATCACTGAAACATGAGATAACTTGATATGCACAAGTTAAAACTAGACATTAAACATAACAATTAGTTTGCAATGAAGATCAAACAATTAATTTAATATATATAATGTACGGTTAGTAAAAGCACGACATGAAAACCCTACCCTACTTTAAAAAAAGTACCAACTTGCAGCAGTGTGAGTACCATCTTTTGCTAATTTCTTTTTTGTGACCCTAAACAAATTATTATCTCTTCTCTGGTTATTAATCATCTGACATCATACTATTGCACAGATGGGTCTTAGCTGTAGAATGCACAACAGCATCTGATGACAAAGTTCCTCAATTATTTAACAATTTTATTCCTAAATGTTTTATCATACTTCAGAAGCTAGTTGAACGTTTTAATAATAAAAGATAGTACACTTAATTTCTGCCAATAACTTGTTCTTGAAAGTAATAGCTGCTAAACATAATTACTGTATATGTCTTGAACTTAGGGGATTATGATACCTGTAATAGTATTAAATTGGATAAGCAAAGTTTTGAAGCTAGATCTGACAAAAATAAATGGTAGCAAACTCTTGTAGCAAGCAGCTTTGCATATAGATTTGACATAGTGTGATGAAGGCAGTTAAATCATATTTTTATCATCATAAAATATTTTGGGTTCCGGTCAAAACGCCCCTTGTTAAAAACCCTCAAATTTTTGTAGGTCAAAAGCTTTCGTATATACTCGTATATAGGCCGCTCTGTGTATAAGACACACCGGGTTTTAGGACCAATAAACCCCCCCAGAGTCGAACTCGCGTATAAGACGCTCTAAAATCTGCAAATTTATTCAAAACCCAAACATTCATCATCATCACTATCTTCATTAGCCTTAGAGTAACATTCTTACAGGTTATATAGGGCGCTATATAAATTTTGTATATTATATTATTATTATTCATTGAACATATGCTGTATCTGTTCATGTGTCATCATGTCATGATGATACACGTCGTCGCCTTCTTCATTGGAGTCAGTGTCAGATTTGTTATGCTGTTCATCCCACAATATATACTCTTCCGTGGCATCTAAATCATTGCTGATAGAGTACTTCTTGAACGATTTGGTAATGATGCCAGGGTTGATTTCATCCCAGGCCGTTTTCACTCACTGTGTGACGATAGGTACGTAATAACGGCCGCTTCAGGTTGTCTGCTGCTGTGCGTTCGTTTCCGTAATGCTGTTTGAAGTAGTTTATTCGTAGTTCCCATGTACCAGCTTTGGAAGTAATTAACACATTGTTTGCTGTAATCGTTTCCTTTGATGTGGTTTGTATCGTCATTCTTTGCGTGGCCTCATTTACCATTCCGTTCAATTACACACGCTCACATATTTGGATAGTAATGAGACGTCTTAGATAGACCAAAAATAATATCTGCCTCTAATAGTTTATGGAGGCGGCCGTATTGGTCATAGTGCAGCCGTTTTTGTATCACAGCCGATTTGGACCTACACCTTTTGTAGGATCAGGCTGTCGTACTTTTCTGGATCCCTGTGCATCAAACAGATTAATTGCGATCCGGATCGTTTGATACCTCTAGATAATAAATCACCATGTGCTAACCGTTTCCAGGCGGTCTTGGTACCAGCGATATTCTGACTCTGACTACGTTACCCATAAATTTGCCACGCTAGTCACTAGGGTGTGCGAAAATATGAATTTTAGTGATGATTACATTTTTAGACTTGGAACGTGCAACAACTTGAACATGAAATTGTCCTAAGTTTTTAAACATACAGTGACTGGGACTTGTTAGAGTGTTGAAAATAATATTATTGTATTTCCCCCTAAATTATGCCAAATTAATACCTTCCTTTTTAGTCTGAACCATGTATAAGACGCACTCGCTTTTGGCGACGATTTCGTGGTATCAAAAGTGCGGCCTGTACACGAGTATATACGGTACTTGGATAATATGTTATTTTTGTAAAAATATTTGAGTAATATTATTAATAGTGGCATATAAAAAGTACACAGACATATATGGCACACTTATACAACAACTCATTACTGTCAATTTTTCATTTATTCATAACAATAGAAATATATCGGTAATATTTAGAATATTCTTAATTACTTCCACCTAATGCAATGGCCACTTCCGGTTAGGAACTGCTTTATGATCTTCTTTTTATGGTAGGCAGTGTAAAGATTATTATTGAAAGGCTTTTTTCAAAAGAAAATATAACACGGTAAATAAATATAAAACATTTCATATTTTCCATCATGTGAAACTTTTTCCATAGATAACAAGCAATTTCATATTATATTGAATGTGAGGGCTTTTGACATACATCCTTAAATTTTAGAACAGCAATGCAAGCTTTTTCAAAGTCTCAATGTATGATCCAGTGATATATATATATATAATAGTAGTTCTGCTATTATTTACTTGCTATAATTGCTGCTATCCACTGACATAGTGATTTATGTCTGGGTCAGTCTGTATTTTAGTGAAAGTTCAGCAAAGATTCACCAGCTTCGGACTGTTGTAATGATCCAGAATACTGCTCAATTACCTGAAAATATATCCTGTAGTATATGCTGTGCTTTGCAACTATCCGTGAACATTCTAACTGAAAATATGTTCATATTAGGAGATTTTAATACCAGACTGAGCAGTTTGAATATGTTTAAGAACCCAACTAAGAATATAGATTATACCCGAAACCCAGATAGAACTATTAACGCTAATGGCAGAGAACTATTATCATTATGTGAATCTAATGAATTAATACCGGTGAACCACTTGCAACTAAATCAAACTAGCTGCGATGGAGGCCTTACATGCAAAAAGAAACAATGCTGGATTTATCAACTTGATTGGGCTATTTGCACCCAGGCTGCCGCGAAATATGTGCAAAGTTTCAACATATTGTGCTGTGAAGTGCTGCCATCTGATCATGCTGCATTTTCATTGGAAATGAGTGATTTTGAATGATCTCCATCTCACCTACTGGACAGTGCCAAATAACTTGACTCCTACATAGTAAACAAACCAAATGAAAATAGACTCATCAAACGACCAATCTCTTTTAAAAGTATAAACCGAACAATACTTATAGATAATCTATCCCCAACAGATAATCTATGGCACATTACCATGGACAGTGAACTTAATATGGTGTGTGACTAGGGTACCTTGTGGACACTATATATAAAGCAACAAGACAAGCCACAACAATCTATTAATTGGAAGGATAGTATCGACTCTCCAAACATACATAAGGAAAAACCGAGCAATACTGAATTCTGCAGCCATTTTGAAGCTCTTCTGAATCCTCCAGATATGACAGATCCTCGTGAATATATACCACTCCACCAACAATACATTCCTATCCTTGATGATGCAATTGACGTATCAGAAGTTCTCAGATGTACCAAGAAACTCAGACCAAACAAGGCAGCTGACTCTGATGGCATCCCACCAGATGTCTTGAAATTATTCACATTTAAGAAAGGACGCTGAGATGATCCAGATAACTATAGAGGGATTAGCATTATATCTGCTATCCCAAAATTGTATGATATGGTGTTGAGCAATCGGTTCTCATTGTGGTATAAACCCCTCCCAGAACAAGCTGGAGCGCAAACCAGACGTAGTCGTGAAGAACTGATTCTCTGTATCAGATTATTAATTGATATAGCTCAGAAAAGTGGAGATACCCTATATATAGTATTCATAGACTATCAGAAGGCCTATGTTTGTGTGAATCGATTGTAATTAATAGAATAGCTTGACTCTAGAGGGTGTGGGAATACCTTCCTCAAAGCTCTCCAATATGCAATCATATAATCCGGAATCAATGATGACAAATTATTCAAAACAGGAGCTGGGGTCAAACAGGGTGGCAGCACCAGTTGTAATAGTTTCACAAGCTATATTAACCCAACAGTTGATGCCGTAAAACATGTGTACGTGGTGGCTGACTCGAAGATATCCACATATTTCTCCTCATGGATGACACTGTATTCCTAGCATACTGTAGAGAAAGTATGGAGGCCAAATTAGCTACGTTGAAAACATCAGTTGATGATATTGGAATGCTGCTACATCCATAAAAATGTCAGTACCTAAAGGTGAACACAGATGATACCACTCCCTTCATGCTCGGTGATGCAGATGGTTGACTTAACTACTTTTATTTTGTACTTGAGTAGAAGTAAGCCTCTTCAAAACTACTTGATAAAAGTAAAAGAACGGTGAATGCCCATATAAAGTAAAATACAGAGTGTGGAACAGTGTGTTAAATGCAGCTGTACTGTATTCATGTGAGACCTGGATAACAAATGAGTTGAAATGTTAGGTGTGCGCAATACAACATGTGGTGTGACCAGTTACATACAGAAACTATTCTGCTGAATGTTAAAAGTTTGATAATAGACTGCCACAACATGTAGATGACTATATAGCAAAGATAATAAACATGGTCCATCGCGTACACCACCTCAAATTCACCACCTCAAAGTGCCCAATTCTTAATGAAAGTGAAGGGCAATACAACAACCAGACAGCTCTAGACGACTAATTTACCTCTACATGAACCCCAATCTTAAAATTCACCCAGGCACGGATTCGTGAAACCCATTGAATATACCGGAACAGTACCTTATTGCCCTCACCAAGATGTGCCTATCCTCACATCACCTCAGAATTGAGGCAGGACACTGGTCCTGCATACCACAAGAAAAAAGAATATATCACTGCTGAACAGACATACAAACAGAACATGTTCTTCTGAGGTGCAACATCTCAGGCCCGCTTTGAAATCAAATGAACATTAATGTACAAACATTACAAGATCTCTTTACCCATATTCAAGTGAACCAATCACAGGTTGCTAAATGCTGCTATTTGATTATTAACTTACACAGGTTATTACTGGGTTGACAAGTTTAAACTGGATAGCATTAAACCCCTATTTTAGTTTTAAACAGGGTTTACACAGGGGAAGTGTTTTTAATGTAAATGCAATGCAGAAATAAAACAAAAAGTATTGTGAATCATTTATTGAATGATGATGTTGATGATATTGCATGTATAGTATGTTATATACACATGAACTTTTTTATAGTTCAGAATTTCACAGCATAATCCCCAGTCCAAATCAATTGCATGGTCATGGTCAGTGTCATTGAAAGCATGTTTCACTCCAGTATTGACACAAAGAGTCAGTGACTTGCTTTGAACAATGTTTCCTGTTTGCCTTCAGACGCCAAATCCTGTTGCTGACTTCTTGATTGCAAATCGCACATTTGGTTTTAGATCCGTCTAATTTCAAGAAAAATTGTCTCACAGGATTAGAAGGTAGACCACCTTTTATGTAGCCATGTCTCACTATTTGAGATGTATAATGCCACAAATGGTTGTATACAATATCCAATGTCAACTTTGGCTATAGCATAGTATTCAAAGAGATCATAATCAACAGCAACTTGAGATATATACTTGTAGAATTCTGATTTTATATAGTCTTGCTGAATAGAAACCATGGTGTGTTTATTAGTATGAGCTGTGAAATCATTGTGGTCTTCGACCATGTTAATTCCCCCCCCCCCCGATTAGTGTCACATTAATCTAGTCAATATGAAGTCTATCTACCACATTATAATTGGGCAATGAAGAAACTATGGTGTAATGACAATTAGATCATTTTAGTTGTAATAACACACCATTCAAACATTATTACTATATGGAAGAGTAGTATCACTTCACTGTGTTACATAGATCATACTACAGACTAAATGATGTTGATAGGAATTTTCAAGCTTGATTAGACACATGACCACCCTCCCCATACATGTAGTTGATTGGGTATTTGAGTGTTGTATTGTCTTGAAAGTGCTGCACAACAAATCAGTCATTATAATGGTATATCGTTAATATAGTTTTTTCATGTTTTATCACCTGTTTAAACAGGTTAAAGCCTCTATTTAAACCACCGGAGAGGATTAAACTGGTTTATACACTGATAAAACCCAACCCTGGATTATTACCATAATATGTAATACTCTCCTTTTTGTATTGCATGATCCACTGCTATTTGATTATAACTTTAATATACAGGGTATTACCATAACATGTAATACCCCATTATTGTATGAATAGTGCTATTTGATTGTAACTTATACAGGACATTAACATAATATGTATTATTTTTTGTATTGTATATATAATATTGTAATAATGTTTCTCATTTATGAACCTTTCTCACCTGCATATTATGTGTATATGTTAAAACTATGCTATGTCAATAAAATCTACTACTACTAGCAATATAATGCAACAATAGGCAAATAAATTCCTGGATTACTATTTAACACATTTATCTCTGATCCAGATAACATAAATATATAAACTATCACTACTATATCTCATGTCATCCTTCACATTCAATATGGCTGCATGTTTGAAATCCATAAAAACAAGGATCTACAGGATGATATGTTTTATTTCTGCTTAAACAATTCATTCTGGTTAAACCATATCTGTTGGCTGCAATATACACAAGCTCAAATATATATCAGTTAGTGTTCAAAAATAAATAATAGCCTGTAATATTTAACTTCTAATTTCAATATTATATATCCCAGATTGATAAATACAAATGATAGCAGACAAACACGAGAATTTTACAACACTATCGAATATGTGAAAGATCCAAAGTCCATGTGGGGGGGGGGGTATTAGGAAATGAGTGTATTAACCTGTTACAGTAGATAACTCAAAAGACGTCATTGTTAGGCATAGGTTAAACAATTTCAAATTACTTCAATTTTCTAAGATATCAATTTATACAAAGTTTGTTGAAATCTCTACACAAAGCAAATTTTCTGTCAAACACTTGGATAAGATGTTAAGGATTTCAAAGATGACTACACTTGGGTTGTACACAAGTATGTAAAATTTCATCCACTGAAGGTATCCATAATTTGTGGCAGTTCTGATAGCATGATGTATTTCTGCAAAGATTCTGGTAAATTTAACAATCCAATGTTGTTATTAATGCGAGCACCAATACATTTTCTAATCTTTAGTCGACATAAATGTTTTAAAGGCTTCACACTGCCATACATTTCAACAAACTGTACCCTATGATCATAATTGGTTTTTATTTCACCAGTAAGAATTCTGGAATAATCAGGTGGGTTTGGGCCACCACAGAAACAAAACTGCCTGGGAGCTGTGTAGTTGACCACCGAACAGTCCCAGTCATGACCAGCCACTATCATCATTGCCATTATGGCATGTCCTTGATCTACAAGATGAAGTGGTTTTAAGTTGCTGTCTTTATATGATCTTGGAACATCCGCATTATACTGCAGGAGACACAAAACATTCTCGGCCTGCATTGCTAGTGCTGCAGCATACAAAGGTGTTACATTGGCGTAATTCTTTAAATTAATATCAGCACCACGACTGATCAACAATGGCATCAAGCTGTTTCCTGATGGCATTTCTGCAAGCAGATGTAATGCTGCATCACCGCAGTTATTCTGAATGTTTACAGCACACCACCCTTGTCGATGAGTAGTCTTATAATGTCTATTTTATTTTGTCTAATGGCATACATTAGTGGTGTGTAGCAAGCTTTGTCCATTGCGTCGATGTCTGTGCTGTCACTGGACAGGATCAGATCCAACAATCGAGTATTCGTTGATGACTCGATGGCATAGTGCAAAGCAGTCCTACCTTGACAGTCTGCTAAATTGGCTTTGGTGTCGATCAACAAAATGCCAAACGCATCGGCGGCGTCCTCGTCATCGCCTGTAAACTTACTACAGGCAAGTGACAGGGCAGTCCGTCCAGTAGCATCTTGTACGTTAGGATCTGCCCCACAGGCCAGCAATAAGCCCACCATGGCGGCCTTTTGACCTGGGCTTAACACCGCGGCGTGTAAACACGTCCTTCCCCGTTCGTCGGTTAAATCAACGTCGCACACGAAGTCTAGCAGTAGCTGGACCATGGCCATATCTCCGTGCGATACGGCCTGCAACAAAAGCGGCTCGTTTTCACAAAGCCCTCTCGTGTTCGGATTGGCGCCGGCCATCAGTAACATCTGAGCGAACTTTAGTTTATCCTCGTCCGTCAAAACATTGACGACGTCGTTGTTGTCATCGTACTTCCCCACACGCCTTCCCCGATTTTTCACGTGATCGCCTACCAACACTCGGAGAGCCTCACTCAGGTTAGCTTCACGGCTCTCTACCGAATCATCCCGGAGTAAAACCGATAGAGAGTGTTCATCCTTTCGATAGATGGCAACTAACAGCGGATTCATACTTCGATAAATGTATATCTGTACTGACTACAGATAAATAAATAAAAGTAAAACAGTCACATGGTGTATTAGTAATATTGGTTAATGATAAACACTTCTTCGAGTTTGGTTAGTAAAACATGCCCTTAGTGAGCATGTTTGGGAGTATAAATTTACCACCATATAACATATTCATAACAGGCGCGAACTTGTATCGAGAAACGTATTCGAAATTTTAAGTTTGTAACGGTCGCAACACAATAATGAGCATATTATCGAAGAAGGGAAACTTGATTCATTTTCAGTATCCAGTGACATCCACGATTGTCTGTGATATTCGGTGACCATATTAAGAGCTAGGGCTAGTGTATATTCTCAAAGGAACAAGAACTGAATCTTGTGGTACACCAAATAATAAATACAGAACATCATGAATACAAAAAGAAATTAAACCATTCAAGAATTTTACTTTGATAAACAAAACATGTCTTTCAACCTGGGGAAAAGTGCATTATGATTAACTATATCAAATGCAACAGACATGTCAAAAATTCCACAAGACTGTGTTAATACAGACTCGTGTTTCAGTAACATTATTGTTAATTGATATGTGTATAGGCGTACAACACATAACCAGCCATATAAAATAACTGCCACTTCAGTTATTATTATATGTTATTTTATTATATTATTTCTCTATAATTTTAACAAAATGTAAAATTTGAAACATGTGTGTAATTCTTTAGAACATTACACTCCAAGCTGTTTTTTTAATCATACTTTTTACAATAATAGTTTCCCTAGATCTTGGATAAACATCCAGAGATAATAATTCCTTAGGATCTTTGTCAGAACATCCTGAAACAAATCATTTCATGACCTCTTCAGCAACTGTCTTCCATCAGTTTATGTAAGGAGCTCAAATGGATCCATCGTGGACATGCAGCTAGGTCTCTTCTATCAATGAGGTGCCCTGTGATAAGACGGTGGAGGGAAACCCATTATGTATATTTTATATCTCTTGGTAGAAGTTATTAAAACAGTGGACAATACCTTTGAGTTAATAATATTTTGGAGGACAGTCTGCGTGATTTCTGTGTATTGTTTTATTTACAACACTGAAAACGGGGTACGGAAATAATGGCACTGGGAAAATGGCACCGGAAGAAATGGCACCTGGAAGAAACAGTCTTTTGATTCCCCGTGAATTATTTGATCTTATTTTTATAATACTGTCTTCTTGTAGAAGCAAGAATATTTCTAACTTGGATTTTGCCAACCTCGAACACATCAAAATGAACAAATCAGTCACAATCTACAGGCGTTTATGATTTCTTATTTAAGTCTGCAGCCTGTATGTTCCTATTATAGCATGTAAAAAGAAGGTTAATGTATTTTTTTTAATTCTGCATTGATATACCTAAATTCCTTAAATAAATTATAACCATACAGGGCCTAAATATAACCTAGCTGTGATCTATATATATACAATGTCATCCAATAGTTTGGCGCCACCATCCATGACGAATTGTTTTGACCACTTCACCTGATTTAAAAAATATATATATATAACGATTCAAGTTGAAACTAAACAGGTATTTATTAAAGCCATCCGACAGTGAATTATAAGTAGCCAGAAATGGCATACAATGGCTCATTCTCATCTGAGAAAATGACCATAAATGACTGAATTGAAGGAACAATTATTTAATTTTAAAAATAGCTTATTTTATTTTTACTTACGTGATATCGCTTCAGAGTAATATTGATGAATCTTTCCTTTACTAGTGATTGCATATGATACAATACAGCAACTGTTTCTAACATGTATACCTTAAATAAATAGATTACTCAGTGTATATGTTTGCTATTATGAAAATACGTATCAATATGACTAAATATTATCAAGAATTATGTGGTAAAGATCCAAACTCTATGTAATAAAAATCGCTTAGACGCAAAAACGTAGTGGTGTTTCCAAACTAATTGATTGCACTAAATGTTAAAGCTAAAATATGGATCTAGCTAGCTATTCTTCTAAAAATCAAATTTATAATTCATAGACAAAACTACCTGGATCTACGTCCGAAAACCTGAGCGATCTTGAAGATGCCACAGCACCAGTAGGTTGTGTTGGACCATCGTCACCATCTACACCCTCATCACCAACCTCATCTCTTCCGATCGAGTGTGCTGCCTTTATCAGCATTCCAAGCCATTCCAGAAAACAAACACCTTCCATTGTTTTAGGACGGGTCACCTGTGCCATTGGATGTTATTGGGTATGCTGTTAATAAAGGTCTTCGGTCGTAATATCATTACAAAACAGATGGAAATCATATGGAATCAAGTCCATTCCATTTTTAGTAGGTATCCTGGGCTGAATTATGTTTGATGCGCAAACTACGTGTTATTTAGGCTATCCGATGCTGGTGGTGGGAGAGGTTCTGATGCAGGCAGATGCAGGCTGAGGACAGACACTTGGCTATTCGGCGATGACATCATTAACAAATTTCAAGAAACTAACAGGGCAAAGTGATCTTCTTACGGATCATTCTACTACTGTTAATTACACGCCGCCTGGCGAATAATTATTGAATAGAACTATGCCAAGAGCTGATCTAGATGTTGGCATATTACAACACGCCGAACTTGCCCCCAAAAGTAAGAGAAAACAGAGCGTAGTAGTTGAATACAAAAAAATAGAGGATCTGTGTAGCTACTTAAAGCTGTCTTCCCACAGGCCCCAATGAAACAAAAGTTATAAAAAACATACATGTAATACAAGTTTCTGTGAGAAAAAAAAGACAACCCAGGAGAGAGAATGGGAGAGACTGGCGAAGCCAGGAATGGGATATCAATTATCAAGAGTATACAAAGAAAAGAAAAATGTATTGCGGGGGAGATCAATCATGACAAGTAAGATGACATCATAATGAGGAAACGACTATATAACAGAAGCAGATTGATCCTGCTTCAATTAAAATTAAAATGATATTCAGAACATCTCATATTTTCACATCTCACATCTGTATAATCTCGTAACAAGATAGACTTGATTATTCTTTTAGTGTGTGATCTTGAAGCGTTTTCCGATATTAATTTATTCCACAGTATGGAAATCAATAGGTTGACGCTGACCCAACTTTAATGGGTAATTAGGGACGTAAAATAATTTCGACTGTCGGGTGGCCTTTGAGTTTGACATGTCACCACTATTGGTTGAAAAACACCCGTTAAACGAACCTGGAAGTGTATTGAACAAGTAGTCATGTACAAAGAGAAGAGAGTGATAATCAAATAGGTTATGCAGCTTTATAATTCCTAATTTCTTAAATGTTGGACCAGTACGTATGACTGTAATACGATGTGTTGTTAATAACACGTATTGCCCTTTTCTATACTAATGCTAGTCGTTTAGTAACGTTTTGTTCTGCATTAGCCCATACCGTAATACCATAAGATAGATGTGGTTACAAGTCCTTAGGCTATCTGGGCCAATAATAGACCCTTGTGGAACTCCAATTGTGATGGGTACCTTGTCAGATACCTTTCCACCAACTTCAACAAATATTTGACAATCAGATAGATAATTTTCAAACCAATCATGTGCTATGCCAAGAATACCATAGCTTTTCATTTTCTTAAGTAAAATATCATGGTTTATCACATCGAATGCCTTTAAAAGATCACAAAGTCCAGCTAGCGTGAATTCCGGATCGGGCTTGGACATAGAGGTTGCGCAATAATTGAGAAGCTGAATAATATGATGAATGGTGGAATGTTTGGGACGGAATCCGTATTGGTGTTTATAAAGGATATCGTTTATGAGTTTTTCATATGCAATTCGTTCAAGTAATTTGGAGAGAAAAAAACAGGTAACAGGCTAACAGGTCTATTATATTTTACAAGGATCAGATAATTTATGGATGTGAATGACGTTTGCTATTTTTCATTTTTCGTGCTACGATTCCTATTGGGCAAAAAAAAACGGAACCGGGGGGAGAAAAAGAAAGGTTTTTTTTTTAATTAAGGGGGTTTTTGAGGTTGTGGCATGTATGAAAATAAACATTTACTTGACTTGGACACATTATGACTCGTCTGTATTGCGATATTAGAGAAAACATTATTAAACCCTTCTGCTATTTATACCTTATCAGCTACAGATTTATTATTAATGGAAAATTTTGAGGATAACTGGATTTATCATTGATTCTATCTAAAGCTTCTTTTAATATCGACCAACAGTTTTTTTATTTTTTTTTTATTCTCATCAAGAGCAGTTAGATAGAATAGGGTTTTCATTGTCCAAGTTAATTTATTATACAACTTATTGTAACATTTAAAGTTTAGAATATTCTCTTATGTTCGTTTGTGTAGCTTTAATGAAAATAACCTGGATTTGTTTATGGATGATTGTTTACATATTTCCGTATAACTGTCCTTTCTCGGAGAAGAAACGATTTACCAAATACTTTATCAAGTACTTATCTAAGAATGTATCATACGCTACGTTTGGACATTCAATTAGTAATATATCTTTCAAAACATATTTCAAAATTGTATCATATTTTCCGCATTAAATGATCGATGATTAGGGCTGGTTTGACTGATGTGCTTAGATTTTCCTTCATATATACAAAATGTACCAAAATAATCAATCACCTCATTGATCGTGATACCTAAATGATACGATGAAGTTATGAGATTGCTATACATGTGATCTATCAAAGTAGCGGACGATGTGGTAGCCATAGTTGGCATAGAAATAACTGGTTTAAACTCATGAGAGAAAATCGCCTCAGGGAATCATTTGTTTTTGCATGTGTTTCGAAAAGAGGATCCACATTGCAGTCTCCCATTATCATGCATTGTTTATTTTTCTCATTCCGGCCAGTGACCATAGTGTCCTCTATGTTGTTGATGTTAGCATGTGGCTCGGTGTTAGGCCTATAGATAACCCCAACTATAACATTCCTTTCGTTTTATTGACAAATTCAATAAAAACAGACTCAAATATATGGGTAATAAATTAAGACACTAATATCTTCGCGTATAACATAATTCATCATGTGACAAGTTCTGTTTTCTCCAGGGAACACATGCTACGTCAGCAAAATGTAACAAATGCTAAAATGTGGACTCCATATTGGGCGACGGTTTTTTTCGGTACTTGACACAGCAGTAATAATAATAATAATAATAATAATAATAATAATAATAATAATAATGTGTGTTAAATAAAGCACCTTTACTAGCAGTACAAATAACAGGATATATAATAGAGGGAGATGAGTGGACCGTGAGGAAGTTTGGACCAATGGCATTGAACCAATGGCATTGAATCTTGCACGTCTTGTTGAGCAGGTATATGATGGAGCAGCTTTCATGTCCAGTTCACGTTTAGGGGTCACTGGAGGAGTCATCAAGTCCAAATCTATTCCTGCAGACAACTATCACTGCGCACTGCAATGTTTGAATTTGTCTGCGTCTGAAGCTATTAAAATCCCCCAGGCACGCCATTGCCTAGATGTTATTCGAAACATTTGCGTCTTTTCCGAATATGCAAAACGCAGTGAGTACCTTAAGTGTATTATCAAAAATACACCAGCACAACTCTAATAGAGTACGGTTAGTTACTCTTTGTAAAACTAGGTTTATGGGGCGTCGTGATGCTATCATTGGTATGGTGGAATTATTGCAGGATATTACGGAAACATTGGAAAATATGAGCGAATGGGAGGCCGCGTCCACCAGAAACACAAAAGTATCTTACAGTTTTAATTTTTACTATCTTTGACCTCTCTGAGAGAAACATCGAGCATAATCCGCCCTGTAGCGCGATCATTTCAGGCTGTTTGGTTATGATGTAGTTCAGGCCCCAAGTGAAATCGATATTCCACTTGCTTTGCTGAAAAAGTGGCGTAAATAGGTTGAACCGAAGTTTGCTACAAGTTTTGACGAAGAGAAAGAACCTGGATCGTTTAGAAATACGAATGCTACGTACAATAAAGCTAGCGGTATATCGAGCCGATGCAGCAGGCAACACCGATGTACAGATATACTACGGAATAAACATGTTTGTGTCCGACGCTGGACACAATATTCAAGATATCACTGGTCGGTTTTGTTAACATCGTCTGTTTAAACTATTGCCGTACCGAGTTGGTAGCAGACGTGGGATCAATTCAATTCCGGAATTGGAATTGTTGGTCAATTCCAATTTCGGAATTGTTTATTTAAAAAAATTGAATTGAAATTGGAATTAATAAATTTGGAATTGAAGTTTCCTACAAAACAATAATTATCCACAAATTAATTTACCATTTAATTTTTTAATTCATAAATATTTATCCCATGACAATCCTAATTGGAATATAAACTAATCGGAGTAGGTATTTCAAGTAGGTACTCGGACTGGGTAAAAAAAGAGTCGGTAAAAGGGAATTGGAATTGAAAAATTTGGAATTGAATTGGAATTGATCAATTTGATGTGGAATTGATCAAATGGAATTGGGTGGAATTGAAATTGGCAAAATGGAATTGACCCCATAACTGGTTGGTAGATCTTCGTGGGAGAAAGTTCTTCCTAATGTAGATCGAACGATATATTTCGTCTTTCTTGATCCTACGTCTGAGGTCCGTGGCCAATATGAGTTGTAGAAGTAGAAATGGCTAAGAGCAGATCATATTAATATCGCAACGATAGTTGCAGCTCTTGAACAATGTTCAAATCTTAACTATCAAAACATCCCGATCGTGATGAAAATTTTGGCCACGGGTATCGACCGCTCAGACAGAGAGAGTTTTTGTCCAAAGTGGAAAAGACATAGACCACAATTCGGTCGACCATGGTCGTTTCAAGACACCGGTGTTACTCCAAGCTCACCGTGACAAGATCCACAAAGGCCTAGAAGTCTTGGATCGCTTCCCAATGCAAAGGGCCAAATGTTTTTTTTAATTTGTTTTCTATTTGGTTGTAAAAACCCATTTTCTAGCTATTAATACACGTATATATAAATCGTGAATAACGTCTAAAAACAATATGAAACATGAAAACAAAAGTAATTAATACATGTATTGATATCTACTTATGCTTACCCAGTGAATAGTTTACTAAACGCATCTACAAATACACTAGTTTGTATCAAATGAAGTATAATTTTTTTAACCCTCCTAGACACGTTCATACACTAAGTATCAACTGAATAATTTTTATTATCGACAAAGGTTTACGCGTAACAGTTTAGGATCAAGAAATATTTCATCATCTCAGTAGAAAAATTTCATCATCTCAGTAGTACTATTATAATTACTGGGATGCGGAGATAAAAATATGAACATGTATATCATCCCGTTTAGATGGTAATCAGTGAAACTTGTGGATCAATAACTTTAGATGATATTAAGTTTGTGTTTTATTTATTAAACATTTCCATTCTAAAAAGGCTTAATCGTCCAATTTGTTTTTGGGTGAATAATGCTTCATTCGACGCACATCTACACAATAAAAAATATCCCCCTAGTCAATTAATTTGAAATAAATCTGGGCATTCTGCCATGAATAATAATATTATATAAATCCTTATATTTATTAATCAAAATTATAAAATTTATTTTCTATTATACATATATGCTAAGTTTCAGAAATGCCAAAACAGTAGATTTATACGTAAATCGGAGGGTCTAAAGAAATCGAGCTTGTTATTTATGCGTAAATCAGGAAATCGGGATTTTATTTGTAAATCGGAATATTATAATGATTACTATGGTAACAGAAAACAGTCTTTAGACCATAACAATCAAGTTTTATTATTACTAACCAATACCTACCATCCATCAGATAAAGTACAAAATATCCATGTTCCATGTAAAACATACAATCTCAAATTATTACACTTTATAAAAACTAATGCACTTTTAAAATATGATAATAAAGTATGTCTCAATGCAGATCTAGCAAAAATATAATACACAAAAAAAAACATGTTAAACACTTGTAAAGACAGACTGTGTTATCTTTATATATACCTCATTTCAGATACTATTATAACACAGATCTAGCAAAAAGTGATAAAGTCACACAAGCAGAGGTCTACACATCACTATCAATGGTGGTCTTTCACATAGTTCTTCCAGATCGTTGTCTTTATGAAATGCATAGCACGGCTCATACATGCTGATTTTGTATTAAAGAAGAGCGTGCAGAGTGTTGTTGCTGAGCTCTGATCGATTATCAGTGTTAATCTTGAGGCACACAGAGAAGACGAGCTCGCTATCAGCATTGCTGGGGGGGGGGGGCTATCTCCGACAGTGTTGTCATGAGATGCGCTAAATGTGGAAAGCGCATTCCACCAGCAAATGTCTTCTTCTTTGTCATCTCTGTCCAAAACGTGTCCGATTTTGTTAAAATGTGCTAAACACTTGCAGTTATCACACTAGCAAAATCAATACGAAGGCGCCATCTATCGAATGAAAGTTGTGGCATCTCATGTTGATTTCTGTACTACGCCGATTAATGCAAAATAAAATAATTCGTTGTTTTGTAGTTCATTGAGTAAGAGGCGTAATTGTGTCATTATTTTTTTTGCGAAATTTCACGAGGAAAATAGGGTGTCAATCACAGATCACGAAGAAAATGCATACATGAAATAACGCATGATGAAGATATATATTTTCACGGTTCACGAGGATAAATAAATTGAAAATCACATTTCACCGAGAAAATTTATTGCCGATCATGGAGAACGAAAATACCCTCTCGTATATATTCGTGTTCTGGTCACGATAAAAATTTTGATTAAAAAACGTAAATATGCCAATTAATGCATGCATGACGGTACGCGAATATAAAGCCCCGCCAATGGGAATTAGCGAATTTAATAGTACGGGAAATTATGTGTTATGTTTAACCAGAGTATTTCCTTCGTATAATGGTTATTTTAATATCTTATTCAGATCAACAATATGTCCCAGATGTGACCAGTGCAGAAATAATTACTCCGTCGAATCTCTATAGACTACTGAGGAACTGTTGTATTATTCATCAAACTTAATGTACTTTGATGTGTTAGATTCTGTACCAGTTGATCCTCATCTAATTACAGTTCAGGTTGCTGGGTGTGTTCGATTGACCAAAAGGATGATGCACTGTTCTCCCGGAAAAGATAGGTATATAATCAGAGAATTTCCCGTTGATTTTTCCATCATAATTTGGCTAGTTCTTTGATCTTTCACTGGGTAGCGCCACTCTAGCTTGTAGGCTCAGCAAAGACCATCGACCTGAAAGAAAACTAGACCGAGCATTCAGTGCTTTTTGATTGGGCCGTCATGGCCAAACAGCGCTGATTTCCGGTGGGGGGAAAGTGACGTTGTAGCGACTGCGCTTCGAGTTTTGAACCTATGAATAATTTATTGTGATGTCTGCATTATAATTTTATGTGCACAGAGAATATGTATTACTCCTGTACTATTATAATTATATGCCATTAAATATATAACTGTTGTTTTATACAAGTCGGTAGATCTAGTTTAGTTGGGATCAAACGCCAGAGATAGGCCGGAGGTTGTCGACTAGGCTAAATATCATATAAATAATAGTTAAGCTTAATTTCCCGGGGGAAATAAAAACGCTTTAACTGCTATTTTCTTATACTTACCGATGAAAAGATGTTCCTTTTGTATTACTTTCACGCCCACGGCTTATGTAACCATCGACACAACAATAATTAACCATGTTTATAAACCTGGTTTTGCAGTCTGCGTAAATTTTTGCCCTGGCCGGAAGTTGGGACCTGTTTGCCATCAAATCGGTGGCCGTGTTCGGTCTAGTTTTCTTTCAGGTCAATGGCAAAGACCATATATAATCTTTGGGCTCAGCCAGAGCGTAGTGCACTCTGGGAAAATCGTGAACGCCATCATTCGACAAGTGAGGATAGGTAAGTATGGGTAACTTGGATAGATTATGCTTCTATAGTCCTGAAGGTACGTTCTCAACTAATTCGGAAAGGTATCTAGCGAAGACGCGCTAACTGTTTTATGGAGACGGTTTTGATACTTGCGTTATCGCTTAACTGATAACTTTTTAACGTATGTCGATCAGGAAATATTCGGTTTGGCTGAGAAGATATGTGCATTGAATGTGCATGGCATTCTTTCGAGTTTGGCTGTGAGATGTATTTACCTCAGCACAAGTGAAGATGATCGTGTTCACATTTTGACATCATTTATGATATTAACTAGTGGCCAGGAAACAAATCACTTATTGTCTTAACTCATAATGACAGATTACAAAAAAAATCACTTCTAATTCTATTAAAATTGATAGTATTATTTTCCTTGATCTAAATGCGTTATCTTATAACAGTATTATTATCATATTTTATTTTGGATGTATTACTTAATTTACATAAGTCTTTTCTGATATGTTATAAAAATGTGAAAGACGGCACAATTAATTTGCAGGTTTCATCTGGGAGACTTTGACCTCATATTGTTTGGGAAACTTAAATTCCTCTTATCAATGGCTTGTTGACGTGGCTTTATGCATGCTGTTTACCTGGAATTTTTTATGCTAACATAATAAGTTATTATGAAAACAGACAAAAGCGATTATCTGGAAATAAAATAATGGATTTATTGTTCTGCTATGTATATATGCTGTACATCCATTTATGCATAATTATGGGAAAATCTTTAAAGCTGACCTTATTGATATACTACTCATTCTAATATGTGTATCCTACCACATTGATGTTTTATATTTATATTTGTTATCTAATAAATAATATTTTTTAAATGTGTGTTATAATTACTAATTATAACTGAGACCCAATTACTATCCAGTGATTCAAAAACAAGATTTTAATTTTTCATCAAATAAATCTGAATTGTATTAAATACTAGTGTTATCCAAATCTCTGTACATAAAAATCTTGTTATTAATTATAATTGATTATATAAATTCTTTTTTAGTTTTTATTTCCTCAATTTAACTTCATAGTTTCAACATATTTACATAAAAATCACATAGTTCTATTGTAATCTAAGTCTATGTACTTCAAGTTTTGTTTCAAACTGTATGTTACATTTTAACATAAAATATTCAAAAAAAGCATTTCAGCTCTGGGGTTTTTTTTAGTTTAAAATAGTAAATGTTCTAAAGACCTTTATTTGTTTCCTGTAATACATCTAGCTTTAAATATACCGAACCTGTGCATCTGCATTGCCTTAAATTATTTGATGTATTTAATAATTGAAGTACCTTGATTGTATTCCAAAAACATTCAAAGAAATTCCATCAGTGGCTGGTGTTTTTCCTTTTGTGAATGATTTCATTATATATTCACAATCTGATTTTCTGAGAAGACCCTCATGTTAATTTTTGTCTTATTGCTCAGCTTTGGAAGTTACCTGATTTATTTATTTTCTCAGTTCAGTTTTATCTTTAATCACCTTAACTCTGATATAATCATAGTATCGTTCATATAATTCTATTCATAATTTAATATATCTTGTTGGGAAGTGGTATAAGTTCCATTTTCATATGGTAATTTATTTGGTATGGTTTTAGTTTTTTTTCTTATTATCATAATCTTATATTACCTTTAAAAGACTGGGTTTTTTTTTTCTCCTTTTCATATCAAATCTTCTATATTATACTTTTAAACTTCATTCAGTTATGCCTCATGTCCTAATTTTCTTTTATCTAAGTCCTCATTGCCAGTAGATTCACTCTTCTCTGTATACTATATATTGCATAAAATTAAGTTTCTAATATTTATTATTCATCTGCCAGTTTTGAAGTTCTTTTTTACCAGAATCAGTTGATACTTATTTTATATTTCATCTATTTCCAGCAGACACATGCATCTTGTATACATTCACATTCCATTGCCCATGCAGAACATGAATTATAACTTCCATGTAACTGAAGACAATAGATTTGTCATATTTGTAAACAATAGTTTGAAGTGGGTCAAAGATGACAGTCACGCATTACAGTCATTGTTTATATCCTATAAATTCAAGACAGAACTTCATGAGAACAAGGAAATAAAAGAAATTAAGGATATTCTTGATAAATGTAAGTACCCATGTTTCTTCTCATATGCAGCTAAATATGTACTTTTTTTAGCTTAGATCAATTATTTTACACAATCGGTAATTACTGGTAATGACTGTTGGTAACGTTTTGGGTTATGAAAAATACAAACAGTTAAAGCTTTGTGTTAATTATTTTAATGGCAAAGAGCCCATAAGTCTGGTTCACTGGCAGTAAGCACCACATGTTATTATATCTACTTGTATCATATAATGGACTGCGTTATAATAAAGCCAGACTGTAATAGTTTTAGGTGTGCTAAAATCCACAGTTCTTCTAATGACTTTTGTGTTTGTTCTCAAATAGTTTTAAAAAATCTAATCTGCTTCAGTGAGCGAAAGCATATCACCTGAATGTAGCTGTGTGGTTGTCTGGTTTTTAATGAATGGAGATAAAAATGGCATTTATGACTATAAGGATAACTACGAACAATTAGGTCAACTTGTTGCTGGCCTGAAAGGAGACAAGTGTTCCAATCTGGCTGGAAAGCCAAAGATTGTTATTGGTCAGGTAAGATAGTGATCTTTGTCATCATGACTAATAAACTTAATATGAAAGTAGAAATATATGTAGTATATACAAATATTAGTTCAAATATCACACACACACACATATAAAATGTACAAACTTCTTTTGAGTTTGATTTTGTAGATTTTTTTCACTGTCAAAACATGATAATACCTCTCATGTTTTTAATTTATTTTTGTAAACAGATGTATCATTACATACCCCAGATTCAAGCAGACTCTGGAATCTCATATACCACCTCTTCTGAAGCCGATTTTCTGTTCTCTGTGTTGGGTAAGCTGTAATTAATTTAAACACCTAACACACTACCATTATGTCAAATATTGAATCTAATTACTATAATAACTGAATACTGATGACACTGATTTATTAGATCTTGTAGTGACAACTTAATAATTTCCACTATTGTGTTAGTATATCTGGTTGTGTGTGTCTCTGTACTTTAGTAAAATATTTGTAATAAGCACACAAACATATATGCATGTGTAAATACATGCATACATATTTTACCTTCTTCTTGAAGTTAGGAGTGAATATACTCCTAGCTGTCACCTATTGTGTATTAAGCCAGCAGATTATGTGATGATGGATGATGTAGAAGTGGGATGATGATGGATGCGGAAAATGTTGCCGTTGTGATAATTAATGGGAGTCTGAGGTCTTCAGGAAGGAGATGATTTTTTAATTGTCTTTAATAAATAGCAGAGACTGGACAGTTGAGTAGATAGTGGATGGGATTGTACGTTTGTTGGCAGGGTAGTAAGAGTGTTGAGGATAATAGCTGGGTGAAATTTCGTGGATATGTCCAGAAATGTAGACTTCTGAGTTGGATGTCAGCCAGTCTATTGTTGAGGAAGTTATGTGTCTGAAATATGTTTAAGAGATGGCGTGTGGTTAGCGTAGGTCAAAGTGAGTTGATCGGAGATGAATCTGTTGATGGGATAGTTGAATGCGCCAAAGGTAGTGGACAGTAAAGAGAAGGGACAGTGATTTCCTCTTTTTCCTGGTTTAGGTGCAGGAATAACTATGGCCATCTTTCTGTGTTCTGGTAATTTTTCTTCTCTCGAAGATTATTTCGTTTTATAAATTGAGAAGTATCTTTTTAAAGGAGCATGAGGCATTAGCGTAAAATGTCTAAGTAAAGCTGACCTATCCAGAGTCTGATTTCTTGTGTCTTCTAAGTCCTGTCTCCAGCTTGTGGATGGTAAAGAGATTATTTGTCTTGCTAATGCTATATTGGAGCATGTTATTGTTTGACGGTTGGTATAGCGTAATCTTGTCAGCTCACTCAATCAAATTTTTCGTTAATTATGTAAATCAGGTACACAAAGAGAGTGTGAAATTTAGGTTTTCCATTTCCATCGTCTAATTTATCATTCCATTAAAGTTTGCTTCATTAGTTTGAAGACAATTGAATGGACTGACAATTGACAAAGATTTACCAGACAATGTGAATGACACTTGTTTAATTAATGGTACTTTCAGAGAGTAAGAGTGAACCATCTTATGGAAGTGAAGATGGTCATGGCTCACATTTCGTCCAGACATTTGTAAGAGAAATGGAAAAAATGAAAAAAGAAGTAAACCTGATGATGGCAATAAAAAACACAAGGAATGAAATGAATATCCGGATGAACGCTTTGGAAAAGGAGCTACTTATGGAAATTAGAAGTACATTAACAAAATTTATTTATTTACTGATAAATTAAATTAATCCCAGATTATTATATTAAAATAAAGGTTTATATAAATATTAAAAAAATTCTATGTCTTAAGTAGTTATATTCAGAATTTAAATTGTTATTTCATAAATTTATACTATAACATAACTGAAGAATAAAGACATGTCATTCTAGCTAAAAACCACATCAAGCTGACAAGAGTGACATTGTATATTTGTGTTGTGTGGTCAGGTGATATTGTGTGGATGTTGTAGTGGCCAGGTGATACTGCATTGATGGTGTGGTGGCCAGGTAACACTATGTGGATGTTGTAGTAGCCAAGTGACACTGTGTGGATGTTGTAGTAGCCATGTGACACTGTGTGGATGTTGTAATGGCCAGGTGACACTGCATTGATGGTGTAGTAGCCAGGTGACACTGTGTGGATGTTGTAGTAGGCAGGTGACACTGTGTAGATGTTATGGTGGCCAGGTGACACTGTGCGGATGTTGTGGTGGCCAGGTGACACTGTGTTGATGTGGTAGTAGCCAGGTGACACTGTGTGGATGTTGTAGTAGGGAGGTGACACTGTGGATGTTGTAGTACCCAGGTGACACTGTTTGATGTTGTAGTAGCCAGGTGACACTGTGTGGATGTTGTAGTAGCCAGGTGGCACTGTGTGGATGTTGTGGTGGCCAGATAATATTCTTTGCCTAATAAATATATCTATCTTCATTCAGTCTGATTTCTGTTAATTTGACTACAACATATACCTAACTTCTGTACCAATGTGCGGTAGATGACTTTTTTACATATTTAAATAAAGAAATATTTTAATGCGAATTTTCGTTATAGTCTCTGAGTCTGCGTATATATATATATATATATATATATATGTATATATATATATTAGTTTACCGACGTAAAATTAAATCTCACTCTTGGGATTTATCGGGAGCAAAACAATAACATGCTTATTCATGAGAGCATCATCGGAATTATCTGAACGACGGATAGTGTTTTTCAACACGTGGAAAATCACATTATAATCCTGGTTATAGCAAAAGAAAAAAAAAAAACACCACAACATTACCGAAGATTTCATGTAATTCAGAAATGGAATTTCCGGGGGGCTCTTATAATGCAATGGCTAGAGCAACTGGTTGAAAACATCCAGGTTGCCAGTTCAAATCTAACTCATACTTGTGTTTATGGGATTTTCTCTCAATAATTAAGGGACCTCTTGGTCATATATCCGAAGTGTGGCCTGTGACGAGGTTAAATAAACCACTTACTAACTCGCATCAGATTCAGAAGACACAAATCTAAAACAATCTACCTTTCATACAAACGGTACTTAAATAATTTGGCTGCAAAAGATGATTATTTTGGCGCTGAGCTAGTTAAAATGGCGGGAATCCCGTAAATTGCGCTTCAGGTGGTAATTTTGCCTAGCTTGTAGTGGCATGAGATGGAATAAGTACAACGTCTGTATTGAGGTCACATCAGTGACAAGTGATTTATAGCTGTAATACAAGTTAGCAGTTAGTGTCGCCAATCAATCACAACACTTTGATAAACACCAGAAATTGCGTAACAGATAGGAAGTATATCAGCAAACTATTCTGACAAAGAAACGTCAATGGACACCGTCGAGCCTCCCAACTCCCTTACTAGCAGCAATGACAACACATCAGTATGTATAGGGGGTCTAGATCACACTTATCTCAGGAATACGAGCTTTCCTGTCCCGTCTGACAGCCATATGACAGGGTTGACTTAGCGGGCCCGGAGGGCAAATGCGCGAAAACATTTGTGCATGGGATCGGCAGGGAATGCGTGTTCTTGCAGAAAAGACCCGGCCACGTGCCCGTCTTCAGCTTCCCAAATCCCTTCCGGCAGCACTGAAGCACATTGTTATACAGACCATCAGAGAAACCACGGATCATTTGCATCTAATTGGAAAAGTAACACATCAAAAGTCCTCCATATAGGTATTGGCATCAAATACATTGGTATCGATAGAGAATATAGTAGTGTTCATTCGGGATGTCGGTGTGTTGTTCTGTTGCTGAAGATACGGACATTGGCTATTGCCGAACGTGGTGTCGGAGCCCGACCATTTGGTCTCAAACATTTTCCATATATACAACATAGCAACGGGTAGTATAGACTATGACACATGTATCTCGGACATGTGGAAAGGAGTTCCAGAGATAGACCAACTTCGAGTGCCACCGAACCAACCTGAAAACCACGTGGAAATCGCCAACAAACAGCTGTACAGACTGCGGGAACGGATGATTAAGCTACCAAACGCTGTGGCGAAAAGTTCACCTCAGCAACAGCCGTTTGAACGAAGTCAATTCATCCGGGGTGCTGACAAAGAATAATAAGCATCCCAGGTGCGGGAAAATCCGTAGCTGTAGAAGTTCTTGTGAAGACCAAGTGACTGAGAAGAAAGCTGATGCTGATGATAATTGTTGTTTTATGGCCACTTTTGTCTATATGGTAGGCTAAATGGGCAGTGATATGTGGTCAAACACTCCACCAAAATCTGCAGGCTTTTTTTTGGAAATCGTGGCGACCCCGCAGAATATCTAATAGATACAAAATTATATATCTGAAAAATCTTAAAGAAGGGATACAAAAACAACTAGGAAATAAAAACAGACTACTACTAAACTGGATAAAATAGGAGACGGATGACGAAACAGTACTTCACAAGCCTGCCAACTTCAAGGGGCATCGGGAGGGTGTAGAAATTGCTAAAAATTATTTATGTTAAACCACTCAGCTAGTTACTCAATATCTTGAATTACGGGTTTGTATAATTCCTTAATATTTTACCAGATATATAAATAGTCGTATTATCTGCTAATAATATACATACAGTGAGCCGAGGGGATCTTGATAGATCATTTGTGTAAATAATCAAAACTAGTAGTCACGATCCCTGAGGCACACCAGATGTAATGGGAAATACTTTTGAATTTATTACATTTATAATTGACATAATGATTTCTCTCTGATACATAGCTTTCGAACCAGTCCAAGGTTACACCACATATAACGTATTTGGTATAATGTTTTACATACCAGATTATAATTGATTGTGTCAAAAACCTTTGAGAGGTCCAAGAACACAGAGAGATTATGTTTACCCGAATCCAATGCATTGTAGAGTATAATAAGTACATTTAGAAATCGCATTTATTGTGGAATAACCTTTACAGAAGCCACATTGGTTCTTGTTGATTAACGTTCAGAAGATTTTTGATTTATATGTTAGTATTACCTTTGTGCAATTTTTTGACTAGAAAGTGGCAATGATATTGAAGTTGTGCCTGTTTTAGCAGCAACTTATTTATATCATCACGTTTGCAGCTCCTTCGGGGACTTAAAGAGTTTATAACGTTTATTATTTCTTCGCTGTAAGTAGACGTCATAAATTTGTTGTTACTGAATTGTCTATATTAACAGGTCAATTAGTTGTAAATTTGCATTTCTCGGAAAACATGATGATCTGATATTTCATTTATTATTATTCCGGATGCTAACGTAATTTGTTTACTTGTTTTGATGTATGTATATGTTGTCAATAACTATTGTGTGCTATTCTAGTTGGTTTTATAATTGTAGATAAGAAACTTGTATTGAGGAATATGCTTATCGATGTTGTACAATTTGTTTGACTTTTACATTTTAGGTCATCGACATTTTGGTCAGTCTCCAACACAATGTTATTTTGTATATGTTGGAGCCATCGCCGGATTTACATATGGACTAGTATGGGCTGCAGCCCATCGGACCCCTGGGCTGCAGCCCAGGGGTCCCACGGGCTGAAGGGACAATCTACCCTGCATGGCGCTCCATGAATTCAAAATGGCGCCCCATGTTAAAACGCGAAGTAACACGTCTTGTTATAAATAGTCTTTGTTATAACTAAAGACTCTCGATCTGTTATAACCATATGACAGATATGTTACACTGTGAATTTTTTTAGTAAACATACATATGATGTGGGGATAATAATCAGACAATTTATATTTATAGAACAATTGGTGTCGATTATTTAATCGGCACCGAATATATAATGTATGTGCGTGCATGCATGTGTGTATACAATCATCAATAAGTAGAACAATGGAGAACATTAATCACAAAATTATGAAGGTAAATGAAAGAAGTTTGAAACTCTAAAAAAAATTTATTCCTGATATACAGCTGCATTGATGTTATAGACCCCAAACAGAGGTCGTAAAATAAACTTAATTTCAGGGCATCTTTCTCGTCTTTCTGTGTTAATCTCTCTCTCTCTCTTAACCCCCTCTCTTTAGCAATATAACCGACATCAAATATTAATATAACCCCATTAAATATTTATTTGTACACCTTTATTAGTTCTTTAAGATATGTAATCATGATTGTTATTATATCTTTGGGATATCAAGTTCAGATGTGATTATATGTGAGATGATCAAAAATAGCTGAGTCTCATTTTATACAAAGATTCTACTTCACAGTGTCAGTGGGAATATTTTCGTAAATAGTTTTGGATACTTTTGGTTTGTGTGTGCTGCAACTGTGGTTATAACAAATGCTATCATGCGGTATTTATAGTTTGTTTATTACGACTAATACAGATAAATATTCTTGAAAACTGGTAGACAATTTCAAACACAGTTATTTATGTCAGATACCTTACACACACACACACACACACACACACACACATATATATATATATATACAATTAATCATTTGATTAATTAGAAAATTACTTATGTACTAACCATAAACTCATATAGTTAGCCGACCTACACTGGCAGGAAAGTAAAATTTATACAACTCCACCTCCCGCCATTCATAGTGGAGTAACGCGGAAAGATGAGGCCAAGATATCCTGAAGATGATCAATGTCACAATGTTCTACATCCACAGAGGGTCCATAACGTTACCCTTTTAAAATTAATAAGTTCAGGAGAGACGGCAACCACCCGCGATATTTTGAACCGAGAAATTGCTCCCTGAAAAGTTTAGACATTTTGGAAGAATGGATCCCGTGATGTTTGCTACCAAACCCATCTTTTATCAACAAACTTAACTTCTAGTCCACTTATGAAATAGAAGGAAACGAGGCACTTTGCCTGTACTACGCTGCAGATCATATTAGATAACTCCTCCTCCCACTACAACACAAAAACAGAAGCTACCTCTCCATTCTAAATATGTCAATTCTATATTGCTAAAGGTAATCTTTTCTTCACCACTAGCAGCTTCTACTACAAGGTGTTTGAAGTATTTCAGCCGGAAAACACACATACACACAATGTTAGCTGATAGTGAGTCGGATTATTGGAACAGCTAAGTCATGAGTTATACGAATAATTGTAATACTGAACGTTAGCTTCACGTAATAAACGTGGAAATAATTACAAAATAACATCTTTCTGTATTAATATCTCTCCCCACTCCCCCCCCCCCTCTCTATCCTCTCTCTCAACCACTCTACTCAAAGTAACAGCCATAGACACTAGCGACGGCGAAGAGAGAATCATTTTCGTAGGTTGCCTCGGCAAAGTTGTCTGTATCCGTGTTCCAGACACACCGACTGGCAGCTCGTATAGCTTGGTTGGCCTTCTCACCGATCAACACCAAACACACAAACTTATATCTAGGATAATCCATTTCCTTCATTCTGCCCTTCACTACATCAGAGAGACTCTGTGAGAGAGCCGTACACTTTATAGCCTCATACTTCTCACCATCCAAGAACGAAGCCAACAAACCACTCAACATCTTGGCCACTCGACTCGAGCTGAATCGTTCCTCTTCTTCTGGATACATCCTGTACGTATTCTGGAGCTTCATCGGGATGCCGACGACCGGATGCGAGAGATCGGTGCGCTGACTTCCGGCCAGACTGGGACGTCGGTAGACAGACATCCGGCGAGCGGCGTGAGCGGTGAAGTTTGTTTCGATCCTTGACGTTCGGCGGTGGGCTTGGCTCAGGGAAATCGGTGGTGCTGCCCCCTGACCGTGATCCGAGCTGTCACGAGTCGATACGGATCCGCGTCTGGTGGCCATTGTTATAACTGATGGGTTGTTGCGAGATTGCTAGATAAATAACCTTCTGATAGTTTAATATTTTTATGTTGTTGTTGTATTATCCAATGTCGTACTGTTTAGATAGCTCTCTTGATCTTTATATCCAATAACATGATGAACCTTGGAACGCGTATATGGCAGCACAGACCTTAAATAATAAATATATATATATATATATATATATATATATATATATATATCCAAGCTTATGCTAAACACTGACACAGAAATGCAGGTACATATTGCATTCTTTACTTTCTCCACACACATATTGTAATATACATCATGTCACATACAAACACACCTACACGTTACCTGCTCGTTTTTAAGCATTTTACGGTGTGAACCTTTTCCTGGCCATAAACATAGATAGATGTATATTAAATTATCAATGTGTGATCAATGTTCATATTTATTGTTTACGTCAACAACAAATCCAACCAAAAAATAACGTCTACTTACAGTCAGACTTGTTACAAACAAACGGTGGGCGGTCACATATCGTGATTGACATAATATAATTAACATATTTCACATTTGTTTGTTTTTCAAGTGTGCTAGATATTGACAAACTCTTGTTCTCAAACAAGCAACAAATGTTAGTTTTGTCCTTATGACTTGAGATCTGATATGAATATTCTAGTAGTGTGTGTGTGTGGCGTGTTATCCATAATATGTAACTTCTGAAAACATGTACCTATTTAAACTATTCAACAACAACTATTATCTTGCTATAGCACTCTTGCAAAGTTTGTTGACAAAGACTGTTCGTCTGTATAATCATTTTGCATACTTAAAGGGATTACACACGCTCGCACACTGACACACCAAGACGCCGCTGCTACTGCTATTAAGGATAATATTATTATTAATATCCACTACTTGACTATTTCACCTAACATTCGTACAACCACTACTACTATATGAAATGCATTAACTTTTTCACTTTGTATCGTGGTGATGTACACCTCTATCACTTTCAAGCACCGTTTGTCAATACTCAAAAGTAACACGATTTTCCACCGTACTATATATATATATATTTTAATATATATATATATATATATATATATATATATATATATATATATATATATATACACACACAAAAGTCATATCGATAGATGTTCACAGAGTGTGGTCTTGGTGAACCTTCCTGATGTATAGACATGTGTAAAAAGATTGTACTCATTAAATCTAAGTCGCTGATATCACTATTTTATCTGCAAACTGAAAACCCTACAGTCATACATGACTAATCCGCTGTTGATCACGTTATGACAGTTATATATACATACATAAATACACACACACACACACACACACACACACATATATATATATATATATATATATATATAGAGAGAGAGAGAGAGAGAGAGACTCATGGTAGCCCACCCTATATTGTATATGAACCTCAGTCAGTGAGAAATATTTACTCAGATCTTAATGGAATCCAGTCTTTTATTTAGCAAACAATTATATCCATATATCTTTTCAATTGAATATTGATCTCTCTCTCTCTCTCTCTCTCTCTCTCTGTGTGTGTGTGTGTGTGTGTGTGTGGTAGGTTATGTTAATGCCCATAGCAACGCCTGAGGGACCACACTGGCTGCTTACTTTGCTAATAAACCGTCAGCAAAGGTGCATTACTCGGAGTCAGGAAATATAACATGACAATATTAAATCAATTCAAGACGTATATGTATTTTGCGATCAATATACAAATATAAAGTCCTTCAGCAAGATAGCCATGTCTATACTAAGCTATAGTCGCCCTATATTGGCGGAATTTGATACAGAAATAATTCTTTATCTGATTGACACATCTAATCATTTATTAGCTATTATCACTACAACGTCTGTGATATAAATAGGTAATTGGGTCATATGGCTAATGGCTACAAACATAAGACCAACATAACAATTAGATTAGGTCAGAGTTATGTCGGGCAGATTTGTGTACAGATGACATGCCTCGGGTATAAATTTTATTTGACACATAACTGACTTTAGCGTGTCATCAAACTCTTGTGTGTTTTGGCTGCAGCGTAAAATAATGCACTGACACAGATAATGTGGAATAGTGAATCTAAACTCTGGGTGATTCACCAGGGGAATGGCACCAGAGAAACGACTTTTTGTGCTGAGACATGTGTAACGTCTCTCATCTGCCCTAGTGACAGCTCAATGGCATTAAACATATCACAAATTAATGAATTATGTACCAGTTTTATTAATTAGATGTTCAATACTGGCACGTGATGATGTTGTGTCGTAGTTGATGGCTGTATCCTGATTGTTGTTGGTGTCAGGAATTATCTGGATCCTATCTGATATAGATGGAATAACTGGTGATCGACTAGGTATAGGTCATAACTCAGAACACCACTTCCCCACCACCGAAATCCCCGTAATTTGTTCCCCGTAATTTGTTTTACAATCTATTATCGAGTTAAATAATTTATTTACCTAATAACTATTGGAGATATGTTTGTTTTTGGTTTGGTCGTCAATGTCAAATATCGTCACAACGATGTTTACACTCGAATCTCATCATAACAGGCCTATATATCCGAGAAGCTCACCCATAAGGGATTGGGATATTCAAGCTAAACCCTTTCATTAACGGATGTAACATCCTGCAGACACAAGCAACAGTAAGATTCAATTCAATCAACACGAGAGCTCTCCTATTAAGGCCAATAGATTGTCTATGACAAATATGCATAACGAGATGTGTGGTGCATGACAGATATACATAATGAATAGCAGATATGTGAAAGGCATGATAGAAAGGTGTAGTACCCAACAGATGTGTGTAATACATCAGAGATATGTGTAATACACGACATATATGTGTAATACATGTCAAACATTTGAAATAGTTTGTGAAGACACATTCATCGGCTTTAATTTTCAGTATTGTTTGCAGGAATGTGAACACGTGTTTAAACAATCTTAGGAATAAAACAAACGACATTAATGTAAAAGTCATAATAAGAAATATGACATTAAATATTACTAACCTCCAGAGCTCTGTAACAGCTAATAACAATTTGTTTTATCTCTCTTTTTATCTCTCCCTCTCTCTCTCTCTCTCTCTGTGTGTGTGTGCGTGTGTGTGTCCACATACATACCTGTAAATCTGATATCTGCCAGCTAATATATTGATTCATCGACTATAATACCCTACACCATAGAGTCGTACTATATCTTTTATGTCCTCGTCTCCAAGGTTCTGTGTTTAGCCAAAAAACAGTTCACTGGCGATCCCGTATTATCGTCCATTGATATCTTTGTCTAGACGAAGCCCTGAGTGACAGAGGATCTGACACTCATAACAGAATTCCATGTGTGTGTGTGCGTGTGTTTGTGTGTGTTAACAATACATGGCTATCGTGGTTGCAAGCCTGTTTAAAGAATATATTTGTCTCTTCGATCTCAGTGGGGGGGGGGGGTGCGTGTGTGTGTGTGGCTCCGGAGTAAGTACAGCTGTTTATCGTCAATAGTCAATATTCTCGATATAGTGAGGAATGTGCGATTATATGGCGATAGGACACCGTCTCGAAACCATCGAAAGCAGTTTCACTAAGAACCGTGCTAGTCTAATTACTATAGATCGGACGTGACAAATTAACCAACTAATACGAACAGTTGAATTACGTTTTCACACACACACACACACACATGCACGCACACACACACACATACACACACACAAGTAATACGTCTATTGCTAACTGAGATTTAATACACATTACCAGAAATTATCAGGTAATATACATATTACCTGATTATACAGATTAACTGTAACATATATACCTGTAAACATACTGGGTGTAGGTCAAAAGCCCTCTAGGTTAAAAGCCATCCAGATTAAAAGCCCTCACTTTCAATTTAATACCCTAAACCCTAACCCCTACCCTTTGCCCTATGTGTACTTTTTATATGCCACTATTAAAAATATTACTCAAATATTTCTACGAAAATAATATTATCCAAGTATATATGAGGGCTTTTGACCGGATCGCATGCAGACTTGATATAGTCTGGTTTAATTATGTCTTATATTGTGATATAGACAATGATGATGATTGATGTTTCACGGACATTTTTGTGCACATGCTAGGCTAAATGGGCCGAGCGACCTCTAAAAGAAATAAAGCGAAGCATTGACTTGAAAAAATGAAGCGAAGTCAAAGATGAAACACCCTCAGATATGCCCACGCCGAGATTCGAACTCAGGCGGTAGTGATCTGTGGTGCAACGCGCTACCAACTAGACCACAGAGGCGCCCATATGATATAGACGTGGATGCCCTTCACCAAAAATAACGACGATATTTTAGTTTTACGATGACAGTTAGTTGATAATTTAGAAAATGTCCGGATACCGTTGAACTAAGACAATTAGATTAATTATCGTACAAATCCTATATCGTACCATACAAACTTCGTATATAATTGTTAATATTGTTAATATATTAAACAGTTAAGAAAGAAGTTTCTCTGGTAACTAACAAAAGAAGTTTGTCTTAAAATAGTTTCAACGAGAATGGAAATCAAATGATCCTAATATCGGAACTTAATCAATAAATATCAGTACCATTTATATTTAGAAATCAGTGATCCTGATTATAAACAAATAAAATCATCCCAAGGTATTTGTGTCAACAGGTGGGACGGTGGAAGTCACTTGGAACCAGCAAGATTCAGGCACATTCTTGACGCAGGCAATCAAATCCTGGAATATGGAATCAAGAGTAACATATATTTATATTATTTCACTATCTATACCATGTGGCGAGGTGGTGTATGATATGGATTATACGATGTGTAAGTTGTCTATTATCTCCATCATGTGATGTATAATTAAGTTGTATATTATCTGCATCATGTGATGTGTAAAAGGGTGTATTACCTGCATTAAAGACGTAGAACCATTCTATTATATGTATATTGTGAGGGGGAATCTTCAGATGTAGATGTAGTCCATTATAGCTTCCTATTGTATCAAATTATTCCATTCGTGAGGTATCATGTAGTATCTATATATTTTCATTAGTTTAGAATCATTTTACATGGCTATACAAATACATATATATGTCGGATATTGACGGCGATTCTTTAATCTATCGTATGTTAAAGCAGATTCTAAATCAGACGCAATCACCTCATAACTGAGTCTTAACATGATGATGTCTATATATATTATGTTATATTTAATACAATTTATTGATTAACGCGAGAAACGAATGTCACTCTCAACATTTATCCTCTCTTTTCCGGTATAACTGAATAATACTATATGTCCTGTCATTAATATTTAATTCGACAAAAATGCGTTGTTACGTGTTTTATAACACTCATTACCATGATATATTTGATATAATTATGTCAGTACCTAACGGGAAAGCCAAATTGATCAAACCACTTTTGGAAAATTAAACAACTGAATTTAATTTTCAGGGTTTCTTCCCCTTTTTATTTTCCAAATGTTATCGTTTAAGATGAACGAGAGAATGATTGCAATATCAATATTGCAAGTGCGGGCAGTATCCTCACTTCGTTTTCCTTATTTAGACAAGTTTACTGTCAGACTCTGTTGTTGTTGGTGGTTTTTTTTGCTCACTATGTACATGTAGATCACAAGTTTCGGTGGAATTGGGAAGTGATCAAATTTAACTTATTCTCGGAAGCACCCATGTGACGTATAGTTTTAATAATTGTCAACTATCACCAATCTCAGGTAAGAGGTATGATACGTGCAAGTCAAGTGACCAATGGCTGATCACGTAACTTTCTCTCAAATCAGTGGCAGTCGCTCAAATGATTTCGAAACTATATATAATCAGAGTTCAGCTGAATATCCATGACATAGTCAATGTCAAATGTAAACATTAGGAACCGGGCGAACTTAAAACATGATCTAGTCAGCTAAATTCTTCGTGGTCATATTTTCATATAAATTGTCGGGCCTTAGTAGCAGATTGAGACGATTTCCTTTTGCTAGTTTGTACTATCACACCTAAACTTTTCCATTTGATTTTATCGGACAGATTCATATAACCTAGATTGACCTGGTTAGCCTAAATTGAGAAGCCACGTACTTGTGTAAACAGAGGAGGGGTCGGGTTATTTATTAAGTATTCCATAACATGTACTATATACAAAGATTTGTTTGCTTTCATTCTACATATAGTCGAGTCTGTTTTTCTAGAAGTGGATAATAAACATCATCGGAATAAAGTTATAGGAGTTATATTTACAGGCCGAAAACTGCACCTAAATCAGAATTGATTATAGTCTCAGCATCTTACTTAGAACTTCTAAATATACCTAAAAAGAAGAAAATACAGAAAGTATAGTTGTGGGAGATTTCAATATAGATTTACTACAATTTAATAAACATAACATTACCGATGATTTTGTAACTAACACCTTTTCCCACAGCTTCATGTCGGTTATAACTAGGCCCACGAGAGTAGCACATACATACAAATAATGTTACAAGTCCTTCTCATTCCGGTATAATTATAACGGACATGGCAGATCATTTGGCATTTAGTTCTGGCGATATAGTAACTGAATGTTCAAATGGCTCAATAACTGGCAGAACAAGTGTACTACTCTGTCCTGTGACTTCAGTTGCGGACCGAACACCATTCCATGTTCACTGGAATTACGGTTGAAGCTGACTCCTCCAGTAGGGGATCCTGTTGTGGAGCGGGAGGGGGGGGGGGTCAAAAGACCGGGGGAGGGGGGTCGTCTTGAACCAGAAGAATATGCCTACAGTACAAGTGTAACAATATCAACACCTACTTGTAATTTATATCAAATAAACACCTAGTATCGCCCATCATACAATGACATAGCATTTGTGTTCTAAACGACTATGACTATAATATAAACAGTAATAATTAAGCGGCAATCAAGTTACTTTGTTATGTAAGAAGGCAATACATTTAATAAATAGTTCACAGTTTTAACGAAATATTACCTATATTTACGAATAACACATTCGAGTTCGCCTTCGTACGCTGCTGAAACTGCCAGCATTTGAATACTGCACTAAATATTAAATGAAATTTTAATTAATTCATAACAATGGTGTGAACATATTATTATGCCATTCGTCTTTTAAAACAAACATACATATTTTACTTGGTTTCTAGAGAAATTAATTATAATTTTAATTGTTCTTATTGACTGATTCATGTTGGGTACCGCCTCAGAGTGGATGGTTGGCCCAACTTCGATGGATTCATGTTGTATACTAACCGAAATACAATAGTTGATACAACATTGGCTCAACAACGTTGGATTCATGTAGTATACCAACCGAAATTCAATGAAATTCAATAGTTGGCCCAACACCCATACCAAAATCCAACCTTGGACTAACATATGCATGTTTGCTGGGCCCCTGGCAGGTTTAACCAAGCCGGACATGTATCATAGGAGTAACCAAACGAAACCCAGCACCTGGTCCTCCAGGTTGGGGGTTGAGCGTGGGGCTAACAACCCCACCCCGCAAAACCAAGCCCGTTATGGAAACTACGACAGTTATATTGTTGTTGTAGCCTTATGTCCGAATTACCTGTATTGCGGACCATGTCGAATGCGGCCCATTGAATGCGGCCCATATTGATTACGGCCTATGTATAATACGGACTATCTATTTCGTAATTTTATATGTAAAAACCAATTATCATTTCACGCTTTCTTAAACGAATACGCCATTGAAATAAAACGAAAGCGTTACAATATTACAAAAGAAAATATTAGGAATAAATAGTTTGCATAATTTGATGTAAAGATAACTTGTTATTATCCAGAATTTGTATATTCCCACACGCTCGACAAGTGATGTATAGCCATACATACACGGAAAAGACAGCAGCTGCCAATCACTATCCAACTGCTGTTGACTTTGACCTTGACGAAGGCCAGCTGCCTACTGCCTATCTCCGTGACGACATCAGAGTGGACGAAGCCAGACATCTAATCTTTGCCACAGATTCTCAACTGTCGCTACTACAAAAAGTCAAGACGTGGTATGTAGACACTACATTTAATGTAGTGCGACGACCCTTCTCGCAACTACTGACTGTTCATGCCTTGTGAGACATGCAACTGCGATAAAGCAACTACCTCGGATAATGTGCATCAAGAGCCGGCGTCGCAAGGAAGATTATGCTGCTGTCATCCAATCGATAAAGAATTTATTGGAACAATCCAAACTCCAGAGGTTTGTTCTAGATTTTGAAGATGCCACGTGGAAGTCTGTTGAAAGCGTATTTCCTGACGTGGAGCGTAAGGGGTGTGCATTTCACTGTGCACAAGCCCTTTGGCGCCATATCCAAGAAGAAGAGTTGCAGCTTACATACACAAATGATGGAGAGACATACAGGTTCCTTCGCAAAGTGATGGCTCTGTGCTATGTTCCTGCAAAACACATATCAGGTATCTACCAATGTCTTGTTCGTGAGTCGCCCTCAGAAACTATCACAAACTTTTTGCAATATCTGAAAAGAACCTAGATAGTATCATATGGCCACCTGCCTCATGGAGTGTTTATCAGATGTCAGTCAGAACAAACAACTACCTAGAAGGGTGGCAAAATAGGCTCAACAGCAGGGGACGTCTCCAGACGAACTTATCATGCTGATTTATCTGCTATTTGACGAGTCCTGCTTAGTACCGATAAAGGTGTGTTTGGTTTCGGACAGCAAATTAAGGGATTGCCAACGTAGATCTTCTAGAGATATGGAAGCTAAGATCCATAAACTCTGGTCTCAATATGAAGATGGCGAAAAATCGGCTCTACAATTAAGCAACTTCTCGTTTATATGGTCCAAGGGTTTAGATATATTCTATTTATTTAGTTTCATTACGCGTTTTTGTGTGCATACATTATGATATTGCGATAAAGTGTAATATGTAAAAGATGAGCTTTGTGTTAATATATACGTGAAATATACAAATGAAATACATATGTATCATAAATAAATACAAATCAAATGAAACCACTGTTGTAATGCTTATAAACTTTCCTACTTTTACATACATTTATATGTATCAATTCATGTTGTAAATATAACACAATGAAAACAAAACCACCACAGATTTAACTAATTGCAATTATGATAATTTAGTTGCGGTCCAATTTTACTTTATTATTTATTTAATTTATTATGCCTTCAAAACAAGAGAACATTTACATGATAATTCAATTTACAACATTCCAGTAATTACAAATCATATCATAAACTCATTAGTTATAATATTACTAATTTGACTAGAGTATATGTTATTAAAAAGACGGCATCATTAGCAAGACATATAATATTGACATAAAAACCACCAATACACGTGGACAATTGATTAATCAGAGCCCCCATTTAATTGCAACACTTGCACTTTAACATACTCAAACTGACATACATGTAAACATAGTGGTCCGTATTCAACATGGGCCGCAGTCGATGGCATCCTTATGTCCCACTGGGGATAAAGAGGATAAGAAGCATTATCAGTATATATATATATATATATATATATATATATATATATTATGATTGTCCATGTGCAGCAAACAGTTGCGTTAGTTTTTCTATTGTGACAGCGGAGCTAGTAGGTTAGATGATGTAATTGCAGCATTAATTTTAGAGTGGGTATCAACTGTGATAAGAAAATATTGCCCCCAAACGGTCCTGGATAATTCAAATGGAGACACTCCCGTAGTTGTTGCGGTCATTCCCACAAATTCAGCAGTGCTTCTGATCGAGGTTCCCTGATACCCTGACATACGAAACACTCCCGGACCATGGTAAATGGCGGGAAGAATGGCGCATCGGCTGTCGATGTAATGGCACTGTAACATTTCTTTGATAGTTGAGCTATCGGATAAGTTACACAAGTAAAACTGGTAAATTTTGCATATTATTTAATATAGATTGCATTTATATTAGTATAAATTAATTATAGTTTGCATTTCTTGTGGGTTTTTTATCGGTCATTTGACGTCCTATAAATTCTAATATCGCCCACTTTAGTGTTTAGGCCTACGCTAAGAACCCCATTTTTGGCTGTGTACGTCAATGGCTGAGAGTTGTTGACGTTGTTGTTATGTAACCACCAGAATTTCCTTTTCACAAATTAATTTCTTTCTCATATTTAGATAATTAATTATATCTACTAAAGATCAGTTGCTTGCCTTACGACCCTCATCAGCCAATGGTAGTAATACCATTTGTTTAGTGATGCGTCCACATAGTGGAAAGCATGCAAAACAGATGGGGTCTGATGGAAGTATCATCTAATGGCAACATCTAATGGCACAACTGTACAAAACTTAAGTATTGGTCTAATAAATTGTCAGTCGATCTGTAATACATCTGATTATATATATTACGTTGCTAAGGCTATGAATCTTGATGCGCTTGTCATTACAGAGACTTACTTGCCTGACTGGTAATGTTTCAGACCAGAAAAATGTTGGTAAGGTAACTCCAGCTGAATATTCATTCCATCATGCAACTTGGATTCACAAGAAAAGTGAAGGAGTCGGCATACTTTGTGATTCCTTGAAGTGTGATACCCAAGTGTTCTTTTAGCTATTATCTACCGATTACACCCAACTACTAAAAATGGCCTGAAAGCTGCAAAATTTTTCAAGGAATTTTCGGAATTTGTTGATTCTCTTGCTACTAACAATGGCCTTCTTTTGATCTTAGGTGGCTGACATTCTTAGATCTGTCAATCTCAGGCAGCATGTGCAAGAAAGAACACCCAGACATGGTCATTTGCACTGAAGAAACATCAGCTGCTGGAAGGTGTTGTCAGTTAGGTGGCATCTCTCAGGACGAAACACCTTCCCAGCGATGCTGAAAAGTCTTTCAACTGGAGCTGAGAATGCAGGGTTCCAAAGAAAGGTGCAAGCAAACTTGGCCAGTGCTGGGTATTTATTTTTATTTACTTTCCAAACAATCTAGAGGCTCTGTGTCTTCTGCCATGCATGGACTTGTTAGGTAATCATCTACCTCTGACTCTGTGGTGGTACTGGCAGGATTTTCGGCATGTCAGTCAGCATGCTGAAGAACCCATGACATTTCTTGGTGAGAGGTGCTTCATCAGTAGTGTCTTCCTCTGTTTGAGCTGTCACTGTTACTGAGTCATCACAGGTTATTGCCATTTCCTTCATGATGAGATAAGCTCTACGGCTGATATGTTCTGCTCATGTGCACCACTGCAAGTTAAAAGGTGGGTCAAGTGCAGAAGCGGTCGGAAATGTATCATTTGTTTCATAACATGACAACCTTTTCTGAACGGATGCATTTAAAGGATTCACAAATGTGTTTTTATACTTCAAACTCAGTTCTTCAATTTTAGCTTTCAGGATGTGAACACATGGCACCACCATGCTTCCAGTAACAACATTGTTACCTTGGATACAGTGTATTACACTCTCAAATGTGGTGAGAATTTCAGTTACGTCTGTGAGAACATTTCGCAGTTAGCTGATGTTGGGTGGAGCAGAGTGTTTCTTCTGGAACACGCAGAATGGATCATATCATAGTGAGTTGCAAATTCCACTGGGTGGCGTTGGCAGATTGCAAGCATTTCTCACATTCTAGCAACTCGCAGGTTTGGATTGATTTTCGGACATGTGTCACAATTGCTGAGGTCTTTGTGAATACCTTAATGATGGCAGCTGCTTGCTTGAAGTGTGTGAAAAGCAGGCTACATGTTTATTCACATAGTCAAACAGTCCCTCAACAGACGTGGGCATTGAAACATCAGCTTCATCGTCAGACTCAAAATCACTGGAGTCTGGGCTGTCGTGTACAGAGACTTTCTCAAAGCCAGGAAGTGAGAATTCTCTGATAATGTTTGTAGCAATGTCAATAATAATATGCGAGATTTTGTTGGAAATATTGAAGATGGCAGTGGTATTCTCAAAATGTTCTGCAATGGCTTCAGCTGTGTGAGATCCCTGGAAACAAGAACAGGCAAGCATGACAGAGTGCTGGATGATGATGAAGTGACCAGTGACCCCCTAATAGCTTTGCATCTGTCTACTGGACCACAGGTCAATTGTTGCACATGTCTTATCAGCTTGTTGGAGACATGCACTTAAAAACCTTCAGAACATCACTGATTTTTAGGGGAAGTAATTTGCTGGTCACCTGCTTCCTGCTAGGTACTTGATAGCAAGGGTCAATTTGATTAATCATGGCTCTGCAACTGGCTTCTCTTAACCCATAGGCAATTGCTGTCTTTATGCTCCAGAGGGTGTAATCCAGTGGCGTCAATCTTATGATACAGATATGACACTTACCGTGCCTGGAACACACACTTCTCCTTTTTCAGACACATACCTACCTCTGACAGATCAATCATCAATCAATTTTATTTAGGAACGATATAAAAGACATATGAAATAAATTATTTATGTAAAGATTGTATCATAGTTATTAGTATACAGTCCCAAGCCATGGAATAGAGTCATGTAGGCTGTAACCTCAGAACACTATTTAACTGTTTTATTTGTTTAACAAGATCACATCAATATTAACTTTAAAAGTATTCCATAGCTTAGAAGAAAAAATAAACAAATAATGCATGTATGATAAGACAGGACAAAATATTTGGGACATATGATCATACATTGCCACACTGAAACACCCACCCACATGCAGCCTGTCAGAATCTAGAAGAAAAAACAGATACACGTATCAGCGTCTGATGAGCAGTATTTGTGTAGAGTTCTGTAGATAACATATTCCATATTTGTGGTCCCTTTTTGGTAATGCATTGTGATGTTACAACAGTCTGAGTTGGAGCGGTTTGCAGTTTATTGCTGTGCATTAATGGGTACTATATTCATGCACAGTTATAAATGCAGGAAAGGGGTTGCTTAATGTAGAGGGTAGTATTAACTTGTATAGGAAATTTAGGACATATTTTGACACTTGCATTGTACATGTATATATATATCAGCCAGTTTTAATGTGCATAAGTGCTTGAAAATCCACTCTGTGTGAGCATAATAGATGGTGACAGGTATGACTCTAATAAGTATCTTTTGCATTATCATCTGTTTCTTCAACTGGGTTTTATAGGCAGCCCCCAAAACGTTAATCTATATGTTACCATATATACTCGCAGATAAGTTGAGGCCACTTAAATTTTGAAGGTATTTGGGACCCTGCTGTTTATGTCCTATGTACTCATCCCTATAACTGCATGTACCATGATTCAGCAACTCAAAGCTCCATATCAAATCTTCCCAATGCCATAGGTAAAAATGTTGCGCAGGGCCAGTAACTTAAAAATAAAGGTGGCCCTTCCAAAATTTTACTGGCCCTTCTATCTTTTCTTCGTTTTTTGGACTGGCATGATACATTTATCTACAAATAGCAATGGCATGTATATCCTGTTGTGATGGCATTATATTTCAGTGCATGTACAAGAGGATGGAGCCCAATATGTATATCCAATATGTATATCCTATATTATGTATCTGTTGCCAAATTAATGTTTGTATTTGTAAGTACCCCAACATTAACCTCGCTATGAAGACACCAAGATCATGTTAGATAAATTCTTTATTTACTTCATGCACCTCATTGCCAGAAATTAGTAGACCCTATCATCACCAAGCAATATAATTGTATTTTTCAATAAGCTCAGAGTTCTCATCCTACAAATCATCTGCTGATTCAGAATCTGGTGCATCATCTGCATCAACTACAGCAGACAGAAAGTCAGTGGATTTGCCAGTTGTAGTGACTGGCTCTGCTGCATCAGCAACTGTATGAGCTGGTTCATTGGAGGTCTCACCATCAACCAATACCTGTGACTTGAATCTATCATCACACAAATTTGGTCTTCGTGGCTGGGATAAAGCTCGATTCCAGTATTTAATTGCTGGGACTGGATCAAATGATGAGGTAGGAACAGGCAAGAGTTTAATTGACAGCAGATCAGTTAACTTCTGCTCAGTGATTTGTGTTCTTAGATTGGTTTTAATCAACTTTAGTTGACTAAAACCTCGCTCAACTTCAGTGCTAGATGCTGGAAGAGTTTTTCTCTTTCAACTTCACTTATGTGCCTACTAAACTCCTTTCCTGACTCCTCATTCATATATGTTTTGCCTAAATTAACGCCCTTCTGTCTATCTAACTCACAAAGCCAAACAAAATCTGAGAAAGGGTGGTTTTTCATGGCTAATGTGTGGCAGGTTCTAAACAGGTGTGATACTTTTTCTATATCATCGTTGCGCAAAATGGTTAGCATTTTATGAGCCGGTTGTTTTTCCGGGGCTTCAATGGACTTGAAAATCTCTTTAGCAATAATATGTTTGTTTGAGGCTTCATGGATCTTTATGCTCTCCAGCTTAAATGTCTGGCATTCCCATGCAAATGAATATTTGGCCAAAATGTTCGGGTCTATCTTCCCAGCTGTGCGGCACCTCGTGCATATCATCAAACTTGCCTGGCTGGACGTGGATGGAGCATCATATGTCGAATTGCCCATCTCTTCGTCTGTTATCCCCAGCCATGGGTGGACAACTTTGGCACATGTGTCAATCAAAATGGCCCTGATATAGGCATCCTCGATTGTGACAGAAGAATGTTTTTTGTTAGCTTGATTAAAAAGAAGAAAAAAAAACATTCTGTAGAGAAAATCCTTTCTATCTGACATTGTTTTCTCCATGACTTTTGCTAACAACTCTCTGCTGCCACTGAATATTTTCCAGCATAATTATTTTTCACTTTCCAGATAACCTTATCGAGCATGTCCAATGCTTATACCAATGCAGAACTATGGTAAAACTGCTATCCTTGTTCTTGCCAATTTTAATTAAGAGACTTGTATGCTGTCGGATTTGTTGCATGATAATGCACAATCTATACATTAAGCAATGCCATTCAGAAATTGATATTTCCTCAACATTCTGCAAATATAAACTGAAACTGTGAATATGGAACTTCCAAATAGATCATTATCATTATAGATTTGTGCTTAGTGACCGAACCACGGAAGAGAATGGTCGAATGAAAGAAAACAAAAACGATGTGCATAAGACAGAAATGGTCAAGTCGCTTGCAGGGCTAGTTGTTCAAAATATGTAGTCGCCCTTCACTAATTCAGGTCAACAATGGTGATCATGCGACCAGGTATTTGGGACCCTGAAACAGATGAAGTCATATTGAGGTTGGCAAATGTTAATTTAATTTTTTAAGCTTGATGGGATAATGTGTAGATACTGCCCTGGAATGTGGTATACAAAATTGTGATACACCAGCAGTCTTAAAAATTAAATACGTACAACTTGGGGCAAACTTTTCATGAAGTGTCTTTGTAAGATGTTCTGTCGTGCATATCTATAAAGTATAAAGAACATTAAGGATTAATTATATTACACATTTCCAGAGTTTGTCCTTCCTTGATATGTTAATTTTATAACTGGCTTTCAGAAGAAAAAAACAAGGTTCACACCAGAGGAACTAAAACATCTAATGATGTTGCTGGACCAGCACAAGCTCCAGCTCTATGGAAACTTCAATTTCTTGTCATGCCAAGGAGGTGTTGGCACAACACACCAGACATGGGGTCAATTCAATTCCGGAATTGGAATTGATGTCCAATTCCGGAATTGGAATTGATTATTTAAAAAAAATGAATTGGAATTGAGAAATTTTGAATTGGAATTGAGAAATTTTCAATTTGAAGTTTCCTACAAAAAAATTAAATCCAAAAATTAATTTACCATTTTTACAATGTTAACACTTACATGTGGTGTTACCAATATACTGGAACCATAATGATCCAGAGCTTTGTTTGTGTAGTTTGGGGATTTACCCCAGGCTGCCACTTACTGAGCACAGCCTCTCCAGAGCTTTGGTTCCTTTTATGGTTTTGTTGTTCGGGGAGAATCCCCAGGCTGTCGCTTAATCAGCACAGCCTCTATGTTGGAGTGGTTGAGAAATCTCCTCCCCCACCACTCACAGGGGAGCAGTACGGATAAGATGGAACCGAAATACCCTGAGGGTGGTCACTGCCAGAGTGTTTTACGTCCTCATGGGGGTTTTTAACGTCCCCCTTTATTTTAAATAATTCAGTGGAGACGGCAGTGCCATTTAACGTGGTCAGCCACCCACGATGTAGTGAGCCGAGAAATTAATCCCTGGAAAAGTTTCGACCTCTTACGGGGTTCGAACCTGCGACCGTTGGCACCAAGTGCCGGGTGCTTAACCGCTAGGCCACCGGAGCTCCTTTTATATATATATATATATATATATATATATATATATATCAAATATGCACATGGACAGTGGCACCCCAAGTGAGCAGTTAACCAATTAAAATTGTCTGGAAACCATGGGCTCCGCCCCCACTGTGACAACACCACATAGCATACCTGTAATCTATATAGAGATATTGCTATTTAGGAATTAATTAATTTTATCATCTCACCGGGAATGCCAATCTGGAGCCAAAGTTTGTCCCTCCTCTCCTCAAACTGTGACTACTATAGCCTGTCCCCAGACCTAACTGTTTAATAATCATTTGAGAGATTTTGTAAACATACCACATGTCATTGGTTTAGTACCCAGCAGGGTTGTGAAAGTAAATACAGGATCTGACCCCTGCTGGGCGGAGCTAAGCAAATAGATTCGTTTCAAGGCACATACTGGACAGTGGAATATAAACACACCTTTGATGATTAGAAAATATACTCTTACATGGGGATGCACCCAAGACTATGATCCACCATGTGATATAATACCTCTTTAACTAAAAGCGCATTGTTGTTTGGCTTGCACTAATTTTACTACATTAACATTTACATTTGCTGTTACCAATATACTGGAACCAAATTGATCCAGAACTTTGGTTCCTATATATATATATATATATATATATATATATATATATATATCAAATATGCACACTGACTGCGGCACCGCACATGTGCATTTAACCAATTAAAATGGTCTGGATACCTTGGGCTCCACCCACAACACGGTGACACCACCACATAGCATGCCTGTAATCTATATAGAGATATTGCTATTTAGGAATTTACCCCTGTTCAATGTTTAGAACAGGCAAAATTAAATTAAATCCACAAATTAATTTACCATTTAATTTTTTAATTCAGTAATATTTATTCCATGACAATCCTACTTGGAATATAAACTACTCGGAGTATGTATTCCAAGTAGGTACTCGGAGTATCTACTCATGGTAAAAAAAATTAGGCAAAAAGAGTTGGGAAAAAAACCGAACTGGAATTGAACATTTTGGAATTGAATTGGAATTGATAAATTTGAGGTGGAATTGGAATTGACCAAATGGAACTGACCCCATGTCTGCAACACACAGAGACAAATCTGAAGTATGAAAGTCAATCGCTGAACAGCTGGAGGGGGTAGGGCCAGTACACTGAACTCCAGAGGAGATTAAAAGAAAGGAGACTTGCTTAAGGCTAAGGTAATCTAATGTTGCAGAATGATTTGGTTGTAAAACACAATTTATTTTCTTAGAATTGCCACTGTTGTGAATCATACTGAATATGTTTACAATAGTTATGTTACATGCTACTGGTATATAAAAGCTCAAAAGTGCTTTATTTATTTCCCACTGATATACCTTGGAATGTACTGATTGATGTTCATAAGAATAAATATGTAACCAAACTTTTATTTCACTAGGCTGGTTCCATAAACAAGAGGATGGGGAAGTCTGGATTTAGGGGTGATCCAGACCAAGATGTGCTAACACCAATGGAGGAAAGGATAGTTGGAATAATGGAAAGAACTGTTGTGGAAGGTATTTTACAGATACATTTATGATCTATTTTCATTAATTGCTTTTAACTCCTTCAGATTATATTTGTTAATTCTGTGATAACATGTTTTGTGAGCAAAATATCCAAACATATTTGACGGAACACAATAATTCTTTTGAAGGCATGTGCTTACACAGACATACTATGTCATACAATTTGTATTCCAGGAATAGCTTGTGGATTGTCTAATCATGATTCCAATGAACATTAATCAGTGATTGAAATGTAGTAATGTTTTATAATATAACACATTATGAAATAACAATATTTCAATATTTCCAGCAGAAACCAATACTATTACTTCAACATCAGCTGGAACTAGCCGTGGCAATTGCAAGAACATTTAGTAACACTGTTAACACTGTTAATTAATATTTATAAATGTCATGTAAATACAGGTTTTTACAGTTTTTAAAACTGACTTGTAAAAAACTCAATTTGTTAAAATTGGAGTTATAAAATAGTACAATGATAACAATATAACATCTACTACAGCATCACACAACAATTGAGTTAACATTGTGTACAGAAAAACAATAAATGACATCATTTTGCTATACAGTGGTCCCTGCCTTATAAGACAATTGGGAGGAAAGACCACCTGTGTTATAGTACCACATCTTCTTGTCACTATAGCTATCTCACATGTTTTTGAACCCATGATACACTAGGACTAGTACAATTGACTTATAATGAATGAAGTTTTTTTATGGTTATTAACAATGTAAAACAAATTTACCTTGCTATTAAAGGAATTAGGATAACACCTATTTTTCTCTATGTTATTCCCTGAAATAACAATATGGTCAATATAAAACTGCATGATATCAATTAAATATTATTATATCATGACTATGCATATAACTAAGCTATAATCTTATATACACATGATAACTACATCTTTTGTACAGCTAAAAGCACCAAAGAGAAAAACTCCCTTAGCAATCTAATTGGCAAGTTAGTGGCTATAAAGTATAGTGTTGATCAAACTATTTGAACACTAATAAATGAATTCAAGATAATAATATTCAACTTGTCCACAAAATATAATTTATTGCAATATTATTGTAACATCAAATGAGGTTCAGAGGCAAAAATATGGTATAGTAATGCCATGTGTAATATTCACTATTCACTGTGTTGGTGCATTTGCTAAATGGAATAAACTGTCAGGATGCAATATGGTCATTGTTAATATAATCAATATTTATACAATATGTTATTCTTTTTCAGAATGATTCTTCAATTGAAAACACCCTTCTGGAGATGCCGACTGAGATTAAAGACCATTTAGCTAAACAAACAACATTAATGGAACTCATGGCTTCTCCAGAGGAATTACATTTGGGGGTTGCTAAATTCATAGTTGGAGTGGATCTGGTTGGGTTAGAAAAAGGTGAGGAGTGATAAACATAAATAAATAAGCTTAACGAAAACCAGTTAATAAAATTAATAGAAATTGTTATATAATTGTATCCCCCACATGAAAGTACACGGGGGGTATTATGGTTAGTTGGATAGCTGCTATCTACAAGTAGCCAGTCGCCCTGATAGTGTCCTGGAATTTTCTAATCAGTCAATATAAATTATATGCAAATAAAAGTGTAATTTGGCGTGTAACTTTATACCAAATTCACTTTCCAGTTAGAAATAATTACATAATTAAACTTTTCTATTTTGTTGGGAAATTAATATATTTTATATATACTTTATTTGTTAGGTACAGGTATTTTCATGTGATTTATAATTAACATATCATCAGCCTGATGTTCTAATGGCCCAACTAAAATTTTTGCATTCTTACATTAATTTTGTGTGGCTAATGACAACTCTGTATAAGGACAAGTTGAAACATTTAAACGTTTTCTTATTAAATAGAAAGACATATTTGACAAAGTATATAAGATTAATGTAAAGTCAACAAATATTTATCAAGAAACGAATCAATTTTTGTGTGCCAACTGGAAAATTACTAAAATTAATATGAACGTTTACACTGACAATATGTAAAAATTATAGTTTTAGAAACCTACCATTCTCAAACGTTTCTTGTAGAGTGCTTATCGACAAGATGTAGGCATTATGGCAACTACCAGGCCACCTACATTCTATGTCCTTTATAATTATGTTTATCACATGTTAGCTAAAAATAATATATTTACTGCAAGTTTATCTATTATTGTATGCACTTGTTGCTCAATAATAGTTTCCAAAAGACATGTATGTACTCGGGGCCAGAAAAATATTTCTACATCTCACTAGCCGCTGGGCTAGTAAAATTTAAATCCACTAACCCAACAAATTTCTTACTAGCCCAACAATTATTAGCTATTAAAATTGTGCTGGAATCGACGGAGACGATCATAAATTTGTGTAATAAAGACAATAATTATGTGTTTGCAGTATTATGAAGTATACAACAGTTCATAGTTCATCCAGTAATAAATTATCTGTGATGTCCACAATCTGGCCGTTGAGGTGACCACTACCATTACCACATACAAGCCACTTATGAACAGCAGGCCCTGGAAGAAATTTCCTTTGGTAATGGGCCATCACAAGCAATTAGCATCAAATCACATAGCTTTTCCTGCCCCAGAGAGTTCCTCAAAGAAGTTTTAATGCTGTTCATGGGGGAGAACTGCCTCTCACACTCAGCAGTGGATGGACTCATGTCATCAGAAGGTTAACTAGGGCCACCATGCCAGGGTCCCCATAAAATGCAAAAGCACAGTGAACAGATACATAATGTACTGGTTCTAGAGAAATCAGTCACTGATGTATTTTTAAATATAAATTATTTCACTCACCATTACACTAATGCTATGTCCACCCTTGCGATTGACAAATGCGTGCTCTTCTACCTTTGGAGCTAGGCATCTACAGCTTTCATAAAATAGCAAATGGTTTAAACAAAATTTGCCAGTTCATTGCTGAAAAGAAATTTGTTTAGTCACTCTAGACATTGTGATATTAAGTTTGTCAATTATTGTATCATTTAGCTGTAGTAACCACACATTGACTGTTGAAATGGGAAGACAGTACTCTTTCAATACCAAAAGATAAAAGACTACGTAAATATCCCAGGGTTAGTGTGCTTCTTCCATGGACAGTAATAACCAATTTAAACACTTTCTTCCCTTTCATTTTTGGGAAGAAATGGAAGAAACTAAAAAATGGCATAAAATGATCCAGATTTAAATTTGCCATATTAAATTTAACAAATTTTAAATATAATATACTCTTCATGCTATTCATACACATATGGTACCATTGAAATTAGGATGGGACATAGTCCTCATATCTGTTGGTCTGCAAAAAATATGGACAAATCGAAATAAATTAAATTGATTAGTTTTGTACAATATGTTTTAAAATAATTGTAATTATTATTGAGGATGACGATTAAAATTCACCTTTAAGCTCTACTATTGATGGGGAAACCTTGATTTGGACTACTATACCACTATTGCACAATACATGAAATGAATTATGTTAACCATGATATCAAAATTGGCAATTTACAAATTGATATGCTGACAATACAAATTTGCAAGGTTGATTGATTTAAATCAATTGATTTCATTCAATAAGTGACACTAAGTTTTTCTAATACATTGGAGGGGGGAAATAACCCCAAAGAATAAATTAAGCATGCTACTGTTCCACTCCTAATATATGTATCCTTAAAACTGTTATGTCACTATTATAATTTTATTGTGATTAGCTCATGAATGCTATCAAATGTTGTGCAGTGTGTTTGACATGTGTATATGGGCTGAAAACCTAAAGTAATGAATCAACATATACATGATATTGTTCTGAAATATTTTTGCCTTAGGAATGACTAGATCTATGTAAAGTTGCAAACATATTCAAAAACCAAATATAGTAAATCAGAACTAGCTGTCAGGGTTGCCAAAAAATCGGATTATAGATAATCGCTTCAACAGCGTTGGTTTAGCAGTTTGTATATGAACACAAGTTTTCCCGCCTTGTCAGTTCCTCAGTTTGGAATGTACTATACCAAATGTAGAAAAAATGCGTTCCATACCAGCACTAAAGTGTTAACATGGAATTATCCAAACGGCCTTTCTGTGATTCCCACCAAGGTAGGGCTTGATACTGAATAAATTAACTCGTCGGCAAACATCTATAGCTTGAATGGGTCACTTTGACTATGGAATTGTATTATCGATGAAGGGCACGATACATAATTCTGACTGCAGAATTATAAAGCAGTATCAATTTCAGCACTAGACAGGCTTTTCCCCGTGTAACGGGGATCAATGATATTAGGGAGGTAGTGTGTATCAGTTACTGGAGTTAGTGCTTGTCCGTAGCGATGTTGCACTTTCCTTGCGACGTTCAGTGATTGTGATGCCTCCATGTCATGTGACAGTTCTTTCCAGTGTCACTTTTCCAAAACTACGGCAAAATTGTCACACAGTTTACAGCATCAAGAAAGGTATTGTATTCAGCATGATATAACTATCAATACTGAACCTGTGTGAATGCTCACCTTATATACCCATCCTGGCTAAACAAGAAGTGCCTAACATTAACTCAATAATCCCCTAAATGTATAGAAAAGATGTGACTTCACATGTCAGATCATCCCCAATTTCATCTAATTTACCACAAGGATGCACAGTCGCTTCTGTATGTGGCTTCACCTGTCAGTCTATTGTGTGGTTATAGAAGTAAAGGCTCATCTCGTTAGATCGGTGATTATCCAAATTAATGTGGGGGATGTGTCACATTCCAATTGGATATACTGTGGTTATGAAGGTCCACTATACATTGTCATTTTCAAAAAAATCTAAACCAATAATTTTTTTTAGAGTGATTTAAATCAGTTGATTTAAATTGAACAACCCTAACCCTGCTAACTATTTCTCCCAAGAACTGGTTTAATTTCCAAATCTGTAGTACACAAAATATTTAATATGGTGACATATATAAATGTTATAGATACGGATCATTTGACAATGAAATTTCTGCTTGTGCCAATGATGCGAGATAACTTGCCACGACACATCGACATAGAGTGGATCGTGAGATGCCATGTATTCGAGCAGCATCAGAAAAGAGATCTCATTCTGCTAGAAATCTGAGACCGACCAGAACCTGTGTAAAGCATAATATGTCGTGTTACAATAGAATGAGGAAGATTGATTTACCAACAGTCAATACAAAAGAAAATGTGTGAATGATTAGACTACAACTTATACAAGGATGTCGGCAAGTGTTTTGATTCCAAGGGTGTCGGCATATACCCACAATTTTGTGATTGTCTCGTATGTCATGTCATATTAACCCAAGTGGAAGGGATCTGCAAGGAAAGATTCTTATGAGCTCACAGAGACAATTTCGTTCACAATTATCTGGTGAGCAATCCATCAATCTAGTTAAGATTGGATTATTTTTAGACAGGTGGAACATTAATATAGACTCTATATCAGCCAAAACAGAAGACAATAAATACGACCTTGACCCCACAAACAGAAAAACACGTCTGCTTGCGTACACAACGATTTTCATGACACGTAGAATCGTACGTGTATGAATAACTTGATATCATGCAATGTAATCAATCAATATAACACATAGTAAATAAACTAATCAACATGTGATTTTCAATGCCATTGTCAACATTGTTCAATAAGTCTCTGTGGCACTTTCACTGGACGGCAGCTACGTCTCTGTGCTATAGGCTGCTGCTCTACAGTCTGGACCAGTAGTGTGAGTGACTGCAGGCATAATAGGATCTGTTGGTTGTGCTGTACTTGTAATATGCTCATCTGAGTGAGAGGCATAATCATCTTTGTCATGAAATTGCTCCTGGGTCTTCCTGAGATGTCTCCTATTCCTACAAAAACCGTGCCCATCCTCAGTAATAACATTATAAGATCTTGGGCTTTCAGAAGAACTGACCACTTGTGCCAATCTACTCCAACACTTGTTGTTATCATCCTGGATACGCACAATATCACCATGCTTCAGGGGTTTAAACTCCTTAGCACTTTTATTATAATAGCTACGAGTGCTATTTTGAAATTTTGCATTAACAACACCACCACCACATACATTAATTGGTCCGATAATCTGGGAATCCTGTTGCGGAGTTTTCTTCCCATAAATAACTCCGCGGGCGAGTATCCACATGCCAGTGGACTGGATCTGTAACTAAGTAGTGCAAGATATGGGTCGTTTCCTGATTATATGGCCTTAGTAAGCAGATTGTTTACAATTCCTACACCCTTTTCTGCCATATCATTAGACGGGGGATATCTTGGGCTTGATGTTGTGTGACTAAAACCATATTCTCTTGCAAACAAGCGGAAGCATTCCTAGCTGAATTGGGGACCATTGTCACTGATCACTTGTTCTGGAATTCCATGACGTGTAAACATGGATTTAACATGTGTAATTACAGTGTCTGATGTTGTGTTTGTGAGCAGTGCGATTTCTGGGTATTTTGAGTAGTAATCGATTGCTAATAAATAGGTCTTGTTTCCTAGCTGTAATAGATCCATACCAATCTTCTCCCGTGGTTTTGTCTGGTCATGTTGTATGATAGCCCTTCTCTGGGACCTTCTGATGTCGCTGACATGGAGTACAAGACATGATCATGTTCGATATATCATTGTTCATGTTTGGCCAATACATGACCTCATGGGCAGTACATCTTGTCTTCTCAAAACCCATATGTCCATCATGCAAACGAATGAATGATTGCATAGAGGAAGGTATTATTATCCTCTGGCCCTTCAGGAGTACACCATTCACTAAAGATATTTCTTCACTAAAACTGTAGTATGGTTGACATATACGAGCACATGGGCCAGACCATCCATCTAGAACATGTTTCAGCACTTGTGAAAGTTTATAGTCTGTTTTGGTTTCACGAGATATTTCCTCCTACATCTGTTCGCTGACAGGAAGTGAGTTGACAATCATGTCTACATGAACTTTTACATCTGCTTCAGTCGAACTCTCACGATTCGGGTTTGATGCACGGGACAATAGGTCAGCCCAAACTAAATGTTTGCCAGGTGTGAAGATCAATTCAAATGTGTATGGCTGAAGTTTTAGTAATAATCTTTGGATCCTGGGTGGACAGTCTGATAAGTTACGTCTTGCAATACTGATGAGCGGCTTGTGTTCTGTCTCTAGTATTATTTCTTTACCATAAATATACTGGTGAAATTTGTCACATCCAAATGCAATTCCAATGGTTTCTTTTTCTATTTGTGTATAACGCGTTTCTGCACTTGTTAGTGTGCGCGATGCAAATGATACTGGGTGCCAGTGAGAATTATGTTCTTGTAGGAGGACAGCTCCAATGCCGTCTTTGGGCGTGTCTGAAGATATCATTGTCGGTAGCAATGGATCGTAAAATTAAAAAAATTGGCTCAGACACAATCACTTTAACATAATTCCACTCAGCTTCATGTGTAGATGTCCACCGGAATTCCACACCTGTTTCTAGTAAATGACGTATGTTTGCTGTTTCAGCTGACAAATTAGGGATAAACCTGCCTAGATATTTTATCAAACCAAGGCGTGTTTGGAGTTCATCAGTATTTTTTGGTGCTGGCATAGTCCTGATATCTGCAACCTTGTCATGATCTGGTTGTATTCCCTCAGCTGTCAGCTTGTCTCCAAGAAAACTTATGCTTTGTACTTGAAATTGCCATTTGTTTCTGTTTAGTTTCAGTCCTGATTTTCGTATACTATGCAGGACGATTTTGACACGTTGATCATGTTGATCTTTGTTTCTGCCCCAGATAATTATGTCATCTATGAACACTTGCACGCCATCTATCCCTGCACACATTTGCGAGACTGTTTTATGGAATACCTTAGGAATTGAGCATATTCCAAACGGTAGTCGGTTGAAACTGTACCATCCAAATGGTGTATTGAATGTACATAATCTGGCACTGGGCTTGTCCAGCTCAATCTGTCAGAATCCATTTGAAGCATCTAGCTTAGTGAACCACTTAACTCCAGCCATCTCAGCTGTAATCTCTGTTGGTAGATGAAAATGTTCACGTTTAATGTTCTTGTTTAGGTCACGTGGATAAATTCACAATCTAAGTTGACCAGTGAATTTACCCAATCTGTAGGCTCATCCACTTTAGAAACAATGTTTAGTTTTTCAAGTTTGTTCAACTCTTTGTGCAGTCTATTGCGCAATGAGATTGGAACTTTTCGTGGCGCATGTACCACCGGAGATGCTTCCTCTTTAAGTTCAATGTGATGTTTCAACTGTAGGCATCCGATGCATTTAAACACATCATCATATTCCTGGACCATTTGTTTAATTCCTGGACTGTTTATAGCATATATTCGTTTCACCAACCCTTGGCGAATACAGGTGTTTTTTTTCTCCTAAGTGCAATGTTATCTGTGTCTACGACTGCAAACATAACTTTATATGTCTTGTGTTTCAGTGTGAGGGTAAGCCTTGTCATTCTTACACACGGTATTGACTGGTTGTTATATGTCTAATTTGACACTGTTCTTTATGATTCTTTTCTTTGCTCGTATGTTTTCATAGTCTTTCAATGGCAGTATATCCATTTGGGAGCCAGTGTCCAGTTTGTATGGGATGATTACATCTTCCGTTTCAATTGGCATAATCCAATCATCATCATTTTCTGCTTCAATTGCATCGATCAAAAGTGCATCAAGGGGCAAAGGGGAGACAATCTTTAGGCTACACTGTTTCCACATTGGGGAATACTTTGGATGTCACGCGAAGTTGAGTTTTGAATTTAAAATTTTATTTCACAGAAAAGAGTACATAACACATAGTTATTTGTGTGAGAACTAAATATCATGTCGAGTTGTCATACAGTTGAAGATATCATACGCCATAATGTTTATCACCGGGTAACACAACACGAACAGATGGCTTAAATTTTTATATGGCACCATGATCGTGGTTAAAGCCTGCACGACTAGATCCAGTCTGTGTTTGTGGCACTGTACACGGTGGCAGCATAAACTAGTTGGCGATCTTCGTCCTCCATGCTACGGTGTACAGCTTCTTTTAAAGGGACTCATCGTGAGCATCTGAATGGAGGAAATGAGCTATTACAAATTATTAAGAACATAACGCCCACGCATCCTCTAGCCTGGCATCAAAACAAACAAATCTTATGTTAAGAAACTTACAAATGCTTCTTAATAATATTATAAACACGGCTCACTGATAGCAACAATACCAACAACATTAAGTATTTATCATCATCATCCATCTGTACTAAATTAGTTATCTATATGTTAAAAGTAACAACCTCTTCGCTGTACAGGCCTATATAGACAGTTTCTTTTACATAATACGACAGCCACCACGACAGCCACCACGATAACCACCAGGAGGACATTCCGCAGCCTGGGAATTGATACATATTTAGTCACTACAATAATAAGCAAAGTGTTAATTCCATCTATATGTTATATGGAATTAATTGAATTAAATTTCTATAAGCAATATGAAATAACATTATACTGTGCTTAGATCAAGGAGTTTACGTAAACATGGAAGATTTTGGGAATCCCTGAATCTCTTTCAATTCATTTTATTTTTATATTACTCCCTCGTTACATATACCAACAACTAGGATGTAAATAAAACACAAGACTACAAAATGCATAGCAAATTAGAAAATCCCAAAAATGTTTCTCATAAAACCCAGAATTATTTCGTTTAAGAAGTTTCGTTTTTCTTCACCCCATAATCTCCCTCCCCGACGGGTTTTATTCCTACACCTAACCAGAGCCTAAATTAGCCACTCTCTACACGACGGCCAGTTTAGGAAGCCCACTTTCTATTTATAAAGTATCAGCCTCTAGATATAAAAACTCGTCTGTCAGAGAGTGAGGGGGATATAACCACATGACATTGTGACTAGATTATAGGCCTCAGCCAGACACAATAGGGATTAAAACAAAAATTTACCTTTATTATCAGCGATCCCGTTCATATCCCTGTAGTGACAGAATGTCGCCTCTGTTGATTCGCCTTGTGGATATCCAGACGGAACGTAAACAGCTACGATTGGTATTCCCCTACTAGGAACAATACACTGGTAGTATCCACTCTGAGACACAACTAACTCAGTTCCGTTTCCGAAATGTGTTTCATTCCTGTACCAGATCGCTTCCTCAGCATGACACGTCAGTGAAAGTTGTTTACCTGTTACTAGGCAACATGTCTGATTAATATCGGGCAGGACATACTGGACATACTTCGGTCTGCCTGCAAATTAATTGTTACTTCAAATTAAGCAACATTATCTAACAGTCAGAACGAAGCTCTGATCGAAATTAACACATTTAAGGATTCATTTTCAAATTACAAAACCACTTACTCCTGGTCGATTTACATTTTACACGGAAAACTCTGTTTGTGTTCGGCAAATTTCGTTCTTTGCAAACAAATATCACTTCTGTTGACGTATCTAGAGAAAATGTCAAGTTTTGTAACGATATATTTAGCACATGTAATGGGCCATCATCTAAGTTCATGGTTTGATGTTGGCTGAGCTTATGCGGGACATAGCTATTTGTAAAGCCGTAAGACCATTCACTGAAACATAAAATACAAGACCATTTATAGCTGATATCTATATTGTAACATATGGTATTTACAAAAGTGCAGTATAAAGCTTCTCTATAGCATACGACAGCAGTAGAAAGCATTGTTTTATTATCCACATATATATAACAAAGTACATATATTTGGATAAAGAGAGTGAAAACCCCACAGCAAACATAAAAACATAATATCATATTAATACATGTACATTAAAGTATATATTGACACATTCTGGTAAGCAAGTAATATTACTTTGTCAGTATATTATGTAAGATAAATCTTTTGACATAGGATAATTCATTGTAACAAACACTGTCTTATACATGATTTAAAACCGTTAAGTGTACAATTGCAGTCGCTTAATACAGCATATTTATTCCAAAAGATAACACCAGCATATCTTAATGAATTCCTCATCAAGTTTGTCTTGGCTAGAAGAGTACAGTATAACTCAGCATGTCTAGTTCCATAATTATGAATATTTTTTACAAACATTGAATCAAAGATTTGAGGATGTATATATGTGTTTGGCCACTTTAAACATGAATATAAATACGAAGTAGTTATTGATATTATCGAATGTCATGATGTTCAGGTTTTTTTAATTGGTGGAGTGTGTGCATTAAAAGATGCAGAGACCATTACCCTGACAATTTTTTCTTTTGAATTTTAATTAACACATCTTTATTAGGGGATGATAAAATCAGTTTAGCAACTTCAGTAAGTGAGACTGGTTTAAACACTGTGTACGGGTGATGTAGAACTGGAAAACTAATATTACAACTGAAATCACAACCTGGGAAAGAAGAATGAATTTGAGTAATCTTATCATTGAAATGTTTGGAAACAGAATGAATTAGTTTAATCGTGAGCAGGCATAGAAACAGAAGCGTCCTATTTATACAGTTTCAGAGCTGACAAGGATTGTGAGAGTTGTTGGAGATCATGTTCCTATAAAATTCAGATTTAGCTTTATCCATGAATCTATTACAGAAATGGTATTGCTTAATATATCTAGCTAGACCTGTTGTGTCCGTGATTTCCTCCATATGCGTTGTAAATAGCGACGAAATACTTTGGCATTAATAATATCAGGGAAGATTGATGGCGCAGGTGGTTTAACTTTTACGGATTTTGATCTTACAGGCGCGTCTTTGTCAAATAGTGTAGTGTGATATTGTTCACATAATTGTGATAGTCAGCTTTAGAGTTGGCCATAAGTTCAGATTTTACTAGATTTTACATAAATACAAGAATGTTAATGTTATGAGTACACTGATAGAGAATATTACACTTAGAGTTAACTGGATTATGTTTAAACTTTGTTTCTGCTATGAGAGTGAAATGATCCGATAAATCATCTGTGTCAGTTGGTGTATGAATATAGTTAGGTGTAGATCGGGTTATGAGTAGATGAAGCAAGTGACCCTGAATGTGTGTGAAGAAAGAAACGTATTGTTTAAGTCAAAAGTTGCTAAGATGCCATTAAAACTGGATGTAGCAGTAAACTATGTAATGGAGGTTGAAATCACCAAGGATGAAAAATTCAGGATGAATAGTAACAAAATTTCTAGTAAATCATGAAAGTCAGCAAAGAAGGATGAAGTTATTCCAGGAATGCGATAGAGACATAGAAAGTAACCAGTAAATGAAAAATCAAAATAGCCTCGAAACTAGAATATATCGGGACAGAATGGGATTTTACTTTAAATGTATTGGATACCAGAAAGCCAACACCACCTCCACGTCCAGAGTAACGTGGTTAGTGGTAAATGGAATAGTCAGGGGGCAGATATCAGAAATAATAATAATACTCTATTATTATTTATAGTAGTAGTAGTAGTAGTAGTAGTAGTGAAATTGAAACATTGTCCTTTACTGCCGCTTTTATGCACACGGTTAGATAATTATTGACAAAACATTAACGAACACATTCCAATAATTCTGAAGCAAAATTAACGACAAAAGGTTAGTCAGTGTTATTACAGGAGCAGAATATGTATACATGGTGTGCTTCTACTTCTTCTATACAGGAATTGATGTTAAAACGATATCAATATACAGTCACATCTCGTTTATCCGCACATTTGTGTTTCCATTGAAATCGTGCAAATTAACGAATCGTGCTGGTTGTTGAATAATGCTTTATGTATTCTGATTTATTATTCACAAATTCTGGTACATGTGCACATGCATATTTTATGAAATTTTCAGAAACGTACATATTAAGCAAGGCATATTGATAATAATATGTATTTTACACAATTATCACATTAATTTAATATTTTGAGAAAAAAATCCACACTATCTCCAAGAAACAACTATTTTAATAAACACCGAGGGTAAAAAATAATAAATTTATCTTGTGTTCAATGAAAAAAAGGCTGTAACGTTAGTTTGCTTAACATGAGACATACATTTCTTCAAGTCCCATGCTTGTTCCAGACTGTCATAGTTGGTTGAGTGTCACTATCTGTGTAACACTATTTGACTGGGGTTTTGAAATATTGAAGACTTCAAATGTATGTCTTAATTTTGTTATTTAATTAAATGTTTATGGTAAATTTTAAGTTTAATTGAAATCATATCGCACAGTTTCGCAATATGTTTCTTATGTGTTTATCACTCCACATGTCAATCATTTTGCATAGACGGTAAACTAAATAATGTGTCATTTTCACAGGTAATAAACTAGAATAAACCTAGAATATTAATTCTTCTAGTAAAACAAATATAGTTTTATTTCGGTTGTTTTTTAACTATCATAACAGATACCTTGATCTGATTATATCACAAAGCATACCTCAATTAATAACGCTGCTCACTGCGATGACATCAGTGCTCATTGGCCGTTCGAACACATTCTTTTGTTGGATACGAAGTGTGAAAACACAGAGCGCTAATTTGGGATAATTAATTTGTTCTAATATTCGTGGTAGTTGTCGCGAGCAATTGACAAAATTAAGATACGCACGGCCGGATTAACGAACTTTAATAACATCCTTTATGTGCTTTTCGTTCCCAAGAGGCCTGTGCGGAAACGGAGACTTGAATAACCGGATTATCGCAGCATTTACACACAATTCCCCTCATCATAATAAATTATCTCTAAATTCCAAGAAAACCAAATACATTTTATTGAGAGCTAGAAACAGAAGAGAAGACCTTTCACGTTATTCGATTCAAATAGGCAATATCGAACTTGATAGAATCGGAAATAACTGTAACAAACAGGCAACCAAATTCTTGGGCATGCGCACTGATGAAAATTTGACATGGAAACACCACATTGCTGTATTAAAAAGGAAAGTGTACATTGCACTATTTTATATTAAGCAAGTCAAACATGTGCTGCCACCAGATAGTCTAAGGACTTTGTCTTTTGCATTGATTCATCCACATATATCTTATGGTATTACGGTATGGGCTAAGGCAGAACAAAACATTACTAGACCACTAACATTAGTACAGAAAAGGGCAATACGTGTTATTAACAACACATCGTATTACAGTCATACGTACTGGTCCAACATTTAAGAAATTAGGATTTATAAAGCTGCATAACCTATTTGATTATCACTCTCTTCTCTTTGTACATGACTACTTATTCAATACACTTCCAGGTTCGTTTAACGGGTGTTTTCCAACCAATAGTGGTGACATGTCAAACTCAAAGGCCACCCGACAGTCGAAATTATTTTACGTCCCTAATTACCCATTAAAGTTGGGTCAGCGTCAACCTATTGATTTCCATACTGTGGAATAAATTAATATCGGAAAACGCTTCAAGATCACACACTAAAAGAATAATCAAGTCTATCTTGTTACGAGTTTATACAGATGTGAGATGTGAAAATATGAGATGTTCTGAATATCATTTTAATTTTAATTGAAGCAGGATCAATCTGCTTCTGTTATATAGTCGTTTCCTCATTATGATGTCATCTTACTTGTCATGATTGATCTCCCCCGCAATACATTTTTCTTTTCTTTGTATACTCTTGATAATTGATATCCCATTCCTGGCTTCGCCAGTCTCTCCCATTCTCTCTCCTGGGTTGTCTTTTTTTCTCACAGACACTTGTGATACATGTATGTTTTTTATAACTTTTGTTTCCTTGGGACCTGTGGGAAGACAGCTTTAAGTAGCTACACAGATCCTCTAATTTGTATGTATTCGACTTCTATGTTCTATGTGAAATATAAACCGTAACAAATAATATACAAATTGGAAATAAATATCACTGTCATTGTCACACTGTACAATGATAATACACACACAGTTCTCCGTGTCATACATACATACATACATACATACACCGTACCATATTAAAATACGCAAAGTTCCCCGTATCATACATACATACCCCGTACCATAATAATAATTAAGTTCGCCGTACATATAAATTACTTATTGATATACACACTCAGGTCATCCAGTCAGATACTGTTGCAAGTGCCAAGTGTCTCGGCTCAGGTGATTGTGCGTTTAATGTTGCAGCCCCCACTTTGAGGAATAGGTTACCGGCAGATATTACCTATTATTAGAAATGTGTCGTCTCTTGAAAATTTTAAATATCTTCTAAAAACACATCTGTTCAAGGTTGCTTTCACAGATAAATAATTATTATCTTTTAAATCTTTTATAGGGTTTTTACCAGACATTATTTGGGGTATTATTATATTACATATTATTTGTACATCGCCTTTGAATGGCTCCTGCTATTAAGGGTTCTGTATTAAATATACATTATTATTATTGTTATTATTATTATTACCACATCTCAAAGATATTATTTAACTGTTATTAATTATTGTAAGACTTTTACGGTTGTCATAGAGATTCCCGTAAATAATCCACTATTTGTTTAATCATCTAGGTACACCTATATACAGACAGAATTCGCCTTGGAGGGAGGGGGGGTTCTTCATAAATAAATAAATCTAGTGAGTTTACTTTCGTTTTGTCATTTTTGAAAAACGGCTAACACTTAGAAGATCAAATATAACAGTATAACATCTAGACATCATCATGTCTATATTAACAAGCAAGACTTACCTGTCTTTAGATGGGCAATAAATCGTTCTTTTTTCATCAGGTGTTACAGTTATGTGGCTGGCACGTAAGCCATCTATTATTTGTCCGTTAACGACTTTTGGTTCTGTCAAAATATTTAAAAAAATATCTTTATCATAATTAACTTGTTTAATTAGCGTGATATGAAACAGAAGGGTTCCAGCTCAGTAAACACCGGTTCCAGCAATATGATCCTGTCTTCACAAGATTAAATAGATCTTAGAGTCATGAAAGTGTGACGCTTTGTGTCTTGATTATTAAATGTTATTTTTATATTTCAGTTTCCCCTGGGATGTACATGTCTTGGCTTTGAGCTGGTTAGATCGTTTTAACGCCAATATAAGAAAGGTCTCAATAGGGATTTCTTCCCATATTCTATCAGTGAAGAGGGTATTTTCCCGCTTTAATCTCTGGTCGAAATGCTCTGAATATCTAGTATCACGTATCTATTATCTTATCTAGTATCAGGATCCAGTTCTTAGCTAATCATGCTCCTCCTTGACTACATTCTTTATGGTACACCCTCGTATTTTATGCATTAATGGGAACGTTACAAAACCAGTTAAGTGTTTCAAAACGTTTATTTAATTTCAGGTTATTTTGATTTTATATTTCAGTTTCAATCTGGCCTGACCTGCAGTCTGGGAGATGTGTACACCTGGGCACAGCCGTATTTGTGCGCCCTTTCGACCTGGGAATAAGGGTGAAGATTCATTCAGAGCCGCAGCGTTGACCAGCTAACATCTTGTTTCTTGAGCGCGTTTCTGTTATATAGTTGATAATTATATCTACTCAACAAATGTCCGACCTACTTCCAGAGTAGGTATCACTCATTTTTATGAAGTGATTATTATTATTTTGATATTCGTTCATGACCACAAGTTTCCACTCTCCTTGGTGTTTCGTATTTTACTAGGAATGCTCGAGAGGTGGAGGTAGTTCCTCGTGTTTGTGAGTGACACAAAGTTCTTTATTTTGAAGCTAACCCACTGAAACTGAGTTAACTTCCTGTCTGGGGCTCCATATGTTTGCTGACCCTCTATACAGATCAGCCGGAGTCTATTAAAGTCGGCATTAATTAGCTCCATGCAGATTCCATATAAAGGGTAAAGTAGCATCAGAGAGCTTTGTTTAACAAGCCTAACCAAGAGATTCGCCATTAATAACTGCCACAGAATAGAACATTTATATATCATGTACTAGAACTACATATAATATGTTAATGTATGTTCGGAATGTCACAAAATAGTTGATATAAATTAGTGTTAACATTTAGGAGGCTGAAGGTATAATTGCTACTTACCACTTTCTGTATCTGAGGTAATCCTAGCACACAACAGCAAGAGAAATAAGTTGATATTGATCATATTCAATTTCACCTGTATTAAGGAAATTTTTGGCCGTAACAGTTCCTGGATACATAGGCCCTACAGCGACGGTATCAATTCCCCTTAACACGACAAAACAACGTGTGTGTTTGCTGACGCCACAAATCGAGTGCTCTATATCGGTAGTAATAACGACTCGAAGTAATGATATAAACAAGACTATATATAACAAGACGTGTTACTTCGCGTTTTAACATGGGACGCCATTTGGAATTCATGGAGCGCCAGGGCCCTAGCGACCGGAGGTAGATTGTCACGGACAGCTCCCTTCGTTAACATGGCGCCTAATGCCACTGGTTCGTTCTGCGCCGTTTTCGGCTGCAGTAACAGAAAAAGTATGCACAAAGAAAGACATCACCGAAAGGAAATGAAAGCTAGTGTAAGAATTTTATATGTTCTGGCTTTTTTTAAATAAAGGATATTTTAAAAATAAGTATAACAATTTGAAGTAGACACGTACATACTTGACGTGACCCAAGCAGTAGGCCCAAGCAAGATCTATCTAGATCTATATTTGTTTCAGACAAAATCTGATTAAATTTTATTGAACAACATCAACCTATTAATCACAAAATGGGTATGTAAGATATACATAAGCTTACAGTTACATGTACTGGAGCCACTGAAGATGTTATGGGCGGGAGGTATATTTTACTTTATTATTGTTAATAATATAATTGGAGTATTTACATGATCACCTGCATCCATATTTATTTTTAAACGTAAACAATTGATACTTATTGATATATAATATATATATATATATATATATGATATATATTATATATATATATATATATATATATATATATATATAAATGGACTTCTATTTATAATTTAAATGTTATGAAATTAATTATTAAATACCTCAACTAGTGGTAGAAACATTCATTTTGTAATTTTTTCTATTGACAGAAGTAAAAGATGGGTTATTAATTGTTGTTGTTCAGATATATGATGAGTAAAGATTTAAATTATTTGAATATTAATTGTAGAATGTATGATATACATTTCACTGAAACGGAATACATGAACCAGACAAGAGATAAACTTATCTAGAATGCTATTCCAACTATTTTTGATGTACCAAATCCACCGCATGCATCCACTGAAATCAAAGAGGAAGGTATTAACAGATAGGAGACCTATACAGGAGACAGGGCCAGCTGTGATGGTAATTAATATTTATAAATATTAATGGTGAAAATTGGTATTATAAAATTAATTAAATAAGAAACAAGGTATCAAACCCATGAAATTTTGTCAGCCCATTTCATATCTTAATACAAAAAAAAGATTACCAGCACTTGAATGTTCAGCTCATGTGCTTTAATTGGTATACTTCTCTTCATAACTTAAATGCATATCAAATCAAATTTTTTAACCAACTTGAAAAAAAAGGAAAACATGTGTTTACACATTGTGTATGCACTTGGTTAAAGTCATTATTTTACAAGATATTGTTCTGTTTCAGTCCTTGAAGTTATATGATGATGAGATACCATGTAAACGGGCTAATCTCTTGGTTACAGATTTACTGGTGTTATCTGTTACAGTAGTCAATGTATGTCTCTATTACATCTCTGGGTATAGTCTGTCTAACTTTAAACAGTTCACTGATCTGAACTAAATGTCATATTTTTGTAGTAGTGGTTGTTTAGAGCTGGAAGCAATTTGGGTTATTCTGTCCATTTGATAACAAATGACTGATTGTAATTGTAGATGAACCCGTGACACAAGAGATTTGATGCCGCTTTTTGTATGAAAGTACTAATTTCTCTATCTCTAACATGTTAACGCAAACATAAACATTGTTAATATTCCATGTATATTCTTTGTTTTCAGCTGGGCAGGCTAGATTGCATGGTCTATATTATTGAGGTGTAAACTTTAAATGAACTTATGATTTATTTATTTAATATAAGATAAACGGACATGATGAATATATGGTGGGAAGTTTGTAATGAATTGTGCTATGATTGCGTTATAATAGCTGTATATATCATTATATGTATATATTCAAATAAATAAAAATTTATGGACTATGATAAACTGACATGATGAAAGTATGTTTGTATATATTTACTTCATATACCTAATTGTTTTCATTCAAAAAACTTGTGAAAAATACGCCTTCCACACACAAAGCTGCGAAATAACCTAAACCACGTTCAATTATTTTCTGATCAGCTGTCAAGTGATCGCAAACTATAGGCTATGAATTAAGTGACTGGGCTGTGAAATCACTTAATTCTTTATTTACCGTTTTTTTCGATATCAGGTGTGCACAATTAAAGTGTTAATTAATAAAAGAGTATGTGATCATGTAACATATAGTACTAGTATTGGCAATGCATTTCAACCATGCGTACGCATGTACACAACTAGAGGGGTTTTGTTTATCTGAGAAACACCTCCGGTCGCTGGGGACGCCACTGGTTCAAAATTCAACATGGCGCGACAAGAGTAACGCCTCTATATTTAAGCTCTCTGGTATAAACAAACCAAAAGACTATATAGGACGTTTCGGCCAACGGACGTTTTGGCCCGAACGTTTTGGACTAGGACATTTTGGCCAACTATTTTTTTCAAGATAGGACGTTTTGGCCAATGTATCAAATAAAACTTTAACTGGATGTCTGACTGTTTTATTGACAGCTATTGATATTTCTTAACTAAGAATGGACAGATATGAGGAGATTAAGTTAGCTTAATTTCAGTTTATCGAACGCCATTATGCGTCCAACGTAATGCGTCACTTAGCTATGTCATAGTAAAATGACGTTAAATAAATTAATTAATACTAAAAGCTAAAAAAATTAATATAATAATAACACATTAAAAACATAAACAAATATTTACATCGAAAGGCACTTACATCGGATTTACGTCAAAACAGGAGTTACATCACGTCTTTTTGGATCAATTAATGATGACGTACGCGTTATAAGACGGTTTATATATATATATACCTGTGTGTGTGTGTGTTATAAAGAACAACGTAAGCAGTTTGCAAATGGTGGATGGATGGATTAACGACGTGTAACATGGCATAATTTAGGCGATTCAATGTCCTGTATTTTACAAATCAATTTATATCGTTTAAACAGGCAAGTACCACAGGTGATAAATATTTTCATTGATATGAAAACTTTGAAAAGTCAAATTTCCCACTGGCTTCTGTTATCATTTTGTATACACGTTTGTATACATTTTTTTTAAATATTAGTAAAACATTACTTCTGTCTGAATTGTTTGTCTCAGGTGTCAGTTAATTTATCCCATGAGTCATACATATCAGAAATGTTGGTCGAGAAAGATACAACAACAAAAAGCGTACATCGCAATGTATTTTGACTTATTGAAATTTCTCAAAATAACCGCTATATTTAGGCCTAGTATAAGTACGAATTTGCAAAAAAATTATATTATACATTGGTTTATTCGGTAATATACGAACGGTAACATACGATATATGAAAGAAGGGCCACTCTTAACTTTGTAAGAATTTTGTCGACGTTTTGTCAGAGTATATTATACGCAAATACGTTACAAAGTCGCCCGACTTTTGTTTAGAAATATGCACTACTAACTCTCTGTACGCCGACCCGTAGTTCAGAAGTGCAATGAAGTGGCCCCTAGAACCGTACTTCTATGAAGTGTGTATAAAGAAAAGTAGAAAACAATTCAAACAGTTATTTGGGGAGAAGTACCAGCTACTGATATCCTCTACTGGTGATATATTTACATGCCCAACCGCCTTTACATTTGCTCTTCACATTGTATTATCTATAGAGCAGTTTTCACCATTGTCAGTATTGGTGGCTCCATAATGTGTCCATTATATATTAACTGTTTTGGTGATTAATTCGGCAATCACAAATGTACATCCATACAAACATCTGCTGTTGTCCTGATCTTAGCAATTTTGTGAATGCAGACAAATTTATAAATTTATTGTGTGTGTAATTAAGCATAGTTATTTTTATTTAGTTATTCCTTACAAATGACAATTCCATTCAATAATGGTTAAGTTGCTAAAATTACGTAGCACAAAAATTTGGAACGATTGTGTCATAATTTTGGTTTTAGTACATATATACTGATTACACCGATCATTAAGTACTACCTCATTAAGTGCCATACAAACGAGTGCCATATTAACTATTGAGTGAGATCAATTATAACGTTAGTTTCCCTATAGTAGTAGACCTTCCAATAAAGCGGAAGATCTTCCGCTTTTCTAGAAAATCTCCCGCTTTATTTGGAAAATCTTCCACTTTTATGGATCTGGCCTGTGGTCGCAGCGTCACCCGACGTAAAATAATTGCGGGATTCGATTGAGTGCTAAGCGCGCCACATGCATCTACAACACAGCGGCTGTGTGTTGAGAACATTGCAGAACTGCGTACTTATTTAAAAAAATTATGTAGGAAGAAGAAAATATTCTGTATTTTTGTATTAAAATATTGGAAGGTCTGAGATTGGACATTCGTTTTGCGAGCAGAAAATCTTGTGCCATTTTCTGCAATTTTAAAATAAAATGTTAACAGGTCCGTAATAGAACTATGTGTAAACGAAGTATGGCTTAATGACACATTCTGCATAAATGTTTCATTTAGATTCATTCCGTAAGCAGTTGCCTCTTGTGACACTGAGGAGTATTCAATGTACCAAGTGCAAACACGAAGCTAACGCCATGGTGTCTGTACGATGTGTAAAGAGCCGTTTGTCCGTATACAAGTGTGTGATCTAGAAATAGTGCCGACGATCAAAGTCAACTTTACTGAAGTCATAGAGTTCTAATCATAAACACATTTACCGCGTCACATAAAACAGGCAAGTCAAACTTTAGAAGAAATTATTTGTGGTTTTAGTATTATAATTGATGTTTTACGGCCACTTTTGTGCACACGGTAGGCTAAATGGTAATGAAGCGAAGTCAAAGATGAAACACCCTCCAGATATGCCCACGCCGAGATTCAAACACAGGTGGTAGTGATCCGTGGTCTAACACGCTACCGCTAGATCACAGAAGTGCCCTCTTGTGGTTTTAGTACAAGACACCCGTGTGGTATTTTGGTTTTAGAACGAGAAGCAACCATCAATATGACAATATATAAAGCAAGATGACCAAAATGTCAACTTTCTTTATCAGACCTTGATCCTCAAGTTACAGGCAAAATTCACTCCGATATGTTTATCACACAACTCAACAAAATGGCTCTTGTTGTACATTTTATTTATAAAATATCTACACGTATTGTACTTTGAATGGACCAAGTAATATAATGAAATGACAACAATGATTTGCTTAAACAGGGCAGATTACCGTCCAGTATGTGGGACATCAATCTATGATGTGTAGTAAGTTTTGCAAGTAATGCGATAATTGGTGCCAGAACAATGACTTTATATCGTAAATGAGATGATTATGAAACGCTGATGACTTGTCTGAAATAAAACAATTTTTTAATGGATATTATTAAAACATGACCAGGAAAGTTAGGTACAATATAAAAAGAAGGAAACGAGAAGGGAAAACAACAACAGAGCCCACAGGAAGAAGTGCGACAGCTTACTGCTTCAAACATTATACAACACTTCACACACTAATTTTACTCACCTCAGCTCAGCTGGTTTTAATCAGTAATTAGTTTACAGAGATCTCTGCACAGCAACTATTTCTATAATTAACATGATAATGGCCAGTTATGCTAGCACGTAGCTATACTAGAAACTCGAACAATAACTTAGTCTATAACAGACTAATGATAACCAGATTATTACAATGAATTGCAACACAGTTTATAACCGTAAAAGATCAACACATTTTGGTGTGACCAGAATGTTAATCTGTCTAATGTGATATAATATCAACACATACAGACAGATGTAGATTAACATACTGAATAATGTCACATCATATAATGAGGGATAAATGCAATCTGAAGCTTATCAGTCTGTTACGGAATCTATGTCGCAGTTCAAAAACCAATAAACAAGCTAGAATGGGGGGTGCTGTTTGTCTGTTTTTAGCTTAACTGCGATTAAATGATCTGAAAATGCTGCCTGTATTCTTGTGTGTATATTCATGCATGTGCCCATGTGTGCATGTAATTGTGTGTTAAAAAGACACCATCAAAATGCCATCATACAAAAAACAACTGGCACAAACAGAATCAAAACACAACAGGAAACACAATGAGACTAACAAAGGTTATATAATTAACCTGTAACATGCTGCTACACAATACACCTATGACACACATACACACACACACATACACACACAGACACATGACATAGGGATTGAATTCAAGAGTTACAAGGCGCTGTATAATCCAGAATAACTAGCACACAAAGGATATACAAAAATGATGACTGATACACACACATACACATACACACACACACACACACACACTAGTCACCCATAACGTGCAGCACAGTAGTAATCATAAACTAGTATTTGAACAGAAATGGATGAACACACGCTGTGGTATTTAGAAGACCTGTCCCACTTTAGGTCCCTGTATGATAGCAATATCACCATATGGCTGTGACTGTTCCACCTCTATGGCCTGCATTTTCTTCAGTACGAGGAGTGTGTAGAATTTGGAAGCCACTTGTTTGCGGTTGTTCCTAGCCGTGATCTCCTTAAAGCTGGCAAATGCTTGTGTCTTGAGGTGTTTGTTGATGACATGCATCATCTGCTGGGTACGTCGACTCCATCGTTTCTCTTCCATCTCTTCAGCATCGACAGCAGTCTGCATGAATACATTTAGACATTACAGGTTATAGTATTTCTGCTTCTCAATAGAAATTAGGTGCTATTTCTGTTAGTTAATACGTATACTGATAAACAAAATATGTGCTAGTAGCAAACATTTATTTATCTTAGCTTTTGGGTCAGGCCCTTAAAAATAACACACCATGAACTTCATGTCACAAGGCAAATGTCAGTGTTGATTCTAGGATTGTTATGAAGTTAGCCCTGGGGTCCATGCCTGTTGATGAAGTGAGCCCTGAAGCCCCTGATCCTGAGGTAATTGCCAAAGGCATGAAGCCATTGGTTTCGGTGTGATTGTTGGCGGTTATCATGACGATACTTGTGAAAACTTCAGTCATTTTCACCATCTTAGCCAATCAAGCAGCACATAACAATGCATGACAAAACAAAGTACTTTCAGTAAGTCTTTCATTACACCAAATATTAGTTGGTGGGTGTATCATATAACAGACAAGGTTTGATGGTAAATTGCGGCTGATGGAAAATTTCTTTGGCATTTCGTGTGCAGTTCCTTTTATTTTATTGCAGCCCTCATCTAAATTTCGCGGAAATCCCGCAAAAAACGCATCTCAGAATCAACACTGAATGTCACACAACCATAACACATTCAGATCCTATATATATGACCTAGGACATCCCTTTTTTCATCTAATCCTTTACAACTAAAGCCATGGTTATATAATATTATGGTAGAGCGAGTGAATGGTTTGTTTAGTCTAGGCACTGGTTAGACCTGGGACATATGGAAGAGAAGTGACTCCCCAAGGAAACATCCCACAAGCATGGGTACCTTGGTTTGATCCGAATACCAACCTGAAGGTTGGCAGGACTGTGCTCTATTAAAATGCTATTGTGACTGTTTAGTGCTGACATAGTTGTAAACTAGGACACAGAGCTGAGGGGGTACCCCATGCACTATAATTAGAATAATTCCTTATGTTGACTGGATATTGGAGGCTAAAATATGACCTACAGCAAATAACTACTGTACTCAAGAATGACATAAGGATTGTAATAATTAAATTATGCCATTTTAAATCCTCACATTATGTCCATTTTCAGATGGAGGTTATGCCTGTATAAAAGAAATACTACCATAAATCTGCGAATACACAAACCCAACATACTTGGATGCGGAATAATATTCCATAGCTGTGACCCGCTCTTAATTAACAATTAATAAGAATGATTGATTAATGTGTAAATTAAAGGACAACCTAATCTGTAAAAGATATTTTTTTATCACAGTGCCAACTCAAATTCTTTGTATTGAGAAATAACACCATCTAAGACAAGAATTTTAACAAGTTAAGGTTGGGGGGGGGGGTGAGATAAACCTCCATTAGTGTCATGATTTGTATATCTGCAAATTTCTATTTGAGCCATGAATCAATTCGGTAAATGTGGAACCAAATTCATATGCTTCCACATGTATGGTTTTCCAGGAGTTTCAAGGACATTTGTTCATCAAAATATCTACTTTTCCAGGATCCTATCAATATTTTCCAGGAGTATTTTGACATTTGATTAATGGAACTGATACACAATACCATTTTTATATGTGAATGTAAGACAATAAGTATGCAGAGATCCACGTATCTCTATGATCTCATTTTACATCAGTGATACTGGTAAACAAGTTCATTTCACCATCAAATTTATCATTGTATATAAAAGAGAGAAAGTAAAATTATGTCAATATTTAATCCATTAACACAGTAACATTGCTAACTAATTTTCTCAACAAGCAGCATACACTGATCAGGGTGCCATGGGAAACAAGTAAACCCCTGCATGGCTATTACTAGTGACATTGCGCAGCGATATGGGGTTAAATATCACTCGTATGCTGATGACACACAGCTGTATATATCACTGGATCCTGACAATGAGTTAAATTTCTCCTCTTCCTTGAAGAATTTAGAATACTGTATTGCCGATATTCGGCTATGGATGACTCAAAATCTTCTAAAACTAAATGATAATAAAACAAATATTTTATATTTGGCTTCATCACATTGGGTTAAATCCCTAAGACACCAGCATTACAGATGGGTGCATCTTCGATTACCCCTAATGGGTCTAGGGGTTATTTTTGACCAATGTATTACATGACGTCACTCAGAGAAAAAAACCAGGGAAAAGAGCAACATCAGGTTTGAAATACCAGGCTGCACTGGAAAGTCATTGTTTTGACAGCTATGCAAGCTACTTGTTAGTTTTCAAAATGTTTAGGGTGCATTTCCTATTCAAGGTTTTTTAGGGGTGTATTGAAAAACAAGGACTATTCTAGGACTTTCTAGGAGCACTATTAAAATCAAATATATTCAAGGATGTGATGTGTGTGAACCACAGATAATCCTAGAATAATTGAATACAACACAGTAATTCCATCATCTCAAGATAAAAAACATAATAATGATTAAACGTAAGTAATAAACCTTACATCTTGAAGTGTTGTATCTTGTTCGATTTCCATTGGTGGTAAATCTGTGCCAAATATATCATCGACATCTTCCTCTTCCTCTTCTAACTGCTGATTTAAGTGATTATCATTTATTGATGTCCGTGACTCAGCTAAGCTACTTTCCTCCATTGTTCGTGATACCATTGATGCCTCTGCTGCCAATGGTCGCTGTGGCTCAACAAATGAGGCTGATTCGTCAATGGCTGGTGGTTCATAATGACTGTCACCTGTTAATAAAAGCCAGTTTTTAAAGATACAACAAATAAAAATATGTAACTGTGCACGAGAAATTGTTGTTTGAATCAATTCCATTAATTAGATGATATTCTATCCATCAAGTTTTATTTAATCTATAGTATAGCTAGCATGACATAACAACAATTTAATAATCACTAAATTTTAACAAAGTCTAGCTAATGAAGCGTGTCAATATAACAATTCCTTTATGTTGATACGGTACATATCTGAATACATGAGACCAGATGACCAATCACATGTTCTATTACACATGTTTCAATCCAACAATATTGGTCTAAACACTTCACATCAACTGCTATTGAGAAATGGATAAATGGAATAGAAATGACACATAATAACTCGAGTCTTACATGTACAAGTCTATTTCTTCTCCAACACTAGATCTATTTCACTACTGACCTAAATGTGAATCTTCTCTAGCTAGTTCTCTCGCTGTCAAATTATGTTCTTCACGATGATGACTGTCTTTATGTTTTGTGGCAACTTCTGGCTCTGTTTGTCTTTCCTGTTCCAGATCTAATGCATCATCCCTGACATCTGAGTCTAACATTGGCTTTGTTATCAGATTTCTGTTGAACATCTGAAAAGGAGGAATAAAACACTGAATTGAACAACAAACTTGAAACATAGGAGATTTTTTTGACAAAATATAACAGTTTATTGTAAGCACTGGCTCACCTAAATTCTACCTCTTACCTGCATGAATATTGTATTAAGGAATCTCTTTGCACAGGCAACATCAGTCAACATTCATACAGAGAATACAATTATTTTTCTACACACACACACACACACACCGTAAACACATTTTTAATATTAATTCAGGAACATGTAACTTTGTTGTGGTCTAATCTGACATTGTGTCAAATACATTTGTGACCCATCTTAATAAAATGAGTCAAATGTCGGTAACTTGCAAAACTGAGTTATTAGTATCACTGGAAAGAGCAGAATGTCTTGTATATCATGCAAGACGATATCTTGATTCTATTTAAGTTTGACAAACCTTTGAAGTGAGAAAATGGCCTTCAAATTTTATGCAAAATATGTTACATTTCATGAAAGTTAGCTTAGTTACCATGGATCGATCTTGCTGAAATTTGGCGAGTTATAAGATAAAGTTATTCTTAAGATATTCTTATAATATGAATGTTAGAAATAATTTGCAGATTAATTAATATTTTATGCAATCTGACCATCTTACTCCCTAACTAGGTCAGCAGTGATCCATAGGAAACACAGTGTGCATGCATTCATTCAGAAAATTATGTAAATGATCCACACTGGACCAATGATAACCTTATTCAGGTCAGGTACTACCACATGACACCAATTTGTTTACGCAGCTAGCATGGTGGGTGGGTCTATTCCAATCATTCTGCAGGCTAGAGAATGCATACATTAGCCAAAATAAAACCATATATGGACTGATGACATGTTAACATGCACAATTCAAGCGAAATGCTTAGGACAGCTCTATAAAAATCTCTTTAAAATACATGAAACAGGGTTAGTCAGATGATAACAATAAAAGATAAAATGAACACTAAAGATTCACTTTCAGGGGAAATCTCAAAATCAGCTTTTACAGAAATTATATTTTAATGGCATCCTACTCATTGTGTTAAGATAGGTCACATTTGTATTTAAAATTATTTAACAAGCTTGAGCAGCCTTTAAAAAAAACATGAAAAGCAGGAAAAGAAGTTGCAGAACCATGTGAGCTACATGCAGCTGGAGGACAATTGGGTTTTGTGTATTATTAGGACAAACTGAGACAACTTGAGTGGGGATAAAATGTGTATTTTACAAGATAAATATTTTTGAAAGCACCAGTTTGACACACTCCCCATTTCCAAAAATTTTATTTTCAGCTCTGGAAATCTGGCAAAACTGGAAAACCCTCATCCCCGATTTAAATACTTGAAAAGTATTTGAGTTTTCGAAAATGAAAACTATTTGTATTTAAATACTTCCACAAAGTATTTAACTTTTAAATACATTCTGAAATACTTTTAAAAACTGTTTCAATTATTTATCTGAATATTTTGATACCAACATGATTTGTTCCATGAAACAATTTGATAAATGAATCGTACATACTCAACCAAGTAGTAAATGTTTTCTCTGTGATCTTCACGAAGTGGAATAAGTGATCGCTAATGTATTAGCTTCTTATGACTCCTTTTTCAATAAAAGGTAAGATTATACTCAACTGAATAACAGATCACGGGAAAATATGAAGATTAGTAGATCCAATGAACAGATCTCACATTTCCTATAAAACGTTGACCTTCTTTCATATTATCATTCATTTATTGATATATGTAAGCTCCAGCTGATACATGACTGGAAAGTCCCAGCCTACAGTTTTCAAGTTTTTTGAAGTACCAGAGAATGATGAAAAAAACATTCAAGGCTAATAATCTGGCAAATTACAAACTCCAAATCAAAATAAGCAGACGACCTCAAGAAAAGGGATAATTCATATGCATTAAACTGCAAGGATCTGTGAAATCGGCATCGTCTTTGTGTTACCATGAAGTATTATTTTTGTGTTACTGTGCCAATCTCAACAAAATCATGGAAATCCTGCTAAGGCACTCTTTACAACTAGCTATGGTAACTTATAACACATGAATTGTGCCTGTTGGTTCTAGGCCAATGGCAAGTTAAGGTTCACATCTATGGTTAGCTGCAGTGAATCGATGCACAATTAATCAGTTGATGACTAATCTTTAATACTAATTTATAGGCCACACTAATTCTTGATATCACCACCTACATGGACTCATTCTCAGATTAGATTAGTATTGCTGTGGCCCGTATTTTGTCATAGTAACATGACTGGATATACACAAAAGGGAAAATTCCCACCTTCACTGTGTTTTAGATGTCAATGACTCAGAAATAACTTCTTTCAAAGTCATTGACAAGTAACAGGACTAGCTGATAGTAGTACTGTAATAATGACCTGAAAAAACCTAATTTAACGTGGATTTCTGTAGGCACGGAACTTCAGTTTCAAAAGATTTCATTTCAATGGCAGATTCCATGAATTGTTGCCAGTGAAGGAAAATTGGTGTAATTAATTTTAACTGAATAAACAAACTCACTGACAACATATGTGTCAGGCACTATTTTGCCATACAACCAATTATTAACATACAGCAACCAAAACTCTTGGAAAAATTTATATTTCTCTAAGGATTTACACGAATCAGATTCATCAAAATCATCACACAACTAGGGGAAATCCACTAATAGCAAAACAAATTCACACGCACACACAAGTTCATGAGTGCACTTTAGTAAATAGTTGGAACAGTCAAGAAATCTTACCCAACAAATTCGTCTTGACACAATCGGTCGTCCAGGTAGAGCAAACAATTTTTCCACACCGCCAGTTTCTTTCCAGTATTTTAATTTCTTTGTTGGTGGTGCAAGATCTAGAGTGGTAGTTATTTCTGATGTGTCTGACAGTTGTAGTTTCATTGTTTCACTTGGTATACCTTTCTGATCATCAATAATCAACTTTCTTTTCCGCTTTGCTTTCCGTTCTGTTCCTAAAAGGGTGACAATCAAAGTTGCATATTGCACATGTGCTTATAGTAAGTTTAAAATAAACTTTGTACATGTTTAAGAGTGGGTTAGCTGTGGATACAGAACTTCATATAAACAATATTTTTAAAAGTTACAAGACATACACATAAATACAAACTGCCTACATTAATTTTGATAAAATTCTAGTTGCAGCAAACGTTACTAACCATTTGTAAACCAAGCTATGCAATAACTACAATGAAATTTGCTTGAGTGACACATTCTTCTTTACAAATAAGTGATCCACTATTAATAAATGTGTCTGGAGCCTGTCAAGTTTTTCATTTAACATGTGTGGACTTTCCAAACTAAATAAAATGTTCACAACTTTTTGCTAAAATAATTTCCAACAAAAAGTGAGAGATAAAGATATTAATTTTACTACCTTGGGTTAACTGAATTAATATACTTCTAGATTGATTACTGTTTAAATAACTAAAAATATTAAGTAATAAGTATAACAGGTACAGATTTAAAAAAATAGTGGGGGGAATCTATTCCATGGCATTTCTTTGCTCTGTCAACTCATGAAATCATTAGCTTCCAAAAGCTAAATGATGCTTACCTATACTTGTCACATCGATTGGTTCTAGAGCAAAGGCCTCCGCTTCATTTGGAATAAGAGTTGTCTGATCTGGAACTATTGTTGTTGTCTGTTCAGGAGCTGGGGCCATTTCTTCATCTACGGGTGCATTATCTTTAGCTAAAATAATAACAAGTGTATGACCTAAATTATATTATATAACTCAGAGAAAGATTCTTCCCATATTAATGCTAGTATTCTACATGAGGAAACTGTAAATTATTTAATGCTGTATACTAAATTATATATTTACCCATTTTAACTCTGTCAAAAATATTATATACAGCATACACACTTACCATTACTACTACCACTGCTACCAAAGACAGCATCTTTAACAGCCTCTTGGTCAGCCTGTACCTCAGGTACAGGTGGCTCCTCAAACAGACCTCCTCCTTCACCAACAAAGTTCTCCGCTGATAAAGTAAACAACAAACAGATTAATAACACTTCTTAATATCTCCCTATCTCTGTGTGTCCACACACACACACACACAAACACGAGAGAGAATAATCCTAAATTTAGTTTTAAATTCATTTGTATGAATTAAAAAACATATTTAAATCAAATTACTTTCCGTGTTAGTAGGTTTATCAAAACTTACCAAAAAGATCATCATCAACACCACCCCCAAAGTTGTCATTATCTGAGTCATCATCATCCTCAACACCTGGTGCATCTTAACAGTAAAATAATAAAACAAACAAGTCGTAGTTAGCCTTAAATACTTAAACAAGTGTTTCTTATCATTCCATTATATACTTATCTACTGTGAGTAAGCAGAGCTTAGATTAGTCTATGTGTGTACACATTTACACACATGAAGACAAGTGCCAGGGTTTCTACCTGAAGAATAATGCAGGGTCTGTGTGCATATCTTCCAAAATATAAACTTGAATACTGCTTTCTATTCTTTCCAATATTTTTATTTATAATCATCTGTATAAAACAGTACCTGGAATACATTTCTTAGACTGAAATACTGCAAAATATTAAATTATTTCTATGTACATAACTTAACTCTTCCATCCTGCTGGCAAATACTTTGCTTACATACCAAAAACTTTGTACGCATAGTTAATTTAGCAGACTGTGTATACTCTTTAATTCCTGATAACAAAAGATAATTTATTTAAATATTAAACTCCTATTATTTTATCTACATTACTGATGTGTGATAATGAAGAGACCACAACATAATATAAATGGTTTAAACTGGCTTTCCCAAACCTAGCTTCCATTTCTCATATTAACACTTAGCATTGATTGCACTCTTTTTACTATTTCATCAACGTAAAAACCAATTTAATAATAATGTTTATTTCTGGCATTATATATTTGATTATTTAGTTAACAATTTAATTCTAAGGTTTTGGGTTGTAGGCTACAGTTCTAAGACCTCCTTCCAATTTGTATATGTGCCATATCCAACTCATTTTGTTTAGATGGGTCACATATTACTGTTATATGCTTGACATTCAAAAACTGAATTTACCCTATAATTTAAGATATGGTTGTAATTTTTTTCCATCTTTATATACCTTATGATGAATTAAGACCAATAAAAATTATGAATAATTATTCTCCATGAATTAATACATAAACATGATCAACAATGACAAAAACCTCCCTGACAATAGAGTAAGCAATAATTACTGTAATGGTAATTACTCCCAACATAACATGTTAACAGTTATTAGTTGTCAAATGAAATATAATTCAAATGTTATTGATTAATAAACAATCTGTGTTAGTATATTGGATTTTTTTTTACCAAGTACAGTATTTACATGGTTGTTACTCATATAACAGTGGAATACAACTTCACCTAATATTCATGGTGGCAATGGCATTAACTGCACGCACCATTTTTAAGGGGCAAAATACATAATTATCAACTTTGCCATTTTGTTTATAGAAAAATCATATTCCATAGTTTGCAAACGAAGTCCTGCCTCAAATTTTTGTCACAATATTAGAAACGAATATGAAAAAATTATCACTTGTATTTAAACAATATTCTATATTGCCACAGAATTAGATACTTAGGAGTGTATGCCTCTTCCTCTCCCCATAAAACCCCATCACCAGCTTTTCATACAACAAACACTCAAACCTGGTTAGTAATGAATAAAATGTGGAATATTTTTCCATCACATTACAGGTACTTACTTGTTTGGTTAAAACTAGTAAATATACCTAGAATTAACAGCAAACATACAATCAGTGATTGAATGTAACATTAAATGGCAGCCAGGTCCACAGGATTAGTGACCCTGAAAATCACTAGTCCTCTAAGTAATTGACTAAACCAACGAATTCATCAGAATCAAAATATGTGACCTCAAACCTGGGGTTTACTGTTGATGTACATTTATTATATGTATTTGTAACAATGAACACTGTCATAATAAACAAGTAGCCATTCAAATTTGAGTATATTGGAACTGAGACTCCCTGGTTTACTTATCATATTTTATCCTTTTTATCTAACCTTTGTTTTTTTCTGTTCAACAGTTTTAGTAGAAGGAGGCTACAAACCATTTAAATAATTCCAAATGACACATTTTTAAACAGGGAAATGCATGTGTTAGTTAACAGAAGGTCATTCACTTGCTTTGCTTTATAGTGATGTATATCTGGTATTAGTAGAGAGGGATAAGTTGAAAATGGACCTAGTTCAAGGCAAAACACTGATTTGTCCACAAAACACTTCAGCAGATCAACCAGCTTTAATTTTAGAACCTAACAACAGATGTTGAATTACTTGTATTCTGCTTCTTATCAATATATAACACCAGTGTTATGATGATGGTTGATGTTTTATGGCCACTTTTGTGCACATGGTAGACTAAATGGGCCGAGTGACCTTCTAAGGTAATGAAGTGAAGTTAAAGATGAAACAACCTTCGGATATGCCCACGCTGAGATTTGAACACGGGTGGTAGTGATCTGTGGTCAGACACGCTACCAACTAGACCACAGAGGCGCCCGACACCAGTGTTATGGTTAACACACAGCCATCATGTATACAGACTTAGTCAACTCAGGGTAGTATACAAAGATAGGAAAGCAATTATTTAGCAGCTTTACTTCAGAGTTCTTTTTATAACAGTTTTCAGCAATCAGTTAACCTTGACAACCAGAATAACACACAGATCAACAACTGTAACTCTGTGAAATTTTTCTGAAGATGAGGTCAATCATTTTTTAAAGATCTGAAACACCTCAAAAGAATTTAAGTTGTGTTCCATACATTGAATTAAACACATGGAAATTATTAGCTAGAAATTGATGCCTGCTGTTAGGACAAATATTACGAGTTCCACAGTGCAAAACAAACTCGAAATAATACTCACCGAAATCTGCAATGCCATCACCAAAGCCATCATCTCTAGACTGAGTCTGTAAGTCTATGTCCATTGACTTCTCACCACCAGTTTTGTTAGCTGTATTGTCTAACAGGAGATCATTGGCATCAGAATTGTGGACGTAGAGTGTGTCATCCATGTGGGCATCCTGTATGATGTTTGGTCCACCATCAAAACCCATATCACCTTAAATTATTAAACAATCCACATAAATCCTACGTTGCTAAACGCTTATCCATCAAAGACCTTACAGCTTCTGCTATTAACTAATAACCCATAGTTCAAAGTGCTTAATTATGTGGTCGGCTTAGGTTATTTGACGTAATTTAGTGACTTCCATTGATGGTTTTTGTGGTCTAATTTCAATAAAAATTGCTTTAAAATGTTTCATGTCTTGTCTTCGTGACCATTAAATTATTTTTATTGTACTTAAAAAATTACATCAAATCAGTATTGATTCTTAATGTACCCCCACTGACTACTTAAAGTCTCAGCAGAAACTGTTCATGAAAGCTAGTTGCTACATATGTTTATCTCTAGATTAAACAAGTCTTATCACAATCCTTTACTAAAATTATTCAACATGCACATTTATTAGTAAAACCAGAGAAAAAAGTTAATTCAAGTTTCTTTTCATGATTTTCTGTCATTTTTATACAACAGACACTTATAAAGCATATATCAATGAAAAGATTAAACTTTCTCCTATAGTAACATAACTGATTTAAGGTAAGACAACATTTGCATGTGTATCTCTGAGTTGGTTTGTGGAAAGCATAGCCATGGAAGCAATCAGAGATTCGCTTATTCAAGCATCAAAGTGGTTAATTCTCTACACGTAGATTAGTTCTCATTGTGTTTAAAGCATTTAGTTGGTGATTATAATAACTGATATTTTACTTTTAAGCCTAATTATGCAGAAATATTAAATCGTCTGTACATAGAATTAAAAGAGGTATGAATGGTAAAAAATATGAATGGTACAAAAACCATAATAAATAAGCTACAATATCTCCAATAACAATCAGAGAGCAACATACTTTTATAACAGAAAAACCACTCACCAAATCCATCATCTCCAACAAGGGCTATATTACCAAGATCCTCTCGCATAGTGATCTCTTCTGGCCTACTCTGATTGACAGCAAACTGTGTCTGTACATCCAAACTACTGTGGATAAAACATGATTTTGTTAGAATCATGTACTACAATTACGGTGCATGTGTATGTTATTAATTAATTAACTAAACAGTTCTCGGACATTATACAGTAAAACTAGTTTACACATACATACACACACACAATAATGAGAAAAATCTCCACTAAAAAGACACAAACAAGTATTCAGTTTTTTGTAACTACCTCAGTGTTTGAGCTAGGTCCCAAAAAGGTGAGACCTTGGTAGCACCTAATGGAGTGAAGCATAGCTAGTGGGGTCTGGAAGGATGGCCATCCACGTTAAAAAGAAATATGTCAAATTGTGTGGACCCTCAAGCTTGATGACAGCAACTGTGTTCAAATGTTAACTGGATACTCTATTTCTGAGAGGATAAATGGTATTGGTAGATTTGTCTATGAAGCACAGTTAGTTTGTAGCTAAATAAATTGAATGAAATTAAATAACTCCTGGGAATATTCGGTTCTAATAGACCTGTGCAAAAACAGAACTAAATAACAATCCACTGAAGCACAAATCATAAAAATAAATGATACAATGTTTTATTGTACAACATAGCTGTCATTTCAAGGGTATCTCCTCCAGCAGGTAAAAAATTATGAAGAATTATAATCTAGCACATACAAAATGCTATAACAAGGATCTTCCTGAGAGATATTTTACATATGACTGCACTAAAACAGAAATTGAATGTGGCCATATTGTCTTCTTCCTCGAGCTGATTTGCCTCTCGTATGATGTCAGTAAGTTGATTCTGGGAGCTGTTCAGGAGATGATAGACACGGTAGACTAAATGGGCTGAGTGACCTCCAAAGGTAATGAAGAAAAGTCAAAGATGAAATACCTTTCAGATATGCCCATGCTAATTTGAGAAGAAACATCGGAAAAGGCTGGTCTAAAACAGGGAAATAGCATGTTCTAATTTGAATTCTTCAACTGTTGTGCCATGTTCGTGTAAGTCAGTAACAGACTGTACTCATGGTTAATCTGCTGTCTGGCTCTTCGATCGACATGAGAACGAATGGAGTCACTCCCGACCATGGTGCCCCGACCAGTGCAAGTGGATGAGTTTCCTATGTCACCGATGTTAAATACATATTTCTTATCCGACTCCATGTGTTGCTGATATGCAACATTAATTGCATAGCTGGTTCAGTTAATAGTGAGCCACCCACCTACCTGTTAATAATAGTTTTGGGGAGCACTAAAGATAACATTTCATGTCTTTTTAATGCAACATTTTGTAAATAAGTGCATCAATATAGTTAAAATGTTACTTTGCTTAATCACTGCTACCTAGAACTTATAGGGTGTGAAATAATTACCCACAAAAATATTAATGAGCTGGTAACTATGGCATGAAGTAATAATTTTAGGCATTCCTGTTTATAAACATATAATGAGTTATATAAACTCACTATGTTTAGAATAAGATACAAGGTTAGTTATGTTTATAAACAATAAATTATTGCCGACAACTCGGAGATCTAACATCAGTAAATTTTGACATGAGACAGCCAAATTTAAAGATACAATAAGGTGATGGGTCCACCAATAATATTTTGACAACAGCTAACTAGGATCGTGAGCAGGAAAGCTGACGACACTGTAAAAAATGACTCCTATGAGATTTATGTTCAATGATACTCAAGGAAGATAGCCTCCAGGAGGAAGAGTGAATGCTTTATTTAATCTTACGACTAGTCACACTGGAGATATATTGTCAAGAAGCTATTTCCCAGAGAAATAACATTAATAGTAGAAACAGACCCAGATGTATTGATGATGTTTAATGACACAATGCCACAAGTTAGGCCATCCAGTGTATCGGAATGGAAACAAACCCAGGTAATACTGGTATTAAAACTTTAACCAGGGGCAATGCAGAATAGTGCACTATTAACTGCACATTCGAGCCCTGTTCATTGATTTGGAAGACTGAATAATTACATCAAATATTTGTATTCTGCCAAAACAAAACAACAAAAAAGTTTCATCATTATACAACAAATGAAGTGTGAGATATTTGATAATAACATGGCCCCCACAAATCTTGGCAGACTGGTATCATTCAAAGTATACCAGTCCTGTTGGCTGGTAGTGACTGAGCTTATATCACATCCTAGCATGCATTGACAAAATCACAGATTCCACACAATTTTATCAACATAACCAACCAGACCTGGATCTTTCATTACCCACTTACTTTAGATCAGCCATTGTTGTGTCAAAATCGTGGAATGTTTCCTGTAATGTTATTGTGGCCACTGCAGCTTCCCTGTTCTCCTCAGGTAGATCGACCACTCCTGGTCTGAACGCCATCTTAATCTTAACAAATGCTTCATTGCAATCAGCCAGAAGGTACTTTGCTTTACGTGAATAAATCCTCACTACACCAAGTAGCAAATGTCCTGAAGTTCTCAGTGCAAGTTTGACCTGGAAGCAAATGTGGAACACTTTCAAATGAAATCACAAAACACTACAGAAATAAAGTTCAGGTAAGAAGTGTTATTCTAAGAATTCAGTGAAACCAGTACCTTGTACCAAAAATATCATCAAATGAGTGAGGACTAATAAGGGATACATATTACTACCTAAACTTTGGGATACAACTTTTAGCCATAATATTAAGTGATGCAACTCTTCTCTTGCAATAAAAATCTAAATTAGGATTGGAATTTTTCCCTACAACAATCAGGTTGAAATTACTTTTCTTTGAAATTTTGTCCAACCAATAAAAAAGGCTACACAATTCTCATTAATCACCATGCACTGCAGAAACTAAACCTTAAAAAACTGACTGTTCTTACCTTAGGTTGTATAATGGCATCTACGCTGCCTTCTATATTTGTTTCAAATACATGAGCTTTAGTGAGTTTCTTATCCCAGTGAGCTGCCAGCCAGATGCGGGCCAGTGGCCCTTTCTTGCTCAGCACAAAATGTGCATAAAACATACTGATGTGATGGCTTCTTCAAGCTAGTATTAAATAAAAACTTTAACTTAATATACATGTTTGCTATATAATAATAACATAACATACAGCAAGACCATGGCCTATTTTTGTCAAGTAAAGTTGGTGTGTACCCTACAAAGTAAAAATCATTACTTGATAACAATTGTTACTTGATGATACTTAATCGTAATAAGACTAATTTAAATATGTTACAAATATACACCATTTTTTCAGTGAAACATGCACGAATAATGAATGCATCCTACATGCAACAAACAGAATACTACTACAAAACGCAATCTTGCAGATGGTAGGTAGTTGTTTCACAATGAATGATTTATCTTACCTGAAAGATGTTAAACAGTCAATTTGATAGTGTTTGAAAATATGTTAGATACGGTAGGTCCCAGCCATTAAGCGGATACTTTGTGTCGACGTTTTGACCTTTATTTTTGGGGGGGTCGGCTTAATGGCCAGTGCTATTTCAGTGTTAAGAAATCCAGTCATCGGGAGAAAAAATTTCAGTGTGTTAGCAGCCGTCTAGACTAGTCTAGGTCTAGATGCAAACCGACATCAATCGTCATTCATGCAGTCAGGGAGTGAAAATAGAATTGAAACAAGTTGATGAAAATTATACATGGCTTTATAATGAAAAAATCAGTATATATATGTAGAAATTTTTTTTTTGTAATTATGGATAAACGTTGTTAGACTCAGTAGTAAATTTTGTGACTTTCAATTTAAGTGACTGTCAGTAACAAGACAATTCGTACCCAAGACATCCCATACCCAAGAGCATCATATCTCATTCGTTTGGCAGCATAGACATTAGGGTGCCCCCATATACATATTTTTTATGGGCATATATACACTAACAACATGATAATTACTGATTAATTTATTTATTTTCAATAGAGAGTTACCGGTAGTTACTAACTGACCGCATATACCAGTAATTTATGTTGTCTCAGTTATTGCCGGTTAGTGACCAAAACGTACCATCAAAGGTTCAATATGTCTAATTATTTCTAAGACACTGACTTCATACACAGTTCATTGAATGTTTAATCACGCCATTAATTTAAGTTTGAGGTCCTATGCATGCGCTAACAGTTTGCATAAACGATCGTTATAATTTGCCATGATATATTGACAGTATTCAAAACATGTTGGTATGAATAACGAATTATGAAAACAAAACTATTTCCTGGATTCAAATCATCACCTGGAAATACTGCAGGGAAAATATTTTTAGGTCGGCTTAATGGACGGTACTACCATAAATTGTGATATTTTAAGCCTAAAAAACTACCTCCGTAAGTGGTGACCAAGGTCCAGTTTGAAAAATTAATACATCTTTATGCAATAGAGATAAATAGGAAAATGTGATTTTAGAACAGTACGCCCCCATTATACTGTGGTCCACTATAACATGAAATCAGATATAACACTGTCAGACCTTGGACCCAGACAGAGCAATATCATACCATTGAATATCATCAATCCAACATGGCTGTTACTTTTTGCACAATTTTGCAGAAAGTTTTTATTTTCCAACACAAACATTGAGGTAATATTTAAGTCAACAAATAATATTTAAGTCAACAAATGATTAAACAATTACTGGGAACATTTAAAATATAAGTAGTAGTATGGAATCTTCAAGGATGGTGGAAAACAAGGTGAATACATGGATTCCCTATTATAACCCAGCCTGACCATGGTCTGTCCCATTTTGAGGTTGACAGGTTGTGGACCACAACAACTGTGTTATATAACAGGGGCTTACTCAGGGTCAGAATTTTTTTTCAATTTTGTTGCCCCATGGCAAGTAGATTGGAAATACACTTGCCCAACAAATATTTTCACCTGACCAAAATTATCTTTTAAAAAAAATCTGCCTTATATTTCTCCTGCCTATATATATATATATATATAAACAAGCATTTGCAAAAAAAATGACAGAAGTGTTTGATAAGAAATGCATATTCAGGGAAGCCCATTGCTGCTTTGCTGAGTTACCCCTAGCCATTTTCACTCTCACCATATAAACTGCAATGAATACATCATTTAATCAGCGACATCATTTAAATAGGTGGTGTGTTGCCGAGATTCCATATACACCCGAATAAAAATGGAAAACATGTAAACGTACAAGCATGATTCCATGTAGGGATGGGACAATTTGATATTTTTCTGATTCGATTTCCAATATCTAGTCCACGATTCGATTTATTCATGATACTTTACTTAAGCATGCCGGTAATCACACATACTTATCAATAAACTAATTAAAAAATAAAAATAAAGCAGCAACTTTTAATAAAATAACTAAATGAATATATGATTAAAAACAAATCAAATGACTAGAAAACAAAAATACCTTTTTGGTAATATCTAAATTACATAACCACCATCTCAAATGACTTCATGAATTAAAGTTATAAGTTTTAATTCAGAAAGAACAACATGTACATATCACTGGGTTTGAGGTTGGTCCTCAGTGCTGTGACTACATCGCCTGCTGTTGAGTATACCCTAACGGATAGAATTGAAGTCCAAAGTAATGGTGAGATAACTCTGGGCCAGTTTGTCCATCAAAGGATGCTGGCAAGATTTCTTCCTCCACCAATCTGTCATAGAATCCTTTATCAGAATGGGGATCTCCTTCCTGTATCTGGCAATCTCTTGATCTATTTGTGATGCCAATGATCGAGTTGTGGACATAAGAAAATATGTCCCAAATAATTCCTCTAATGCAGTTTTCTTTGGCTCATCAACATCTGAATATTGTTCATGAAGCCTTTTTTCATTCCACTACACACATGCCAGTAAGGCCTAAAAATAATCTTGTCGTGGAATACCCGACTATATGACTAAAAAAACGCCCTAAGGCGTTATGGAATTGTGAAGAAATGAATAACTAATTTCAACAATTTTTTCATGCTTAAATTCCAGGCTAATTGTGCCACCAGTTAAGTAGGGAAGGTGGTAATTTTTTCAAAAGGTCATAGAGCTCCAATTTAGATAGGTCTCATTGGATAGGTCTTGTCATAACTAAGAAGAAAATATATAGTTTAATAGGGCTATCTTTTATAATTATTGTGTAATCGGCTAAAATATGCCCCAAATATCGCCACTTATTTGACAGGTCACAAAAGTCCAGAAATGTACCATTGCCAGAGGGGAAGGTTTATGAACATCATAAATCACCAAATAATTGTATCACTGACCTGTTTTCATCATTTGTGTAATGTAATATTTATGTATAACACATAAAAAGAAATACAAATGTATTAAGTTATAATATTTTTCAGAAATAAGGCTGTAAAATTGGCCCCCAAACACCAAGTTTCAGGGCGGTCCAAAGTGAGAAATTTTATGTACATCTAACAAATTGAAATCCAAATAATCACGAACACAATGCAACTTTATCCCCAAAAATTGCCTTTCAGCATTTTATCTTAGGCCGGCAAACTTGAACCAAGCAACTTTTTTTAAACAAATGTTTAATTCTCTAGTACATCTTAAATATTCACAATGTGTATGAAATATAGTCAAATATAATATCTATGTATATTATTATGCATATATCATACATAAAATAGGATGGATGGGCTAAATTAGGCATAGATTTGATCGGATTGTACAACAACCTAAACATGTTGAGCTGACGCTGCGAGAATTCACCAGATTTTACGCTCAGGGACCTCTGGGTTTTCCCCATTGCGCAGCATAGATAGTTTCGCATCAAAAACTAAAATTATACCATTAAATAGAAAACATTCTCAGCTTTATCACAGTGGTGGTTTCCCTTGTCTAGCTCAATTATTAATAGATGTATTATTGCGGTTTAGATTTAAAAGTGATTGCAAATTAGGTTAGTTTTGTATTTTCATAGGGAAACCAGCATATTTAGAAATAGTGGAATATTGGCAACAACATGGCTAGCGTTGTTTGTTAATAGGTTTTGCCAAGGCCATGTGCAAAGAGCGTAAATGGACCCCCTATCACGGACCATTTGGTCCAAAAATCGTTTGTGCTTCGTTTCCGGCCCATTTTTTTTACAATTATATCGCCGATTTCAAAACAAATTAAATTAGGGGATAGAGCTATATGCATTCTGTTCAATTGTTTAATATATAGTTATTATGTGAAATATTAAGGCAGCCACAAGCAAAGCAAAAATGACTTTCATTTCCCTTACGCCCATTTAAAAGCACTTGTCAAATAATATTCACAATGTAATGACGTCCCTAAGTTAAGTCACCCCATTGAGGTGCCCCAGCTGAACCATGATGAATATAATGGCAATAAAAACTAAACATTTATCAGTGGAGATATGGCTTTGATAATGAAAGTTCCCATTCTATATATATATATATATATATATATATATACATACATAAAATACATACATACATACACACACACCAGATCCAGGGTTGACAGTTTCTGCCACTTGCTGGTTTCTGCCAATGGCAGAAATAGGTGTCGGCCATCAATCTGGCAGAAATAGTTCAGTAGATCATGTATTTCAGTAAGAATTAGCAATTACTTACTTATTTCATTGGTTGTTCTGCTTGGTTAGCATCTAGCTCCTAGCCTACATTAAAGGATTTATCTTTGAAGACCAACAGACCTCACTACCTTCAGATCATATAAGATCATGAAGCTGACTTTGAAGCCACCCTAATGCATAAAGTCATGGATTACAATCTCTTTCGTCAAGCACCGGATTTAGCGAATCGCTGAAACCCACAGCAGTGGCCACTGACAAGGCACAGAATGAGACAACAGGTCTTCCTGATGCTTGCAAGATCTTCATAGATTTGCAAGATGAAATGCTACTCCAGCCTCATAAAAGATCACATTCATCATCATTTTACAAAGGCCATCAAGTCATGCCACATCGTTGCAGCCTGGATAAAGGGGACATGGACTATCAACAAAACAAGAAAAGTCGGCTGTAGAGTGGCTAATAGAGAAGGAACTGTCATGTGTTGAACGTGTCATTGCTTTTGATGCCGAGGCTGCACCATAACTTGCATTTTTTCTTTTAAAACAACTGAAATGGCAGCCCTAACATGATGAAATGGACTCCAGAAGTACACTATGATATAGGTACATGCCACTTCTGCTTTAATTGGGTGTTTTCAACCTTTGGACTTCCAAATTCCAAAACCAACAAGATGCTCCGAGGACATACTATTGAATTCAGCATTGGAGTGCACCTATTCACAGTGGATTAGTGATTGATTGATTACACTGGCTTCCTTCATTTCTTTGCTAAAAGTTGCCATGCTTAAAAGCAGTTGTATCTATAAATTAATGCAGCAATATCAACTAAATAAACTTGATTGTGTTTTTCAAATCAGTTGTTTTTGCCAATTTCTCTGTTCTTGAAACTCTTATAAATTCTCAACTGCCAATCCTTGAGAAGCATCCCACAATCTTATTATAAATTTGTAACTTCAGCTGCTGAGCCAGTGGCTGTGCCACGTTCAATAGCCCTGTTTTCAAAATGATCATTTCTGCTGGCAGAAAGTAGTTTGACACTTTCTGCCACTGGATGGCAAGCGTATGAGTGATGTCCCAAGTAGTCATGTACTTAAACACCCCTCATTCTTTACAGGCCATTACACTGCTACCTAACTACTATACTAGTGTCATATTTAACAGCTAATCATGAATCGACTCGCTCCGAGTGAGATTAGGCAACATTGTGGTACTGTTGTCTTGGGGCCGTAGCTTTAAAAAAAAGTACCACATGCCATGGAACTACTCATTTTGTGTAGTGGCTCAGTGACAGTAAGATGGCACACAGACAATTAGGCTTGGTATGGTTTGGCTTTACAGACATGAATAATAGAGTACAAACTACTGCCATCAAGCGAGAATGCAAACAAACAGAGCATAATAAGAAAGACTGTGAAAGCTCTAAGCGAGTTCAATCATTTATTCCATCTTGGAAAATAGAATTTCCGGGCCTAGTAGACACAGACAATGGTATGTTATGTACAGTTTACAGAAGTCATAATGCATCATCAGACTTAAATAAAAACAGAAATTTGTCATAGAGTAAAAGACCCCTTACAAAAAGTAGACAGCTGCTCACGTGTGGTGCCCTGTAAAAACACAGCAACACCATTGCTAGAGGGAGGTATAGATGTGAAGAAGGGTTGGCTGTAGGGTAATGGTTGTCACACTAACACAGTAGTGGCCTTTCTCTATTGGAAGGGGAGGTTAAGGACTCTTCCATGAAAAAGGAGTATTTGGTGGCACTTTTCTGCTGATAAAATAGGCGAAAAGAGACTGTAAAATAGACGATGCAAATCGGACATCAGCAATTTATTAGTGCAGCTCACATATAGTGCTTTATTCTTTATTAAGACAGATATAACCTTTACACCAACACGATTCTATTAGTTTTCATCTTACCCTTTAAGAATTAGACATGTACAATTATGATTAACTATGATTAAGTATGCATTCCAAAATTATCAACTTCCATACCTCTGTTTATAATTAAGCCATTTCAAAGGGCGAGGTAGCATTTTAAAGCTGTTTTCAAGCTCCTTCAAATATAACTGTTTTCAAAGTATTCAACCAATTCTGTAAAAGTGTGCAACTGTAAGTGCCTAGACCTAGTGTCTAGTCAGAAGTCTATCGGTCTCAGTATCACAGGAGTATGAGGATAGGTCAAAACCCTGATCAATAAACTAGGTGTCGCCATAATATTACTGTATTAATTTCTATGTGTACGCCATCCCATTTGAAAAGGCAAGCTATACCAACATTTTGTGAAATAAATCCATTAACATCCACTCATTCACCAGCGACTGCAATTGTAAACAAACACAGAACTGATTTTGGCGGGAGGTGGAAACCGTTCAACATACAACAGTAGAACGGTAAAAAGCATTAATAGCTAAACATCATGGGGATTATAATGAACATAAATTGCAAAACCCAGTACTATTCAACAATTTGTTAAATTTCTTAAATATACGCTTCAACAATAATTGCACAAACCTGTTTTCTATGTATATCCGAAACAATTTCAACCTTTCTCGTACAACAAAATAAAATGGCGTCCCTCCCGGTTTCGTGTTCACATTATCTGTTGAGTAATTACGCCAGACAAAATAGGTCATAAATTCAAATAAACATATAACATTATGTTTATAAAGCTTTTTATTTTATGTCTTGTACATATTAAATCAAACATCATCTTGATATTTATTAGGCATTATTGTCAAGGTATGACTTTCTTATAGAAAAATACTACTGCGCGTATTAATACATTGGCATATATTTTTGGACTATATTATCTGGTTCAGATTGTCGGATAAATATATAGATTTTAAAATTTATAAATGATATATCTGAATTTGCTGAACTTAATGTGTAAATGTATAAAATTATTGTTTGCAATTTCGAGTCATAAAAGAAACACTGAAATGAATAACTCCATAATCGTGTGTCAAATGCTGTGCTAAACAGTATTTATAGAGGAGCCAGTGAACTCGCCCCAATGTTAGGTCACTCCATGCGAATTCGCCCCACTTAACCCCGCTCTGATGATGTCCTGTGTATCAGTCTAGATATTATCATGATCTGTCAATGTGTGTGATAATGGAAGATAAAGCAGTTATCAATTTATAATTTCTTGCTTTCCGATAGATTGTCCGTGGATTAGCTTGAATGCTGCTCTCTGGTGCCCGGGGAGAGTTGACCGCTACCTATGCTAAATTGGCGAGGTTTCACATCGACTTGTTTACAGGTCGTGACGAAATAAGAAGTGATGTTCTTTGAAAAACTCAAAAAAGGTATACGAAAGGCAATGTCTACATTTGGAAAGGCACACTCAATATTGTCTTCTAAAATTATTTTATAAAGTTCAGCATGACTGAATCTTGTTTTGGGATTTTTTGTTGCATTGAACTTATGGCGCACATATGAATGACTAAGCATATACCTTTCAATGTTCGTAGATGGTGAAGTGACATTATATGGCACATGACTTAGAAAAGAAAATCTATCGGCTATTCCTTTGTATATCTCTCATCTTCTTTTCATCTCAGTTGCAAGTTTGTCAACAATTGTGTAAAAGGTTGTGATACGAAATTTATCTCTGGCATTCAGATATACTTCTGGTGTATCTCTGTCATTGGGTACCTTCGGCCTGATACGTTTACGAGTTGTAGCTGCCTTGTAATCAACATCTGGTAACATTTCCTTTGCATCTTTTTCATTATTTTTGGTCTACAATAAATTTAATCTTCTGCTTTTACTTCAGTCACTCAAATCACAGAAAATAGTTTAACTTTTTTCTCAAGTAGATTTTTACAAGTTTACTTTTACTTCTACTCAAGTAGTTTTGAAGAGGTTTAATTACTTCTGATCTACTCAAGTACAAAATAAAAGTAGTTCAGTCAACCCTGCTTACATTTTAATAGATTTAACAGCCAGAACTGAGTGTGCTATTGGCTTAGTCATTAAACAGCTTAAAGCAAGAATGAGGTAATGAATGCACATGTAATTAACACCAGTGACAGTTGGCAACTAAACTAAGAATTTACGAGCTACTACCCGTCACTTGCGCTGTTTCAAACGCGTACTAGACTTAATTGTTCAAACTTGTATAACTTCCAATCTGCGAGCACAATTTATTTTGCAGGATAAACATTGTGACACAGGATAGAACACTTTATAAACAAAACTTACTCATTTTTCATTAAATTTTGAAAATGGCTATAAATTTAATTAATTTGATAAATTAAATGGTAAATTCGGATATGAAACATTTCTAAGGTGCCCCTCCTTCCCTTGATACCCTAAGCACCTGCTTATTTTGCTTATAGGGTTAATCCACCACTGGAACAACTATGCAACAAGGCAGGCTATATGCCATATCTCTATTATGTATAGCAGCATATGTGTTACGTAAGATTGGTTATAAGGATCTGATCAAAGACTTTGCAAGGAAAAAAGTAGGAGAAAGTTATTCAACACTAAATAAATTGGAACCCTATAGAAATAAATATTATTTTTCTTCTTGCTGTAAGTTTTGTTTAATTTCGAATTTTCGTTAAATAAAATTTTATTTTATGGTTTATTATTGTTTATATTTTGAATTACAAATGTAAGGGGGCATCAATTTTTTAGTGCTTTGGGCATCTAAGGGTCTTAATGCGGCCTTGCGTGTGTCTAGATGTGCATCATGTTCCTCAAAATAACTAGGATCCATATACAATAATATCATCTTGATATAGCAACATGAGGGACATCCCCCGGAAGATAGTTAATATATCTGAACAGTAGATATTCCAACTGGTAGCTTAAAAATTAGATTCCATAAACGCGGCATGCGATTTGTGTGATTCCATATAAACGTGCGTTTCTGTGCGTTTTCAGTCTCTTTTGCCGAAGATGTTCATCCCAAGAACATGGCAACACAATAGAAATACAGAATGGAAAGCACCCCCCTCCCACCAAAAAACAAACAAAACAACAACAACGGCTGTTTGTGTGTGTGTGTGTTACTCCCCCAAAACAGATTTACACAATATAAATGCCAAAAAATACATATAAATTATTATTAAAACATTATCCTGATGTTACATCCTTAGAATGTTTATTCAGGAATATGATGCAGATTTTCGTGCCAAGAACATGCATGGCTAATCAGTCCAAACTGCAGCTTTCTCTGTTGGAAATGGAGCAACATAACTTGTTACTGATTGCTATTGGATATAAATTTATGCAATTAAAAAATGTAATAAACAAAGAAAAACAGGAAACGGCTTCAAAAAGGAGCATAACATAATCTGATCAAGCAACTACAATTTGATGGGGATCGAGAAATTCCAACAATACTCCAGGTTGACCAGATAATTTAAAATCCCACCAAATTGTTGGGGAAACACCTGCCCCTGACGTCATATTCTGGATTCTCCTATTCGGTTTTTACTGTTGCCTTACGAAACGCTACACGGAGTGATTCAGTTTGCCGCATCCGCATCGATACGTAGCAGCAGGACAATTCAGATACCGCATCCGGACATATGGAAGCACTCTTGTTTGTTTACATGCTTTTTCATTTTTTCCATATCTGCATGCCGCATTGCGCGTATATGGAATCTTAGACGTCATTGTTGTGTTTGGCCAAAGAAAGCTCCGACTTGAAAACCCATCGCCCAATTTTTTTGGCTAGCTCCGCTTGGCGATTACGTGTTTTTGCCTCATTTAAAAAATAATCTAATTACATGGGCATGACAATGAATGCGGATTTAAAGGATGTACGCTGGTACAGTTCTAACATAGATATCTATAATTCTAGGAACGATTCACCAGCTTCACATTCACGATAATGTTAATAATTTTACTCAAACCGCTACCACCATATAAACAGGACCAAACAACTATATATATATATATATATATATATATATATATATAGAGAGAGAGAGAGAGAGAGAGTGTGTGTGTGTGTGTCGCACGTTAGTTACCTCTCTGGAATCTCCCTGTGTGACATACATGACATTAGGCAAACCTAAAATCTGTCCGTTTCTGCCTGTTTTACCAGATTTTAATATGATCGTAAACAAAGTAAATCCGTATTTTATATAGTGTAATAGAATTATGACTGGTAATTAACTAGTTCGATACACGAATTAGTTAACTGTTAGATAATTGATGAGATGGTCTCATAATTAAATGCATACAGTATTTTCATTGCGCTGGCTATATTAGTAAATCATAGTTATTGCGCTGATTGAATTGCAAATGACTCATTTTAAATTTATTTGGATTTAGTTTAAATTCAGATTATCTCACTGTCGGCTGGAGAAAAATTATGGGCTTAATCATTCAGCAGCATTGGCCCTGTTTACAGCCATAAACATCATGCACGATCTTTGTAGATAAAGAAAATGTAGTATAGCTATTTATAAATAATTTATATCTTTCCACTTTTAAATATACTCACAGCCACGTTTAGAGGGCCAATCGTATCCTAACACTACTTTTTACTGTTGTGTATAGCAAGGTATCTTCGCAATCTGCATGATATGATCATAAACAATTAAGTCGGGATTCTTGGTATTTCCCAGGGTATTTTTGTGGTAGGTATCTCGATCGCGCCATTTATAAAAGAGGGGCGCCTCCGCGGTCTAGCGATAGCGTGTTTGACCACAGATCAGTACCACTGGGCATATCTTATCGAAGGTTGTTTCATCTTTGACTTCGCTTCATTACCTTTGGAGGTCGCTCGGCCCATTTAGCCTACTATGTGCACAGAAGTGGCCGTAAAACATCAATCATCATCACCAATTATTAAAAAAATCACGTCATCCGTTAGATCGGGATTTCGGAGTTTATGCCGTTTGGCGCCAAAATAGGAGCCTCGCTGTCATTGGATGACAAACATTATGCTCATCCATTGACCTAAAACATATATGGATGCTCCCTTTTAAAATTGATTGGGTTGACTCGTTTTTAACCAAAAATAACACAGAATTACAGACGGCTTTAAACTATTTGGCTAAAGAACGAGGCCATAATGAAAATGTGGACAGTGTTTTGTGAGTAATAGCTAGGTTTGTTGTACAACACTTAATTGGACGGTCGTTTTTCTACACATACTCGCTTCAATATGTCAACAGTCCTCAATACTTGCTAGAAAACGTTGATATTTTAACAATCGGAAAAAAGCTTCTGATCAACAGTTAATTTTATAACATAAATTATTAAACTGATACAAGTCATTGACCGTCATTTCGCTGATCACATAAATTCTCGTTTCTTCTTTGTGATAAGTAGTAACAGCAGTAGTAGTAGTAGTAGTAGTGGTGGTGGTGGTGGTGGTAGTAATAGTAGTTTTAATTTAATCAAACATTTGATTAGTGGAAATATTCACAATTCTTACAGGTTGTGCGTCGAATGTTTGACTGTGGGTATAGGTTCGGGCACATGTACATGTGACCAAATTAAAATACGTATAGCATTGACAGATGTAACATGGGGCGCCTCCGTGGTCTAACTGGATCAAAAATCACTACGACCTGAGTTCGAATCTCGGCGTTGGCATATCTGAAGGGTGTTTCATCTTTAACTTCGCTTCATTACCCATTTAGCCTACCGTGTGCACAAAAGTGGCCGTAAAACACCAATCATCATCCTGCATTTGAGAAATAATTGCAGAATTATTTAGCAATTTGACCTTGATCACTGTTGGGAGAGCCATTTATAATGAAGTTATCCAATATACTAGTTTTATCACATGTACGGTCAATTATTGTATTAAGAACTGCCTATGCCTTAAATTCCTTAAGTCGTATTTGTACTCATTGTGGAGGTTACCATAATAACTCTATTTGGTGGTTCGCTTAAGACTATTTATACAATTTCTATGTTTGAGATATTTTTGATAGGCTGTACTATCACGATGCTTCCCTGTGCATTTTTTAAATAATAATCTTTCTCGTTGTTTTATTGATGGTAGGATTCCTTTTGTCATCCAGAGTTTCTTAATTTCTTGTTGATAGTTATACTGTTTTTTTCTGGTGCGTGCTGGTATATAACATCCCATAATTTAGTGATAAATTTATCGTATGCCATATGAATGTTATCATCATTAGTTAAACTTGTCCAGTCTTCGTGTTTCACAGATCTGACTATCAATTGATTTGAGTATCATCCTTTGGTCTACATGTAAATTACAGAGTTTCTGGCTTCAGTTTAATTTTTGAGCCAAAACAGGCAAAAACTGGTAAGTGATAGGATATGTCATGCAGAAAGGATAATTGCAGATTTAAAATTTTCGAATCCATTGCATGTTCTTAATGTAAATGTTATCAATCAGTGTTGTGCTGGTGTGTGTTATTCTTGTTGGTCGAATAACGGCTGGCATAATACACTTGTAAAGAATATATCAAAGAGATCCGATGAGACTTTACTGGTTTCAAGGAGATCTATATCCTGGTCAGTTGCGATAATCACATCAAGTTTGTGTTCATAATAGTATTTATTAACTTATTATATCTCTCCACAGATATTGCTTCATTTGTGGTAGGAATTCTATACAGTTCAGACACCAGAATATGATGTTTTTCTATTTCTATAGATATAAGTTCAAAGTGTCCTTCCATGTTTATTTCAACGTCTTGGCGGCGTTTGTATGAGTATTTATCGAGTACATAAATTGTACACCTCCTTGCCTTTTGACGGCCTATTATTTGTAATCAAGTTATATTCCGGTATAATATATTGTGGCGTTTTTATCATTCAGAAATATACTGCACAGAAGAATGCTTCAAATTGATCAAGTACGGTTTCTAGGCTGTCAAATTTACTGAGTAAACAGGGAATATTTGTGTGTAGCCTGTAGGCTTCTAATTTGAACTTTGTTGGCTACCACTGAATACCACTGAAGACTTCCGATCGGCTTTTCTGGCTGCCTTCACAATATAACTCTGAATATCTCACTGATATATATATATATATATATATATATATATATATATATATGTATGTATGTATATATATATATATATATATATATATATGACTAGATAGCTAATATTCTATTCGTCATCCTCTTGACGCCACCAGAAGAAAACATTGCCAGCTTGTTTGCGACCTAGCTGTTTACGTGACCGTTCTTATACATCAGCATGTATTTTAGGTCGATGTGTATATAAAATGGGAGATTTTAGTGTTTTGGTGCGCTTTTGGGTGCTCATCTGCCAAACTACACACAGCGTATGCGTGGGATATCATTCCATACGTTCGTATTTTCAGACTTGTACTTTTCGTATATTTCATTACTATATGGTGATTGGGTTTTAATTTGACTTTGAATAGCGATAGGGTGGTATACGGTCTGTTTCACCTCGATGCCCTTGTCATATCTATGATCTTGCTTAATTTAGACACGTCAGTGCATTGACGTATTCATTCGGCATATTCTTGTTTTAAAATATTCTTTAAATACTGCAGCTTATCTTCATTTTATAATATCATTAACTAATTTCGAATGCAATTTTGATTATGTTAAACATTTTATTACTATAAGCGCTAATATATATATATATATATATATATATATATATATATATATATATATATATCAATCAATCAATCAATCAATCAATAATGCCCCTTTTCTAGCTATTCTATAAGGATCCCGGGAATGACGTATTTGATGACGGTATACAAGAGAATTATTTGTAAATATTGTTTATAATGAAGTAAGTAGAATACCAGTGGTGTATGAATACATTAATTGGATATTATATATGTCTATTAATTTGGTAATGCCTAGCTTCTTAAAAAGTAGAGTTATCAATGTATTGTGTCCAGCATTGCATATATTTCTGATTTATTTCTTCTGTAATATTTCAAGTTTATGCAGTCTGTATTGACATGCTGATCCCTATAATACTGTGCAATGCGTAAGATGAGAATGAATAAGACTGTAGTATAATGTAGTATGTTTTGACCGTATGAATTGCATATGATCCCCTAGATAGCATTTTGACAATATGATTGATGTGGTCATCCCACTCAAGTCCATCATCTATATAAATACCTAGGAATTTTCCATTGTTGACTCTTAATACTTGTTGATTTGCGAGTGTGATGGATGTTTTGTTATTGTTTGAGTTCTTTGGGGCAAACACAACAAAATTGGTCTTCGGAACATTCAATGATAATTTGTTGCATAGAACCAGTCTGATAATGCTCTCATGTCATATTCGGTATTTTATTGTAATTCTTTTGGGTTTTGAGAAGTACAATATATTGTTGTATCGTCTGCAAATAAGGTGCATTTTGAATATTTTAATGCACGGGATAAATCATTTCTATAGATGGTGAATAGGAGTGGATCGAGGACACTTCATTGGGTAACCCCGCAATTGACGCTATGACTGGCAGAATGTATGTGATGGCATGACACAAATTGGGACCTGTTTGTCAAATAGTTCCTGAACCACTCCAAGGCAACGCCGCGAACACCACTAAAATGTAGATTTTTCAACAAACTATTGTGATCTATTGTGTCAAATGCCTTAGAGAGGTCCAGAAATACTGCATGTGTGATCAGGTTACTTTCAAATGAGGCCATAACATGGGCAGAGAATTTGGAGACTGCGTCAATAGTAGAGTGTTTCGATCGAAAACCATAGAGTACATTCTGAGTTTCACAGAAACTATATATTCTTTTATGGACATTTTTTCTAAGATTTTAGAAATTGATGGGAGTAAAGATATAGGTCTGTAATTTTCCATTTCAGTTTTTTCTTTGTATTTATAAATGGGTATAATTTTTGCAATATTCGTAATGATTCATTTATTAAGACACTGATTGGCTCACATAGAGCTGGTTCCAAAGTTTTTAAGAGTTTCGAACTGGTGCCACCATGACCGATATTAGATTTTAGTGATGTTATGATTCGAGATACCTCTTCTGGATCAGTTGGCGACATAAACGGATATCGTTGACAATTTGCAGTGCATTTTAAATGGCAATGAAATTATTTGTTTAGATTATAATATCCGATATATATATATATATATATATATATATATATATATATATATATAGTGGTATGGCTATACGTTATACTAGGGGTGGGCATTAATATTATCGGATATATTTGACCTTGTCCCGTGATATTAAACTCACTGCTTTGAAAACAAGAACTAAACTAATTTAATTTTGAATCGTTTTAGAATCAATTTATAAAGCGCAACATTGGGTGCCCCAAAAGAATCGGAATTACTCAATCTATCGAGAGTTAGATAGATGGATGAATATATTTATTCCCCCCCCCCAGATAATTATATTTCTTAAAAAGTAGGCCTATATAATATGTGTACACATATGACAGCTATAATTGTGATATACATGGTTAAAAACTTTAATTCCTGCTTATACTTGAATTCAAGTGAAAAGTAATAAAATTAAGCTTTGTTGTTCATCAAACTTAATTGCCTGAATTAACCTCCATATTTGATATTTATCTTCATGTATCGGGATTTTAAAAACAAGTAATGGGTAAATCTCAACAACCTCCATCCCTATATGTTATAGTTAGCTCTACTAAGACTCAATCCACGACTTGATTTATCACAGTAGTCGTTCGCCAATGCCGTGGGGCGGGGGTGAAATATTGGGTCAGACTTTCAACTCGGTATGAAATCAATATTTGCTTAATTTCTCTTGTTTTCATTTAATTAATGCCATCTTATTAATCTTAAGCCTCACACCATAGATAGTTAGTTTAAAACATATAGTTATCGTAGCACTCGGTAGTGTCGCCGGTGTGGGTCTAATATTATTGCAATCATAGGTCAATGATTGCAATAATGTCCTCATTTCTAAGGTGGCTGCAAGCACCGTCGTAATTAGTTCAAGTCAGGATCAAATAATTAGGTCAGGTTAAGACATGTCAGTGTGCAGACAGCCGTCACGTGATTCAACATGGCCGTACGAATGTTTGGTTGTTGCAGAAAAGCTTTCGTCAGGTTTATGGTTTTATCGGTGATTGTTGATTGGGTTTGAATCTTACTGTATATCATTAGAAAAGGATTAGCGATTGATAAATATGGCCGAAGCGTCTAGGAACGTTTCGGACGCCGGCGATCGCGAAGATAATGGAGGTAGGTAAAACCATGCCATTGGCAATGATAGGGCATAGACCTAGGGTAGTGATAGCCATAATGATAGGCCTAGACTCGAGACTGGATACTGGTCACTCACTCACTGTTGACAGGCCCATGGATCGGAAATGGTCATGATGATGGGACTGTCCCTAACACAAACAACAGAACTGTTAGACTGTAATCTTGTATGACGCATCGTTATAATCATATTATATGATGAATCATCGACTACTTACGATATCACGAGAGTACACGTTGTAGGAAATATATGTTAGTAACAATTACGTACATAGTCTCATACATCTATTATCTTTGGCAGTTGGCATGGAACCGATTGTTTTGATGTTTACACTTTTGACATATATCACATATCCGTACTAGACATAGAACATAGACCTGTGTCATAGTCTAAGCTTGGCATAGCCACAAATTCACACTCTGACACTGAGATCATCATACTGATACTGTCACTGGGATGATATTAGAAGACGAGTGGACACTCTTGGTTAGACTTTTCACTAACTGAGTAAGAACTTTTGAAGTATTTTAATTAATTTGGATTTTGAAAGTGAAGCGGTGACTTCATGTTTTGGGCCAGATCTTTATCAAATTATTTTCATAGTTGACATATGAGTTTGGGGAGTTCGTTCCAAGCTTGGCATGCTCTGATGTGGTCAGCATCGCTCTTTGTTGAATTATATTGTTTCTAGGCTTTGCCTTCATCTGCATAGCTAGGGCTTCTCGGTTCATCCATAGTTTCTTCCTTCTGTCCTTTGATAGTACTCACCCATTAATATTGTACAAGTTATTAAAATACAAAAGACTATACTTTGATATTATTATATGGATGTTGTATAACCACCCTTCCCTTTGTGCAAGGGGATTTCTGTATTTTGTGGAATTTTTTATTGGCATGCATGTTACCATAATTTTCCATGTATAACGCACACCCTTGTTGACCAGAAAAATGTCTGGAAAAACCTAGTTTTGGTGTATAGCGCTCAGGAGAAATGGGGAAAATCTGCATATGATGGCCTGATACAGATTTGCTTCTAAGATCTGCAAAAGATCAAAAGCTGTTTGTCACAACCTTTGATTTCCATTCGTAATTGCTTTGATGTTATAATTAATAAACAAACTTGTCTCAGTTGTTGGCAGTTGTCTATTGTTTCACTTATCAATGAAATATGAAGCACTTATAAGTCTAGATGTTTCAAGAGTTTTTATCATAGTTTATTTATGTTCACACCCTGTATAATAATCCTTTTGATCATTGGGTAATTAAAGGTGATAAAAGATAATAATTAGACACAAAGAATTAAGTGTTTTATTATAATAAACATGAACAGAGTTTAGTTAACTTTACAGTATTTAATATAAATAGCAATGCACATATTCTTTTATCAGCACTAAGCTTATCACAGCGATATTTTTGATGGTGATTTTAAGTAGATCTCCGCAAAGTTTGAACTATTTATGTGTTTCTCAGTGAGGGGGTTGTTATAATTAGTTTAAATTTACAAGATATCTAGGCTTGAAAACTGATTTCTGTAGAAATAACTGAAATAATTACGAAGCGGAACTGACCTGTCACCATCTTGGATTAGGCCATGTGGTAGCCTAATTCAGGCAGGTCGGCATGAAAATAATAATAAAAAGAATAAAAGTCTATTTTATTTCCCAGCAGCAGGTTTCATCTGAGATCAGCAGCTTTGTAAAACAAGTATTCAAAAAACAATTTAGTTATGGTGTATAATGTGCATCCCCGAAAAAAACGGTGAAAAAAGTGTGCATAATATACAGATGATTATGGTACTCTATAAGATATTATATACGGTACTATATAAGATAGTATTGGACATGGTGATAATTCCCAGCATTTCTCACCCTGGTATTTACACATATTCAAGACAGTTTAATATGAAACACAATATATTTGGTTGTATTTAATCCTGAATGGGTGCTGCTGTAATGGCCTTTGTATCAGTCCAAGAGAACATCCACAACTAACCTGGTTCCAATTTTATTGGTTCATTTTCAACTTATTGTGTTCTGAATAAATATACCATCTTTATTTTCTATGATTGTGATTGATGTATATTTCAGGTGGAGAACATAAAATAATGATCCGTCCTCCCAACAGGAAGAAGTTTGAAGAAGAGGTGGAGAGCATTAGTGACAAAATCAAGGCATTGGAACAGGAGAGATCTGTATCTTTTAATACCTTTATAACAATACCTAGCTGATTTAAATCATGTTTATTTAAATTGTGACTTAATTCTGTTGATTTTTTAAATAAAAATCACTGATTTTAAGTAGATCAGGTGTAATTATCAACAACAATATTTTTCATTATCTTATATTTTGTTTCTTTAATATTATAACTCAAATTTAATTATGTAAATCTACAAGTTTAAAAGAGTATGTCATAATTCATTGTCTGATCCCTTATAAATTAGTGCTTTTTACACCATGAATATATATAAAAAAAGATTATCTGAGTTCAATTCCTTTTAAAGTTGAATTATAAAAATTATTTTAAATCCTATTTTCCTTCTCCTGAATTTTGCAAATATTAATCCTATACACCAAAAAGGGCATGTAAGGCCTGATTTAATAAATACTTAATTAATATTATTTTTTAATTAATTTACTATGGAAGGTCTGTACTTTTTGGTGTATAGGATTAATATTTGCAAAATTCAGGAGAAAAATTTAAATGTTTTTAAAATAATTTTTATAATTCAACTTTAAAAGGAATTGAAATCAGATAATCTTTTTTTATAATATTAAACATAGTTGTGCACAAATCTTATTTTAATAATTGAAATCAAATGATTTCTGCTAATAACTAAAGGTTAATAAAACATCATTAACTCAATAAAATATGATTAGTGATATAAACTAGGTTTAAGATAATGATCCAAGTTGTTACTGATTAAAATCAATGTTAAATTTAAAAAAATCTCATCATGAAATTTTAATATTGGCCTTGTCTATATTCTGTAGACCATATTCTGTTCAGTCAATACTTTTTTGCTATAATCTTATAATCTGTTTCATTAATAAGGATTCATCTTTGACGATTTAGGTCAAATAAATTAAAAGATATAAGTTCTAATTGATACCCTCATGCCTAACCTTTGTCTTTAAATAAGTGTATAAAGCATATTTTCAAATTTGAATGAAATCCCATCAATCACACATTAATTCTAAAAGTTTCACGAAGATCTGTGTGGTTAATTTGAAATTAGAAACTTGTGGTGTATGTTTGAGAGCAAGAGAAATAATGAGCCATTAAACAATACTTAAAGCTTGTTTTATTCCTTTCATCTTGCACAAATCTGAACTATATTAATTATTAATTGGGCCTTACATTTTAAAGTGTCTTATTATTTATATACCTTTGTATCATAAAGGTGATTGACTGATTGATAAAGCAATTAAATACAAAACAATAAAAGGAATATCAAAATTGAAATGTAGATTTTTAAAAGGCCTTTTTTCTTTTCAAAATGTTTAAATATATATTTGACTTTTATGGATAACTGCATTCTGGGAACATTTAAATTTCTTGTTATTTGATTGAATGGAAGATCGTGTCACATTTTGAATAATTTTGAATTAGAAAAAGATTTTCTTATATAAATTCAAAAAATGATTAAAATAAAATAGATTCTTTCAATTAAAAGATTATATCTACCTTGTTTACGCTAAAAGTTAGGCTGTTAAGGCTGCATCAGGTTTCTTTTATAATTTTCTTATAAATTTTGGTTGTTATTAATGTAGTAAATACATTATTTGTATGTTTTTTATCTTTCTTCACTATTTAAATCTTATTTGCAAAGGTGTTAATTGTAAACTGAAAAGAAGTAAATTGTCATGAAATGGAGAACTGCCCATGAAATAACAGTATTATTTAATTAATGGGTCCTTACTTTACAATGTTATCTTCTTGACTTGATGTATCCAGAAATTATTGTCAGCTTCATCCAATGACCTCTATCAGACAGAACTTAAGCGAATCAGATCTTACAAGGATGATGTCTTTAACAAACGTAAACATATTGATATAAGTCTACAGAAGATCAACAAGGACATTGTAAAACAGGTAAGGATGCCTTTTGGATATATTATATAAACTGAATACACTGATTCAGAGCAGAATTGATTGAAATTTGGTTGATGCCTGGATTTCCTGCTGCTTTTTTTGCAGCAGTGTATATCCAGCATTTACAGAGTGTAGTAAGTCCATGTGTTATGCCAGTCTGTATTGTTTCAAATTTACCAAGCACTCATAAACATTTAATTTTTTTTGTGAAATTTCTTTGTTTAATGTTCTTTTTCTTGTAGTTAGTTATTGCAGTTAGTGTACCATTCTCTTGTAGGTAATAGTATAATTGTTTGTGTTCAATCAAGGTTTTCTTTTTGCTCATTTAAACTGGTTGGATGTATGTATCATCCAGTGCTTAAAATCTTCTTTCTTGTTATTGTAAATTCCCTCTTCAAGTTACATGTACTAGTATAACATTGAAAAAAAGGTAACTTTATCCACAGATAAATGCTTTTGCCAGTTCAGTCTCTATGTTATCATATGCTAATCAGGGGTAGATGTGACATATTTTAAGAACATTATCATGCTATCATTTAGGGACTATGTCATGATGTTCATTAGGTCATTTATGTAGTTTGTTGCTGAATTTTGAATTAGATTGATTAGTTTGTGATTGTACTCTTATAATTAGTCGATCACTACCACCTGAGTTTGAATCTCGGCCTGGGCATATCTGAAGGGTGTTTTATATTTGACTTTGCTTCATTACCTTTGGATGTCGCTCAGCCAATTTAGCTTACCATGTGCACAAACGTGGCTGTAAAACATCAATCATCTTATAATTAGTCTTATTTTTTTAATTCTGATATGGATTGTTATTTATTTAATTTCAAAAGTGAGTTAAAATAATTATAACATCTATTTACATGATAGTTAATTAAATGGCACACAATCATAAAGTCAGCATGTGAGTTGACTGTAATTTATGTTTGATAACGTGGAATGTGTGGACAAATCAGTCACATTATGGTACCTTTTAATGTTAATAATCTTTGTGAGCAGAGATGAATGCATTCCAAGGAAATTTAATGGTGTTTTACTCTGTATTCTTTACACAGAACTCCGAGATGACAAAAGTTGAATCAACACTGAAATATAAAAGTGAGGAAAGAACAAACGAGACCATACAACGTCTGGAACATCAACTGAAAGTGCAGAACTTTTCATTACGAGAAGAGAGAAGAATAGTTAAAGAAATTGATGCATTAAAACGTTCAAAGAATGTATTAGTGTAAGTTGAGTTATTGTCAAATGCTTAATTATGCTTTACACTAAAAATATTTAATGAACAGTATTTTATTTCTGTTTTTTATTTAATGACCCTTTTGTTTTGACATTAATATAGATATATAGGTTATGGTGTACTCTACCTTGATGTAACTCTGTTCCTCCTGTTGCATTTTCCCTCAATGCACCCTTGGTTACAAGTGAATTAAGCATATTTAATTAAGATTTGTAACTCTGTGCTAATAATTAACACTGTAGGTGTTAGTGTCAGTAAAAAGTCTAGGGGTTATTTTTTACCAATGTGTTAACATGTATAAACTTGTCACATCAGTATGCTGAGCTGCTTACTACCATCTTAAGAACACCCACTGTTTAAAATCATGACACAAGAGACACTTGTAACTGTAGTCCATGCCTTTGTTACATCTTGTATAGACTATTGTAACTCACTGTTATATGGCATATCTGATTATAACATTAATCGCCTTCAGCGAATTCAGAATAGTGCAGCTTGCATAGTGACAAATACTCGATAATATGATCATATCACCCCAATTCTTCAAAAACTACATTGGCTACCTGTTAGACAAGTGTCCATTTCAAGATTTTATTAATAACTTATAAATCTATTAATGATATGGTGCCAGAATACTTGTGTAAACTGGTATCCATTAGAAAGTCATCCCGAAAACTCAGGTCATCCAGTCAGATACTATTGCAGGTGCCAGTGTCTCGGCTCAAGTCATATGGTGATTGTGCATTTAGTGTTGCAGCCCCCACTTTGTCGAATAGGTTGCCCGCAAATATTAGAAATGTGTTGTCTCGGAAATTTGAAGTCTCTTCTAAAAACACATCTATTTAAGGTCGCTTTCACAGGTAAATAATTATCTTTTAAATCACTTACATTATTTTTACAGACATATTATTTGGGATATTATTATATTACATATTATATGTACAGCACCTTTGAATGGCTCCTGCTAGTAAGGGCGCTTTATTAAATATATATTATTATTATTAGATGTAATTTAAGTACTTCTGTTATGGATGTCTTCATGTTGGTGACACTTTCAATGTTATTTGTGCCATTTACACATCAATACATCCTTGGAAAAATAGTGACAGCATTAAGTAGGTCCTCCTTATCATTGCCATTATGTCTGTCAAATTAAATGCCAACTGCATCACTATTCTTCATCATGTTATATAACAGCATCATCATCATCATGGCTATTATCTTTTAGGCCACAATTTGGCTTACTCTCAAACAAAAGCAGGTGGAGCCCATTAAACATAAAAATCAACAAGTGAAGATCAAACTGACATATTTTCGAGAAATGGATTGCAAAGAATTTCTTCGTATATAGGATGATGATGATGATAATGCTTTTGTATCTGGAAATTTGAGCTGTAATTTTTGTTGTTGTTGTCATTTGTAGTCAGTATATGACAATGAAGAAAGAGATCGAATCTATGAACAGTGAAGCAAGAAGGCTGCGTGAACAACGAGAGGTAACTCAATGTTTTTGATTATTGATGTTTAAACTGATCGTTGAGTCTAGTTAAACAATAGAGATATGCATTAAATATGTTTGGTGTAAATAATTAAATGGTAGTTTGCCATTTTATTATGGCACCATGGCAACATATGCAGATGGACATTTAAGAGTTGAGATTATTATTACTATTCCATTTCAGTATTATTTTAAAGAGTGGACAATTCAGAAACAGAAGGAAGAGAAACTTAAACAACAAATGAATGAAGACAAAGTGAAATACGAACAGATAAAGAAAGGTAATTTATTGTGATAGTAGATATGGTTAGTGAATAGATTATCATCAATTAAATGGCCAGCATCTCATTTGTAATATAGACCTTTTTTTAAATAAAGTAGAACATTGTTTTAATTCAGGGTTATTTCAGTATTGTACAGTTATACCATTTCATAAACATATACAATATTGAATACTCCAATGCTTCTATTGAAGACATCAGAAATTGGGTCATTTTATAATGCTGTATGTGAGTGTGTGTTTTAGGAAATTTATAGAGAGGCACAGGCACATCAACAACTCTAAACCTCCTTTGATACCTTTACCTCCATAAATCTAAATAAACTATGCATACATCAATCTAAATATATATATATATATATATATATATATATATCGGTACATATACCTATACATGTGTCTGGTCTACTCATCAGCCTGTGGTGCCCAGCTAATTCGCTTTTCGTACACGACAAATATGTCACACCCACAGGAAAGTGGCTACATGCAGGCTAGGTACAAAAGTGGAAGCGCATGAAACATACCATTTGATACCACAGCTCGCAGTAAACAATACATGTGTGTGGTTCAATGGTGACTTGCTACATACATATCATAAACTATTTTGACACCACAGTTTACATTCAACAGTAATTTTCTGTGGTCCAAAAGAAACCTGTATATAAAACATTTCCACATCTCAGATGCTGACCTCAGCTTTATTCTGGGTTAAAATAACTAAATAAATCCTACCTATATGAACCATACCGATAGATGACCGACTGGTCTGGCATCAAAGTTGTTCTCTGACCAGAGTGAAAAGTTAGGCCTTTTAGTTGACCGCCTGAGACAATGTACACCAACTCCATATGGGAGTAGTGAAGTGATTTAGCTCCAAAAAACCAAAGTAGCAATATTGCACGATTGATTATTACTGGACTAGAACGAAATATTGTCTCAAACCTGAGTAAATACTATGATTTACTTGAACCTAACAGCTAATCTTCATACATTTGCGTTCATCCACGCCTAATTTAGCGTCCCTAAGTATATGCAGTTAAGCATGGTGGGACCTAAATTAAAGCGCCTATCCACTTGACCTATTTGAACCATGGTCGAGAACAGCGGATTTCAGGCAGATCTCCGATACTGCGAATGACACATCGGGATTATAATAGCTATACATTCAACAATTTTCCTATATTAGTGTAACCTATTTACTCATAATATGGGGAAAAAATTCTGTCCGCACCTTAATACCCATGGAGATGCCTGCTGGAGTAACAAACAACTCCAGGAGTATAAATCCATCAAGCAGCATTGTATGAATTAATAAGTCATTTCGCCAGACCACATAAGAGGACAACAATATAGATTGTAATTATACATAGCAAAGCTAATAGACTTAAACATGTTGTAATAACGACAAACTTTTTTACATTGGTGTAATAAGGAATCTGGATCAAAATAGGTCTGATGTCTGCCATAGGCAACGTTTGTTTTAGGATACATATAGATAGGCACAGGTGCAGAACATCAACAACTCAATTATTTTGGACCAATCACTAGCCGGAAGACTAAATCCACAAGTTCTTGGGTGTCTGGGCTACCGGTTTTTCTGGCACTGGTTAGTAAGAATAAAATATCTCGTCACTTCTCCACTTTAAAGTTTTGTCTCAACAGTGTCTCAACACTGCAGTGGTTAGAGTGCTGTGCTGCAACCCTCCCTATCAGGAATCAAATCCAAGAGTTGATACACTAAACATACAAATACAGACCAATAACACTAAGTAGTACATTCTCAAAATTATTGCAATTAATATTATTACCAGCTGATTTTGTCTGTGACATGCAATTAGGCTTTCGTTAGATTAGGGGTAACTTTTTCATGTGTGCTATATTTAATGATACTAAGTGTTATTTTGAAGCCATGAACTCGCCTCTATACTCATGTAGTTTAGAAGCTGAAAAAGTGTTTTGATTCTATCTGGCACAAAGAAGGGTTGGGGTAATCGTAATCAGCAATCGTAATCAATTGTAACCGATTACATGATATCAAGTAATCATAATCGCCATTTCTAGATGCAATGTAATCATAATGGTAATCGATTATATTGCTAATGTAATCGTAATCAGCGATTACTTTCACGATTACACAATGTATTTACCATTTTATATCATACCAGAAATTTGGTTTGGTATGTAAGGCAAAAGATAACAATACAACTGATTTACTTATTGACGGACTGCTGTCATATTTATACACATGATGATATGTCAGTTTATTTGTTCTATGAACATGAAAGGAAAATGTGTTGAGTCACTGCTTCAGATGTTGTTGTTATTATAAGTAATATAAACAGGCATTTCTGATTAACTGGTGTTGTTTTCACATGGTTAAGCCAAAGTTAGTCACACAGTGAGCAAACAGCCAATTAAATTAATGCATACGTTAGTGAACATAAACAAGGCTACATTGTGGCCCCTGGTCGAGGTTGAAGTACGGAGTTGGGAGGTCATCGAGTTATAAAAGAAAAATACAATTTTAAAGCACAGCAATAGTTTAAGACTGAAAAAGTGGTCCATTTACAGAGGTGGTCAAGTTACAGAGGGGGTCAGCATTGGGACTATATTGTAATTATCCTAAATATTATATAGACCTTACCTGGCTGTTGTCAATCCACGCATGATCCATTTCGTTACTGAATATACATTTCCCAAATATTCAAACAATTCCATTGATATTGTTTGCGCTAATCTCAGTTTGTACTAATCTGAGTTATCTCTGTAAATACCTGTATTCATACCAAATGAATAACTTGCTCCTTTGCTCTATGGTGAATACTGATCTCAGAAATTTTAAAACAAATTTACATCGTACAATGGCATCGAAGTTTGTTGTACATTTTCATTTCAAGAGCATATGTGTAAACATTGTAGCATGTTTATACCAGTATTATACATGTAACTGAGTAAATATTGATGAAGAATCACATGTTTTTATTATATACATCGTAATCATGATTGTAATCTTGATTACTTTACAATGTAATCGTATTCAATTACATTCAAAATGAATGTAATCATAATAATAGTATTCTCAAGTGATTGTAATCAATTACCTTTATCCTGTAATCACCCCAATCCTGGCACAAAGCACTATTTCATAAATTATATGGGAAATCCCAAATGATCATTGCATTTTGTTGTACTGATAGTATTGTAACCTGTCTGCTTGTATTAAATAGAATGGTAAATATAGTAAAATGATTAAGGTAGCGGGGCACATGAGAGAAGGGAGTGTGTTCCCACAACCTTTAAACATATTTATTGATGACTTGCTATGTAAGATATATGCCATATCAGACAAGATATCTATTGGGCATTATTCATGCAATGTATTTGCATGTGCAGATGATATTACGGTTATGTGTGCCACTGTACTTGGGTTCCATAGTTCAATCGACAGAGTGCGCATTGAAATGGAAGTGTAAATTTGGGATCAAGAAGACTAAATGTATGGTGATATCCAGTAAAAGTTTGCGTGTGGATCCGGTATGGTATCCCAATGGTAAACAAATACAAAACGTTAAAAGCCTTGAAATACTCGGTGTGATATTTGAGGATGATTCATCTGGTTCTCAGATTGGTTCTGTGGATGAGTGCATGGAGAAATGTAGGAGATCTTTTTATGCTCTCCGTCATATCGGCATGTCCTAGCCAGGCCTGTCATCAGATGTCAAGGCTTACATCTGGAACACCATATGTTAGCCAATTTTATTGTATGGTTTGGATTGTATTCCACTTAGTATAACCGGCCAACACAAAATAGAAAGGACTCGCTGCAACCTCCTGAACCAATGTCTTGGTTTTAGTAAATGCACTAGGAGTTCCCACATTTTGGAAACATTACATCTTGCCCAGATTCGTGATATTGTCAAAAAGAACATGGCATTCTTCAAAAAGCTAATTTTTAATGTACAGTCCCCCCTTCAGCAATCATGCACTAATTCCATGTCACTATATGTTGCCAAATGTGCCTTAATTCCTGGAAAGCTAGTCAGTAGATTAATTGAATTCTTTATGAGTGAAAAAACATTTAGACCATATTCAGATGAACATGTCCCGAAAATACTTTTAATAAGAGCTTTCTGAATAATCTCAGTTTTACCTGTTTTACATTGAATTATAGTATGTATCTTATATATGTACATTAATATTGTAAGAAAGGTTTTAGCCTGTCCTCAGCAATAAAGGTTAAATGAAATAAATTAAAAATAAATAAATTAATAACATCATTTGACCGTTTAGTCATTAGTTAGTTGTTTGATATTTCTAAAATCCCAATCAATTCTATGTAAATATCCTTCCATCTTGTTATGTTTCCTAATAAACATAATATATAGACAACCATTACAGAGATTATTAAATGTCGTTGAATGTAGTCATAGTCTGTAGCCTGGAGAGTAATTTACTAACTTTATGAAGCTAGGGTTTAGAGTATATTTATGGTTATGGATTGTTTATAAGTCTATCTAATTTTATTCCATTGCCAGTTCTCGGTGAATTGTATGAACATAAACGAGTTCGTAATGCTGAGTTTAAAGCACAGTTGAAGGAATATCAGCACTTACAGCGAAAAAAACACGAAGAACAGAACCGACTCCGGGAACAACAAAAACTACAAAGACAAGAAGCATACCAGAAGGAACTGTGAGTAATGTTGACCTTGTACTGTACTGAGTTTATGGACATTAATCTTAGACTCGTTGTAAGACTAATAAAACCATCTCGATGCCCGTTACAGTGCTGAGTATGAAGCTACTAGGATACCGTATCAAGATGAGATACAACTTTGTCAGACTTTGGTCGCTTATCTTCAGCGTTTTGTGTCTGACACAGAACAATCGTCAGATAAAACTACAGAACAGTCAACAGGTCAGTAAATGTTTTAACTTCTGATATTGTTTTTTTTAACTGATGAAGTTGGAGGTGCTCCTGTGACATGGTGGTAGCGAACTACTCTGAGGATGATCATATCTGGGTTTTGAAACCCAGTGTTTCCCTAGTCTAGATTGTTTCATCCGATCATGTCGTTTCTGTTGAGAGTTTACCCGCTGTCAATGTCATATATATGTAACGCCTGAATGACACTGAGGTTAAACAAAAAAGTCAGTCAATCTTTAATTAAAACTTTAGTTCAATCTCAGTCCAGGATCACAAGGAACTGTTGTCATTATAGCTCGAAGGCTTGTGGGTTATTTGTCCTCTGATTTTGGTTTGTAAATATCTTCCGTTATTCCTCATCCTTCCAAGCAAAATGCTGCTTTTGACTGTCTAATATAGGTTTATAATATGTGATGATCCACTGTTGTGATCAAGTACTGGTTTATGGCTCAGTTAACCAGTGAGTACATGGAAGTTCTGGTAGCATAATTTAGCTGATTTAATGATAAAGAGCACCTTTGCGCAAGGAGGTTATAAATGAAAACGTTTTATCAGCCTTCAGTTGTCATAAGTTTCACTAGAATTTTCTATGAAATATGGCATAAATATGATTAAAGTTTGATCCCAATGGCAATCCTCAACCTTCAATTATAATAAGAAAAAACCTGTAGATTGTAGTTCCATGCACATTCAGTATTACCTGATTTCTGGTTTATTTGTATTGTGTTTTAATCACTTGAAGATGCAGCCAAGCAGATGGTAGAAGGAATGTACGTACTTAAAAAAAGATGTGATGATGAGTTATTTGGTTGTGTCTCCAAACCAAGATGTAAGAAGAACAAAAAGGACAAAAGACGCACCCTATCGGTAAGATTTTTTTGCATGGATAGATATTTTTATTCGGCAACAAACAGGATATTTATTATACATACATACCATTAGTAACAGGTACAATATGGTTAAATGTTGCCGAGGTACTGCATTGCTCAAAGCTGTCTACTTGTGACACCTCAGTAAATCTGAGATGTGATGTGGTCAGTGCTGTTGTTGACTAGTATATATATATATATATATATATATATTATAATAATAATAACTTCTGATCCAACAGAATTTCAGTATATTGATTGAACTCGGTTAATGTCATGTAGCAGGTGACATAAGTGGTGGACTTGAAATTCGGAATTCTTGTTTTGAATCAGACTTTTCACATGTTTACATACTTCAGTTTTTAGGGTTCTTTAACTTTCAGAACAAACCAATTAATCACAGTCTTGAGATATTTGAGCAGTTCTCTCGTCTGAACATAACAGCCCCCTCTATCACTGCTGAGATCCCACAAGTCATCCAGAAACTTGAATTAGCAAAGGTATGGCTAAGAAATATATTTGTGTGTGCGTTTGTGTGTATTCTGATTATAATCTTTTTTTATTTACCTTGTCATATAATAAATTATATTATTTGTTTCACAAATTTGTTTTAGCAACATTACAAGGAATTGTCAGAGGAAAGTTCACTGTCAGGTTCATGGAATATTGTGGTATGTACACCCTCCAACAGCATTGTAATGTAGCTGGTCGAAATATAAATTTAAAAACATCTCCCAATAATTGAAAATGTCTAATAACTAAAACCGGTTTCTACACGCATGATTAAGTTAATTCTTAATTTGTAAGTTTTGGTGCAATTAAAATGAAATTATGATTACATAGTTTATGACATTCTACAAATGATTTTAGATTCTGTGTTGATTTGTCAGTTTGAAAACAAAATTGATTACTTACTGGAAATATTGTTAACATTTGTAGTGGTTTTACAACAAAGGGGTCACTAAACAAGATTAATATTGAGTTGACACAAATGCTAAGAGTTGAGAGATTAAATCTGGATTTCTGTGATTGATGACATTTAGTGTGTCTGGCTTGGAGATATGAATTGAGAGTTTTTGTTTTTCAGAACTTTCTGCGAAGTCTACCACATTCCAATTCCCAGAACTCTCCAACTGAACAACAGCCAGGTCTATGTACCTCAGTGTCTCAGATTGAGTCCACGAATATTGTTGTAACTTGTGAAGGCTCTCCTACAGTATGTACCACCTCAGCAGGAGTCTGTACAGATGATAAACCAATGTGTTCCAGTGCATTAAGAATGTGTAGTGATTCATCAACTGGCATGTGTGATGTTACATCAGCTGGTTGTAGAGATATGGCAGCCACATGTAACGTCTCAGTGGTAAACTGTTCTGACTCGATAGTTAGTTGTGCTGACTCAACTGTGAGTGGTACTGACTCTGTAGTTGACTGCTGCAGCAGTAAGACGGAGGCTAGCAGCATTGGTCCCGAAAGCGCCATCTGTGATGACAGCGTGCCAAGCACACCCGAGGTACAAACGGATAACCAGCCACCAAAGTTCTTACCCTCTTCCAGTCCGACACTGTCGCAAGACTCGGGCACGGTCAGTCTGGACAGTGGCATGGAAGGCTGTAAGCGTGTCAGCTCACCGACAGCATCTGACAACTCCACATTAGTCCCTGACGAGTCTCCGCCATCACGGAGTGATAGTGTTGAGGAAGCTCGGACAGAGATCACTGAATATGATACAGTTTCAGATGTACACAAACAACACTCATGTCCCTCTGGCGAAATGGGAAATGAAATGAAGCATGTAATGGAAAAAGCAAATACTAAGGTCATTCAACCACTTTTGGAATCAGTGTCTCATTCAGCAGATGGCAGCACCATTGAGTGTACTGCGAAGGAAGATCTGGCAAGTTGATGTTGGACTGAAGTTATATCTGCCGCTTGAGTAGGTGATGTCGTGTTGTGGGACTTGTCTCTGATATGATGAGAAATATGTTATATAGTAATGAACCACTTGATATTAGTAATATAGGTGAACTACAATTAAAAACTGTTATCTGATGTATACTTGGTGAAGTCATTGTGTACATGAGACAGTGTTAGTACAGTGCTATGTTCTGCTGAAGCTATTTTGTACATGAATGGATAACATTATTATACATAGGATGTTTTACTAATGGTAGGCTGGTCTCCGTTCTCTCTCTCTGTGTGTGTGTGTGTGTGCCATGATGATGTTCTGTGTACATAATGATGATATTCTTTACACATACATCATTATGTCCATACAGTGATATTATTGTTTATACTTAATGGTGTCATTGTATATTCACAGTGATGTTAATTGTATTAAAACAGTCCTATACATTCAGTAAACGTGCACACACACACACACACACACACACACTAAATTTTGTAGTGTGTACTGATGTCTGTGTTGGAGGATACATCTTCACTAACGTCATCTTTGAACAGCTCCTCAACTCTATATCAAGCAGATCATGACAAATTTGTAGTTATTACTTTTTTGGTTTCTAGATTTCCAAATTACAGTTGTTAAGAGTTGTTAACTTCATATATGTTTCTCACTGATACACTGTTGTTATATGTGAGATACACAACAGCAGATAGGCATATAACTTATGATGTGATGTTAATGATTGACTACACTGTTGTATTATAAGATAAATAATTAATTTGATAGGTATATGTTGTTATTTTTCATTGATCTTTTTGTTTGCATGACTATGGTTGAAATTCAAAGTTAATAACATAAATTCATGTGATATTTTTCTGTGTATGTAGGACAATCAGGTTTAGCCAATAATTGTGTTAGGTAGCATGTCTGTTTTATCATCAGGAGAATAACATAATTTGATTATTTTAGGTGGTTTCTGTTTTTAAAATATTTAATTTAGACATACAATTTTCTAAATTAATTATTGATTTTCTTGTCAGTTGTGTGTATGTGTGTGCCATCATATATATATATATATATATATATATATTGTGATTTTCTGTAATGATTTCTGCATTTTACGAACCCTGTTGTAAGATTAATGTTTGAAGGTTACAAATTGTTTTTGATAGTTCTAGCATTAACCCAACAGTTGATTGGTTCTAATTTTAAACAAATTGTCACTGCATCAGAAATGTTACTATTATGTATTACTCTTGATTTTGTCATATGTGTGTGTGTGTGTGTGTGTGTGTGTGTGTGGGTTTCTTCAGGAGAGATAACTTATCATGTGCTATGCCTAGGTGATGCCGGTTTTAGTTGTTTTGATACATCACCAACGTTCAGTTGGGTTACCTGCAAAGAAGTAAATATTTTATTTGTTTTTGTCTTCACCTCCTTCAAAAGATGTCACAAAACCAACTTGATCTATTTATTATATGTCAGTGCCAAAGCTCTTACACGGGATTAACCTGTTGTTAGTTTGTTAGTGTATCCTGTGTAACATCATGATAGTTTAAAATAATATGCTAATGCCGTTGTTTCAGTAGTTATGTTTTCACCTGTTTATCTTTGTCAAGAGGCAACAACATTTAATTGGGTTGGAGCTGTTTTATAGTTAACTGCTTTTTAACAATAAGTCTCTTGTTGCTTACTTTTTTAGTTACTGAGGTTTAAATGGACTACATTCATATGCAATAATTTGGTTTTCTGATCTCTAGTGGAGTATTTCATAGAATTTCATCATCATCATCATCATCATCGTTGGCTGAAAGTTTCCTGCTAACAATAGATCATGACTAATATGAGCACGTATTCGTATGTATATTGTTTCCAGTCAGCATAATGCTTTGTGGTGATATGTTGGTTAGAATTGAAATGAGGTCTGGCTCAACTTGTTTTGTTCTATCCATGTTCACATGCTGCATGTTACTTGACCATTATATTATTGTTGATGTATGAAATAAAAACCTGCCAAATGTTTTATATATTTTGATACTTATTTCGTTTTGATCTTCGTGTATATTTGGAAGATTGTTAGTTGGTGGTTGTGGACTAGAGGTACTACTTTTATAGCTACTAAAAACACCACCTTGTTAGTTAATTACCATCAGTCTATTAAGATAACATGGAACAAATACAAAAATATACATTCACTGTCTAAAAGCATTATTGACCATGTCTTTGTTACATCTTTTGTAGATTATTGTGATTCCCCGTTATAATAGCATTGCCTTGAACAAATTCATAATGCAGCTGCCATAGTTACAAATACACATACTCCAAAATATGACCATATCATGTCAGTTCTTCAAAAACTGCATTGTAACCATTTCAGGATTTTACTAAAAACTTACAAAGCTATCAATAACATGGCACCTTAATACCTATGTGTACTCGTGTCCATTAAAGTTATCCAGAAAACTCCAGTCTTCCAGTCAGAAACTATTGCTGGTATCTGTGTCTCGGCACAATAATATAAGTAATAATAAAACGCGACATTTATATAGCACCCTATCCAGCTAGATAGCTGCCTTGATGTGTTTTACAGTATTAGTATCCCTGACTCGGACCTGTTTCAATCCAGCACAAATCTCAAAGGAGCATACAACACATGCTGCCATTATAGGCCCAAAGCTTTACTCAGACACAGCCATCGCCACACAACAGCCTCAAACCTGTGACCCTTCAGTTACGAGTCCTATGGTCTAACTAACTGTGCCATCACAGCTCAACTGGATTATGCATTAATTTTGCAGCTCCCACTTTGTGAAACATGTTGCCAGTCGATATTAGAAATGTTTTGTCTCTTGGAAGGTTTAAATCTGACCCGAAACACACCTTTTCAAATTTGCTTTCACCAATAAATAATGATTATTATTCAAATCTCTTACCAGCTTCTTACATAATAATTATTTGAGGTATCACTGTACAGTGCATTTGAATGGCCCCTGCTACTAATAATTCAGCCTTTTCGGTAGGCAATAGAGTAGACGACCTTGTTTGTTTGTTGGTCTGTGTGTGTATTCACAAAACATTATGACAAAAGAGTTAAACGGTGGTGGATATGACATTAGTTGGGACTATGATGTTTACTCATTAAAATTCATTTATTATTATTCTAAGTCCTTAGTATATGAGCCAAAGCGTCAAGTAGTGCTGTGCAGAAACAAGCCTTAAAGTATAACTGGAGCTCAGCTATTAAGCTTGTTTTGAATAAAATGAGAAAGCTCCCCCCCACAAAAAAAAAAATAGGGTGTTGGGAAAAACACACTTCCAAGTATTGATATGTACCAAATTTTGCACGTCAGCTATGACATGTGGTGTATCTCAAATATCAATACTGAGTGTAATCTTTTTTTTATTTACATAAATGATTTATGAATTTCCAAAATATGTAATTGTTTTTGTTTATCTGTCACAAAGATGGAACGATTATGAGAGAATGATTTATGGTCAATAAATTGTTAGCAAATATTGACAAAATGCATAATGAATTCTCCCCCAAAACATTCAATTTGATATATTCATAAAAACTAGACAACAAGACTAGTGAAATTTACACAATTAGTTATTGACAGAATCATGACTGGTGTACATGTATAAATAGCAGTACATTTAAGACATCTAATGGACTACTGGTAAATGTCAATATTCAAATCAAGAACATCCTAAATAATAATAATGATGCATGAATAAAATATCCCAGCTTATTTCAACACTTTTTATCACATGGTGCTTGTAGAACTCTAGTCATTCCACACTCAGACGAGAAATAATAAGAAAGGAAAATGTCAATTGTGCTGGAAACAACAACCAAAAAATATAGGATTAGAAGTATTTTAGAGAATTATTAATTAGATTGATTTAATAAAGAGAAAATACTAAAAGCAATATTATCGAATAAAAAACCGAAATCATTAAACTGCTAATCACAGAACAAACGAACACGTAGAAAATAAACACAACAGGAAGATTTAGTAAAAACAAATAGTAGTGATATTCAGTTGTAAATAAGTCGAGTTAGGTTTAATTAAACACCTAAAATGCCAGCATTACATCAAAAATTTCAATTCCTTGCGACAGCAATAAAAAAACATGCTTACTGCTAATGTATTGCGAGAGCACTGAAATATGGGTAACAAACCATGTACACAGAAACAAGAGACTGGTTGTGAAATCATTTATTTGTCTAGAAAATGCAGCGAAGAGACCAAGTATGATAAGCCTTAATAAACTATATTGGTCCAGTTTTCTGGTATAACATAAGCAATTTAATGACATGACAAACCGACATTTAACATTAATTAACACTCCAGGCTTAACTATAGTAACTTGCACATTGCTTTGTTGACCAACATTTTTGCCCTGCATACTCACAAATACGTGTAAGTATGCAGCCACTCACACATACGTGTAAGTACGCAGCCACTCACACATGATCATATTCTATATAAATATGTTTTGAATCATTATGTTCCAATTTACACACTAACAGATGTTAGTCTTACAACGAATCTAATTCTACACTAAAAAGCATATTAACTAAACACCAATAATTTGTTTCCTTTCTTTCATACTGTTCTTCATTAGTGTGATTTTAACTTCTTATATTCACTAATTTGCATACTGTTGAATATTGGTTGAATCAGCATAATAATTTCCGTCTTGGTTAACAAAGCATCACATTATTAGGCTAATAAACACGCACGTCTATACAAAGTTATCTTTACAAGTAGTTTATTTCACACACACACACACACACCCCAGCAGATTTAGGATCATTACATAAATAGTTTTACAATAGAATGACCTTTCTACCATAATGACTTGCTTAATGCCAAAAAGGCACTTTCTTATTGTAACAAGATATTACTTTTACGAATATTTCAAGGCAAGATTTGGGATGCTTCTTCATGATCGATGTGGAGGCAGCAAAAATAGTGTTTAGGATTTCATGTATAACACGATTAGATAATCCAGGAGTTTTCAATACCAAACTGCTGCAAAGTGACTAGTCATTAAATCAGAACATAGCATGAAATTTTAGATTTTAGTTGCTGACTAAAGTGCCAAGTTACTGAATTGAAATTATTTTCCAGGGATATTAACATAATTCAAATAATTCCTAAAATAAATTTTATCCATGTTAATATTTCAGTTTTCAAGAGTTGGTATGAATCCAGTAGACAGTGAAACCAGCCATTCTACTAACTACCATTCTGACCTGGCTATGCTAATCCCAGCTAAGTTGATGTTTTGTTTTTGTGACTTAGAAATCACTGAGACATGACTCGTCTCGGTCATAAAAAACATCCACATGTATCGAGGACAATTTATGGTTCTGCTGGCACCCTTTGACGCAACACACACACACACACACACAAACACACACACACAATTACATGAGGAAGTATTTATAATATGCCTAGGGATGATGTTGTTGGAAAAAATTTAATTAGCAGTTAGCTATATTTCATGTAAATAACAAAATGTTTACCCAAATGCAAAATGATAAAGAATTACAACAAGAACACAGATAAGAACATCATGTGATGGAGGCCAGTAGATCATTCTCTACATACAAACATTGCTAACACATTAGAGAAGAAACAGTTATAGTAAAGATAGAATTTGGATACAACTACAAAAAAATCCAGTTTTTATCCATGACATAAATGTTTCTATAAAATCTTCAAAGAACTCGACTCGATGGTGCTGCGGGTACAAAATAATCTGAATGGTTTTTATTTAGTAAGTTTAGTGAGTTTGATTTATGCTGACTGCAGTCTCTTAATCACCTATCATCTGTTACAATCACTTATAGACAATACACGAGCATGAGGGTTGAAGACTAATAATATTTCAATAGGGTTGAAGTTGATTTCTACTTGCTTGACAAATATACGGCCGAGTGTGGTCAGATGAAGCTGTTTTCACCAGTTATGGTCCTCTGAGGAAATAGCCATGTTAGTTACTTCTTTGTCAATAGTAGAGGTTAGCTGTATGATGTTACTGAATATTCTTAGAGATCAAGCTCTCATGCTGCCAAACTTTCTACACTTTTTATTGTTTTCGTTCTCAAAACATAGGCATGTCCAACACATTTCTATTAAACAACACATTTCTATTTGCAATTATACAGAAATCTAGTTTATGAAAGCAAGAATTACATAGATACATCAAATATAGCATGCTCAAGCAACATTCCATTAGAACAATCATCAATATGACTTGGCTTACACTGGTTTATCCCCCTTTAGTTATATCATAGTGATGAGTTACTGTCCCCAAACTAAAACATATTACATTAACTTACTTGGACATCACTGTTTTTGTTTAAGAGAATCTTTATTAATAAAATCATTCAACTGAATTATTACAGTGACAAGTTCACCTTTTCTCATCACAACTTATGTATCAAAACATCAAGATAGTCTGGAAACTTCCAAGTTGCTAAAGCATTAAGCATCATTAGCATTAGCAAGATTGCATTATATACAAAGAAAAATATCCAATAATTGTATAAAACATCATCTCTTGGTACCACAGTAACTTAAACAATCGGTTGTACACAGCCAATGAATGGAAGACAAATTAAATAGCATATCCACTCTATAAAAAACTCTAAACAGTTGTTCCAGGTGAATGACAGAAGTGTCATCAAATTAGTCTCTTTTTTTCTTCATGTTTTATAGCAGAAAAATGTGAAAAACAAAATCCCAACTATTTCTTTATTTTATAAGAAATTAAACCCAAATCGTATTCTTCATCATATGACATTAATTAATATGAAAAGCTTTTAATCAATCACAGAGTTAAGTGTTATTTCACAAACACCATAGATCAATCATTATATAACATTTCTCTATCAACAAAACCCATCTCCTTGAGATCTTCAGCCAATCAAATCTGTTTGTTCAGTGACAAACCTCTTACCATTCCAAACAGATCTGAACTGCTCTGGCAAGGCAAACTCTTTCTATAAAATTAAATAAAAGAAAAACAAGATCATAATTAATTCAAACATACTGACAAAGCGATGATTTAGAAATAACATCAAATACATTTTTTTTAACTAATATACACACTACATTTCAGTCATCTAAGAACTTTATTATATTTTCAATGAATGGAAATATTACAATTGTAGTAAAATATCTAGAAATCTGAAATGACAACACTGTATCAGTTGATTGATTTGATTAGATTTATTTAACACATCCCAGAAATACAGGTATGAGTCAGATTTGAACCGGACACTCAGAATTTGCATCATAGTTTTTTAACTACTGCATCATCAAATGCTCTAATAATCCAGTATTAGTTATTCCTCATATCAGACAGCTTGCATAAACGATGTTAATTTAAATTCCAAGAGTGAAAATGATCAAACCAATGATAGTAGATGTGTCAGTTCAAGAACAACATCAATACTAGATATGTTCATGGTACAGCACACTATCAATTAATATCAAACATATAAATTAATATCTGTTCAAAATACAGTAGGCTCCTGATATAATACGGTCATTGGGGTCCATAACTTGTCGACCGTGTTATAGGTGGACTGGGAAGCAAGACAGAGCACTGTCAGGGTGGGAGATAATATGGAGACCATGTATTCACCTCGTTTTGCATCATGCTTGAAGATTGTATACAACTGTTTATTTCATAAATGTTCCTAGTAATTGTTTAATCACTTGTTGATTTAAACATAAATATTACCTAAGTGTTTGTGTGGAAAATAAAATGTTTCTGCAAAATTGCACAAAAAGTAACAGCCATGTTTGTTGGATTGGTGATATTTATCAGCCAGAAATAGTGCATATTTTTCAGATGAAGGTGGCAACTGATACAGTATGATCAAAACAGTCGTCTTTTATACACAAACTATGGTTCCTAATTGCAATAAATAAAACATACGCAATAGCTGTGAATTACTGAACCGAATCAAACTTATTTAGTGAATGGAGTCACACAATAAATGAGGGTTGTGGTTGGGCCATTTGTTTGGCTGATTGAGCCAAGGTGGTGTGTAATTAAGTTTGTGGTCAATAAATCTACTCGTGGGTAAGTTGTGGCCATTGGCTATGACCATCAACTGATATAGGAGAAGGTGGCTAGATTTCATCATTATACTTGGCTTAATATGGAATGTTGCCATTTGAATATAGAAGACTACTTGGACATCGTTCACTAAATCAGACATTATAGTTGGATGTTAAACACTATGATAGTAAAGAGTCAGCTGATAACGATATCATCTTATCCTACACCCCCCCCCCCACACACACCACTGGCAGAAGTGATTTAGTAAAGGGTTTATTTGGTCTCAGCAATGGTTCATATCTGATAGACGACCAAGAAGTGACTCACTAAGGGATCATTTATAATTATCATAATTTTCACAAATGTACAAATTGTATGCCAGAGGAGAGGGCATGACACAACGCCTTTTTAATGTTGAAAAATGATGAAAAAACCGCAGTGCTTATTAATTGCTTGTTCAACACCTTCACACGATGAGACATGTAGACCTTAAAAAATTACTACTATCTGTCGAGAGGGAGATGTCAGAAAAGTGTACGTTTTGTACAATTGTGAAAATTGATAATTACAGATGGCCATCAAGGACATATCCCACAAACAAGGGTATGAATTGGGTTAAAACCCAACCCAGATATTTACAGCACAATGCTCTAACCACTACTTGATGTTGAATGTTTTATGGCCACTTTTGTGCACATGGTAGGCTAAAATGGGACTACTGGAGATAATATTTCCCACTTATCAGGACACTGTATCAGTGTATAATCCAGGAGTTTGGGTTGAAGAGTTTGATCAAATTTGATAATATCCACAGAAGTAATAACAGAATGTTTATAAGGAGAATGATAACAAACAATAAAATAATAACATAAATATATAAATAATTATAATAATAATAATACCATCATAAAGAAGCCATGAGATTGATAAGTTTATAGTATAAAATAATAATAATAAACAGAGACCACACACCTCACTTACTATCTATCTGACTAACTGATACCACATTAAACCCCAAACAATTATTGATAACTACACTACATTATGTGTAGAGGACTGTTAGGTGAAGAAATATAATTAATACAAAGTATTAATTTAACATATCAACATACAAATTCTCCACTTTCATCTGGCACCAAGATATTCATCTCTGATGATTTTGCTGTGACAATGTTGGCGCTGACTGAATCTTTGCTTAAATACACCATACACCCATCAGTCTTGTCAATGTTGATGGTGTGCACTTTACCTGTTACCTGAAAAGATCCATAATGATATTACAATTATATTATATATACAAGATAATTATACTATAATAGCTAAAACATATATACTAGAATGAAAAAATAAACCAAGTTAAATACCATCTTTATTATTATCTGAAGTCATTACTATATTTCTGGGCATCATCATCATCATCATCATCATCATTACGCATCAGTAATTTTGTAATTAATAAACTAATGAGATTTGCAATTCATAACAATCCTTTTCAATGATCACTAAGATAATGAGGATGATCGTAATGACGTAATATACTTCTTTATTGCTAAAAACATCAGATTCAGTTTACATTAATTAAAAGCTTTACAGTAATTCCCAAATATAAATAATTAAAAATGTCCAACCTCCCCACCATCTAATTGTAGAATGACCCTGAATGTTGTTCTCAATGTATTTCTTTAATAACTTTTAATGTACACTCTTTAGGGAAGGCAGCTATATCACTAAATTCTCTATTTTCATCCAATAAGCTTTCTTGCTCTATTCTCAGTTTAAAATAGTTTTGTAATTTGTTTTAATTTAGCTGGTTTTCCCATCATAAAATTTTACTTGTTTCATGAGTTGGTCTTAATGACACTTGGCTATATATATATATATATATATATATATATATATATATATATGACAATATGTATAAATTTATGTCAAATAGAAGATTCTGCTGATATCGTATTAAATTTGTTTTAAAAAAAAAATCCCATCTGCTTGATCCGGATCTTATACGATCATGCTATTTGAACAGAGTAGGTCTAACCTTGACTTTATTTAAATACAATGATGACAACATTTACACTAACTTTATTATGATATCTATGTAGAGATCTTCTAAAGATCCAGCCAGAAAGAACGTGTGAGGGAATAGAACAAGAATAAGACTGGAAAATAAATGATCACAACAAAAACCTGGACTGAGATCAGATCATTTAGTAAACATACGTCAAAATATAGATTAAAATATTTAAACATTTTAGTGTTGATGTAACACACTGGTCAATTTAGTTTAGCTATACGGAGGTACTCATCCCTGTTGAGGAGAGAACTCTATAGAATATGTTACTGTTATGGTTCTGTAGTCAACATTATATGAAAATAAAACTATGAACCAGGGATCCCGTCATAACAGCATAACAGCTGATTGGTGGGCTAGCATGAATATTATATTAGGCATTTCTGCTTAGAAACATAATTTATTTTTAGTATTTTAACACAAGCTGGCTATGTTTTGACATATTATCAAAGGTACAAGGTTAGTTGCATTTATAAATGATGAACTGTTGTTAAATGTTAATAAGAGACAATCTGATCACATAAAAGTTATATAGTTATGTAACAATAAGGTGCTGAAGTCATCCAGTAATATTGTAACAATGGGTATCATAAGCCGGACAGCTGATGTCACCGTAAATAATAATTCCAATGAGATGATATTTGATGATAATAAAAGAATGATAGCATTCATGAGTAAGTGTGAGTGAATGCTTTAATTAACCTGAATACTGGTTACACCTAATATTTATATATCGCCTAACTATTACAGAGGGAATAAGATCAGGTGAAACATACCACATACACAGGTATCACTGGGATTTGAACCCAATTCTAGAGGTATACAGAATATTGCACTATCAACTGCTCTACAAGAGTGTTCTGTTTGTTGTAAAGGTCAACTGGCAAAAAGATATTGGTTAATCGTGTCAAATATTTCTATTCTGCCAAAAATAAACGATAAGAAATTTGTATAATAGCTTATTGATTGCAGTATAATATACGAAAGTCAGAGATGTTTTAAAATATCAGAGCTGCCAAAAAACTTGCTGGGTTGGTAAGACTGTAAGTACATCAGGTTTGCTGGCTGGTGAAGATTGAACTTATATCATACCCTGTAATAAGTCAAATTATTTAATCAATTACAAACTGGGTTATAAATTGAATAAATCTGCTCCATAAAGTGAGACTGGAGGTATACTGATAAGGATTATACATGTTGACAGTGGAGATCTGCTTCAAGGGTCAAATGAAGAAATATTTCTGCCCTTTAATTTATTAAATCAGATAAGTGGGGCTACCCCGGAGAATAATAATTCTGAAAGATCGCAAAACGTACTCAAATAACACAGATTTTAAAGAGAAGAGATCATACAAGTAAACAAACTTGTCTAATACCATGACCTACCTGAGCCTGGACACTGATACAATTAACGAAGTCCACAGAAGAGACAACATCATCAAATAACAGTGCTGTCTTCTTACAACCATCTGTAATGGATAAATAAATAGAAAATATAAACAAATTATTCTGTGGCAATAAATAAATTGATCTAGAAAATTGCTTTTCAGATGAACAGATAATATGAACATCACATTTAGATGGACCTCTAGTGACACACTGCAGGTATTCAACTTGAGATATATGACTTTACATTCTGTTATAAACATTAAAATGTTTACAGCTGTACAGATCATTAAGCTGAGACTTCGTGTCAACATTTTGACCCTTATTTTGGGGTGTCGGCTTAATGGCTGGTGCTATTTCAGTGTCAAGAAATCCAGTCATCAGGAGAAAAAATTTCAGTTTGTTAGTCTAGAATCTCACTCTAATCTAGATCTAGATTCAAACGGACATCAATCGTCATTTTCAGATTTTGATTTAACCTCATGCAGTCATGGAGTGAAAATAGAAGTGAAACAAGTTGATGATAATTATACATGGCTTTATAATGAAAATCAATATTTAAATGTAGAATTATCAGATTTTGGTAATTATGGATAACTGTTGTTGGACTCAGTAGCACATTTCACGAAGGCAGCGTCAGTAACAAGACAACTTGAACCCAAGACATTCTGTACCCAAGAGTGTCGTATCTCATTTGTTTAGCGGCATAGACATTACTCATAAGGGTGTCCCCTACATACATATTTTGTCTGGACATATTTATAGATCTACTAATAATGGGATAATTACTGATTAATTTATTTATTTTCAATAGAGAGTTAGTTACTAACTGACCGCATAAACCGGTAATTTACATTATCTCGGTTATTGCTGCATTAGTGACCAAAACGTACCATCGAAGGCTCAGTCAGACACAGAAGTAATTGAGAATATGTTTAATTATTTCTAAGTCATTGACTTCATATGTGGTTCATTGAATGTTTAATTATGCTGTTAATTTAAGTTTGAGGTCCTACATATGTGCTAACAGTTGTGTAAACGATCGTTATAATTTGCCTTGATCTATTGACAACATACAGAACACATTGATACAAATTATAAAAACCAAAAAATTTCTTGCATTCAAAATGTCACCTGGAAATACTGCAGGGAAAAGTTCAGGTTTTTAGGTCGGCTTACTGGACGGTACTACCATAAATCTTGATATATTAGGCCTGAAAAAGGACCTCGGCTTAATGGCTGGGTCGGCTTAATGGACGGGACCTGCAGTAACTCACTTTGTTATCTCAGCAACACCTGGACAGTCAGTACTGTTAATATATATGCATGAAGGCACACACACACACACAGACACACCACTTCCTTGCAAAAATTCGGCTGGCCAGAATGTAAATTCATAAAATCAGATATAACATTGTCACATAATGACCAATCAAAGGTATGAACAACAAAGAGAACCATATAATTGTTCTACTTCTCTTCACTATCATCATTGTTGTAGTTGTCACTCTGTCATAACCTTACCCACAGCAATGGAGTTGACCTTGCCCTTGATCTGTATTGTTGTGTTATCACATTTAAAGATGTAGACAGTTTGTCTAATGTTGGTATCAGAGACGACCAAGTTCTTGTTACCATGCTGGTATTCCTGTATAAGACACAGATATCAACATGCAAACCAGTTCTAGGCAGTTACATATTATGGAGAGGTGAGACTTGAATTTAAAATAGGTTTTTGCAATCAAAACTAGTTGTGCTATTATTACTAAGTTAAATATTATTACTAAGTTATACTGCTTTATGTTCTGAGATATCAGTTTTATTTTATATTCAGGTAATGATCATTCAGTCACAATTCCATAAAATGTATTATATGTAAGATAGTATGTGTCTGTGTCTGTCATACCACTTACAATAACCCATTTCTTATTTTCCAGGACACATTTTGGAGGTTTAACGGACTCCATCTTCTTAGCACCAAACGTTTTTATACTAGGCTTAGGACTGGGCTTAGGTCTATATGGCTGTGGAGTCTGGAGACGCAAGTCTGGATTCTTGTGGGTTTTCATGTCATCGGTCACCTTTTTTAGACCTAAAACAAACAAAAAACATCTACAGATTACTAGCACACGTCTCTATTTCATTCCTTTAAATTTTTATCCAGATTTTTCACAACCAATCATGTACATGTGGTAATAGTTATCTATCTACCTACGTTCGCTATTTCACTCAGTTGGATATTCATGCTTCCAGTTCTAGACATGAATCCCTGAACCAACTACCAATTTTATTGTTTATTTTCAATTATTTGGCTGGTTTACATCTAATAATTTCATTTCTGAATGAACTTCAGTTACAAACAACTCACACTCAGTCATCTGTTATATTACGTCTTGAAACGACTGATAATTACTAGGAAATTGATTATTATGAAAGAAACAAAATAAAATGATTACAAAACATCTATAACTTTGTTTACACAATAGACCGATCCAGGCAAAATGCGTTGCATCGGTTACCAACTGCGGTCTCCGGCTAGAAACAGCTATGGCGCCCACTGTTAACAGGGGATGGCAACTTTTCACTAATGGTAAATATTGGAAATCCTTCAGCAAATTATTTCATATTACACAGAGACTGAGAACTAGTATTTCAGCTGAGCAATTGTGTCTTTCAAAAGGATTTAACACAATATTTATCAGGATATAACTCAATGATTAAGTGGACCGATGTTTCCATATGAATATGACACAGCTAAGCCTTCATTATTCATGTTCACTCGTAAGAGATTTCTTAGTATAGGTTTCAATGGATTAAATAAATTATTTTAAAATTAAACTTTTAGCTGAATGTAAATTGATTTTAATGGAAGATTTTTAATATTTAATGTAGATATAAAGTGTAAATTTCAAGTTTTGCAAATATAATTTTTTTTGGTATCTGGGAACCAATCATATATGTATCACCTCTATATTATTAAATAAAAAATGTTATTACATTAGAGTATTAACACCCTTGACATTTACATGTAGTATACATTGCGTGAATGGCTGATTCAGAAAATAAAACAGTTGAGCTTCAATACAAGATATCATGCATAAATACCAATGTTACAGTAATAGGAATTGCCCATGGATTTAATTATAATCTATGTAATCATTGATTTTATCCATTCACGTCGTCATGTCAGATGGCAAAGGTTATAAAAAAAATAGGTTTGAACTAGACAGGCCGGACCACGTCAGCCATGCAAATCGGGGTGAAAGTTACTTAGTTTAGTGCCATATATCCATTGGATGAAGTCTATGCCATTCCTATTAAATGCAAAATTAGGATCCGGAGATCCCATACCCTTAATGGACTATAAATAAAATCCAAATACAGCTTATACACAGCTTTTCAGTAAGACATTTATCAGCCACTACACCCATAAATCACCATGCAACACAGTGATTCTTAGACTTCTAACTCGAGACTAGTGTGAAATTGAGCCGCATGATGGCGCCAGAGGTAAATGGATCGATCTATTAACTGTTGTTATAACTCGTGTAACTGTGGTGATTCACTACATAAGCCATCACTGGAGATAGAAGTGACTCTCAACTACTAGTCATTCCTTATCATAACTGACATCTAAAACAATGAACATTGCCATCACTACTACAATTATCATTGTCTATCTATCAGTTAAGACAGTTATTATCATACAGACATAACCCCACCTAGCTGTCAGGTTATAAACTTCTCAACAATTTCCTAATTTGGCTTTTTTTATGGTTATGGTTAGTTTACTTTTCATAAATTTAACAATGTTCTTGCTGGTTCAGCAAAGCTTACTAGTCATCTGCTAGAGTTAATCATGTTATAATTAATCAATTTTATTAATCACATTATTCATGATCTTCATTGAAATTATCTATAACGTATGTCAATGCATCTTGTTCGCACAGAACCAAAGTTTTTGTTTTACTGTGATTTAATACTAATAATATTACTGCAGAGTAAAATGCTAATTCAATATGAATGAAAGAGTTAAAATAAGATTTTAAGTATGTATGAATTGCTCCATAAAACAAGCCAGATATCCCAAGATGTACTTCAAATAATTCAGATTTATTGTCAAATATATGCCAACTGTCTACTAACCCTTCGTTACTTCAGCACCTTTACTGAGGTCGGCAAACAAAGCATTTCTCTGCTCGTCAGCATCACCGGCCGGCTGTTTGTTATCATCCAGATCAAGCAGGGTAGGAGGTGGAGGACCTGGTGGAGGTGGTGGAGGTGCTCCACCACCAGCAGGTGGAGGCACTGGAGCCGCATTAGTCGTAGCACCGGCCTGGCTGGCATCTCCACCCTAAGAAAATACAAAAAACCTAATGTATATACAAAACACAAGCAATATATATATATATATATATATATATATATATATATATATAGTTGTTTATAAGATTAGAAAATTGACCTAAAATGTATTAGACTAGAGGCATTTTATCTTATACAAGAAAAACCATGTGCTAAAACCAGTATATTTATTCCATCTATTCTTGGTTAAATTCTGTTATGCGTTATTACATGTTTTACACTAGAATGCTTTCATATGGAACATGTTGGTGTTCTCTGGTTAATTGTCTGTTACTCTATAAGTTAAATGGGTCATTACATGGCGCACAAGAGTGAACAAAATTCACTGCGTACACAGACATGTGCTGCCATGTTAAGTTCATTGCATCCGCAGACGTGGAGATCTGCTCCCACCTTCAGTTCACTGAACAAAGCCCTTGTTCGACTTTAGCAAAAGCTGATTTTCAAAGATGGTGTCGCCAATGTGATTAAAATTTAATTACGATGTATCTTAGAAAACAGTTGGCTTCAGCTGAAACACTGCATTCAAAAAGAAGTTGGCAAATATCTGAAGAGTCCTGAATATCAGTGGTAATGATTATTACCACCTACTGTATCAATTGTCTCTTAAGTCATAGGCTATGTTATGACTAAATAATTAACAAAAATATCGTGAAATAAATTAAACTAATGAAGCAAAATGTAGCATTACAGCAAATAAAATTACCGGGTAGTTCATTACAAGTAAAAGTAGTTAGTTGAAATATTTTTTCGTTACTTCCAGTTACTAGAAAAAATACTCAAGTGGAGTAAAGAAGTAGTTTTACTTCATTACATGACACCTCTGATCCTGAGTTTCTTTTTTACTTTGACCAGAACTGTATCTAGATACAATAATAATGATTGATGTTTTATGGCCACTTTTATGCACACAGTAGGTTAAATGGGTCGAGCAACCTCCAAAGTAAAGAAGCAAAGTCAGAGATGAAACACCCTTTAGATATGCCGACACACCACGATTCGAAGTCAAGTGGTAGTGATCTGTGATCCATTCCTCTACCAGTTAGACCATGGAAGCATCCTCTATATCTAGATACAGTTTTAATCTTGGTTTTCATGTCTCAGGAGAAATAATGAATGTTAATTTATGGGAAAATTCTAAAACAGAAATTTAGTTTAAAGCTTACTTAAGGATGCCACTTTACCATAAACATGCAAGCAATCATTAATTGTCATGGAATATTTATGGGTAGTGAAAGCCATTAATCAGATATACATGTATATCTCACTAGCAACCTAGTTTGGATGTTTCAATTCTTGTTGGTTTGTTAGCCAAAATTCTGTAATTTAGTGTAAACATAATGTGCTCTACCTCAAAAAGATGTGCACCAGAAATATATATTATTATCAGCAGCTGATTTATTACCAATATGATAGCAATCATCATAATTTATATCTGAAACTCCTCTGATTTGTTTGATGTTAATTTGATCAATCTTGGAAGAGAATTTATATTTCATACGTTTAAAATAGGATTCTGCAATCAGTCATCATATTTGGAGTGAGTTCAGTTGTGTTTTATGTAGTGCTATGAATCTTTCCCCCTACCCACATAGTGATCATTTGATCATGATTTAGAAAGATTTATAAACACTGTGAAAACCTGTGTTCATTTATTTATATAAGTAATGTAGCACATTGCTCATGTGCACATGCACGCATGCACACGCACACACACTCAAATTATTCATGAAAATAATACAGAAGTTAGTACCAGAAGTAGTATACTCATCTGCCCCACTCTGATACTGTTATGTTTTTCATTCACACCTGGCTATTATATTTAATCAGTGGCAGCCACCAAGTGTACAGGTGAGACGTTCACTTCTCTTGTACCAAATTGACACCAATCACAAAGTGACTTGGTGCTAACCGCTAAATCAGACCAAGAACACCATTATTAGGACTTTATCATAAAACTTCACCTTCCATCAAGTACTTTAGTCAGTCCAGATTGTTTGTACGCATCTAATGACAGGTAAACAGCCTTGGGCAATGGTTGAATGAGGTAGGAGACTAGATCTGAGTACAAGATGAATCGTAAACAACAACAACAACAACAACACATAATCATGGATGTCTGATTTGCAAATAATTATGATACCATACATAATATTTCTCTACCAGTAAACAACCACACCAATGGTGATTAAGAAAGGTAATGAAAGACCTCTCTCTCTCTCCACACACACACACACACACACACACACACACACTCCTCTATAAACACTGCACATAAATATCTGAACCAGACACAAGAATAAACAAACAATTCTTTCATAAGCATAATACACATCAAAATGGAAATGTTGATAAACTAACTAAACATTAATTCTGTAAACAAAGTTAACTCACTGTTCACAGAACAAACTCATTCAGCAAAACACCAAACAAGATGGAGTAAAAACGGAAAGCCTTCATACAAAAAATTGTGGAATGTGGAGCCTTTCTTTTACAAGACATATTATGACACATCTAGAGGTAAAGTATAATTATAGACAATGAGACTAAATCACCATAAAGCTATCTAATGTATCATTACGTGACATAAATTATCACTTGACATGAAATCATCGTGACTAGGACTCAGTTCACATTGTAGATTAATCATTAATAATTTTAGTAATATATTTTTTTGTATAATTGTTATGTGAACATTTACGCGTTATGACAATATTAACCAGTTAAAATGGTGTATCATAACGTCAACAGTATATTTTCAACAGCTGCGTAACACAAACACACACACACACACACACACACACAATATTATGAGATGATGGTATTTAACAGAATCTCACCAGCACAATGATGGCTAAGTAGATATCACATCCTGGATAAAGATTGTCATAATTTACCCAAATCTTCGGATCTCTGAATACCGACAAAACACAACGTTCATAAAGTACAGTTAGTCTGTAGAACTCGATATCATGGGGATCCGAATCCCAGTGTACCACGGTGCATATAGTAGTACACTAGGCTACAAAACTATATTTTATATTATTAATTATTTCATTTCTGTCGAGAGTAGCACCGCGGCCATATGTTGTTACAAGTAAAACAAATCACTGATTTATTAACACTGCTCCGCTAAGTTGTGGTCTGTTGTACTGTGTGGGCCATCTTAACAATCAACAATAGTAAACCATTATCAAATCAATGATAATTCTCCCCATTATCCCAACTAATAATATTTCTCCCATGTTGTTTTCTCTCTCTCTCTCTCTCTCTCTCTCTCTCCACCAGCCAGATAGACCGGTCAAGTTATGCTACCAAATTAAGACGAACAACTAACTAACCACTAGTTAACTAATCCTAGTCAAGTTCAAACCAGGTTTAATTACTTGGTGTAAAGGTTCAGATGGGAATGAGCCACTCACTCGTTTGTTGGAGGCATGAAATAAATTAGATTACTGGTAAAATTCTGCTCCAGGTCACCTAATTTAAGACTAGAAATACTGAACTAAATAGCATCACACACATACGCGCGAGGGTGCTCGCGCGCGCTGCACACACACACACACACACACACACTCCTACGAAGAAAGATTTAATTCAATCAAACAGAAATCTTTCCCCACATACAAAAGTAATTATCTTTTATGTAACATAACAACCAAAAAAATAAAGGATTCAACCCTCATTCCCCCCCCCTCCGGAGTTTTAAAAACTCCCCAAATCTGTTCTCTGTAATAACCGACTTTAACTGAAATAAGAACATTCCTCTGTCTTAAAAGCTCACACAACTATCAGCCAATGTGTAGGTTTTACATGGTAATTAAGGTAAATTGTTATCGTTGCCAATGAACAAATATTTATTAAGTAAAATGTGAAGAGAACCAAATCTTTACTTTTTCTGATGTGGTGGGCATTTTGTGTTCACATTGGCGTGTGTACGCGCGCGCAAGGGCGTGTGTGTATGTGTGTTAGCAGCTGTTTGTTGCTCACCTGTGTGATTTTGGTTAGCTGTTATTTGAGATTGGTTAAGTTATTTGAGGCAAGCTACCAACTGTTTATGAGGTTGGTTAGCAGCTGTGTATGAGCTTGGTTAACAGATGTGTATTAGGTTGGTTAGCAGCTGTGTATGAGGCGGGTTAGCATCTGTATATACGGTACGTTGCTGTGTGTCCTGGATACATACATATACCTGTGTGGTTGTAGGTAGGCAGTTATGTAGGGCAGTACGTAACATGAACTAGACCAATGCCAACAATTCCTTTATTATGTTCCATCAAAGATAATATGAAGTGTTCATCTTGCACATTATAATATCTGATGATGTTTTCTGTTTGGCTCCAAACCACTTAACTCATTTATTATCAACCAACAAGCCAATCAGCCAATCAGCGGTAAGGTCAAAGTTAGCCTCAGGTAAACGCTGACGAACAATAAAGAAAATCACCTGAAAAAAGGGTTGCTAATTATAAATAATCTGCGTCATAGTGATCAGTTGCTAGGGGTCACTACAGACAATTTGATGAGCAGGTTACTATACCTTCATCAACCAATCACCAGCCGACCAATCACTCCCATCAACTTACCACAGAAAACCACCACTAACCCATCAACACACCACAGAACATCATCATCAACCCACCTAAAAAAAAATCACCCACTGTGGCCTCAGACACCACCACCCTAATCATAGAGACTACCCACTTTGATCTCAGATACCACCCACCTGGACCGCAGACATTATACACTATGACCTCAAACCCCACTCACCTGACTACAAACATCACATTCCATGATCTCAGACACCACAACCCTTGACCTGTGGCCTCAGACACACAATACCCATGACCCCAGTCACCGCACCCGTGGCCTTATACACCACACAATGTGACCAAACACCGCACACCATGACCTCAGACACCGCACACAGCATTGTCACCCCTGACACTACTACAGACCTTGACCCCCCGAAAAGGCTTTAACAAACACACAATCACACCCACTGACTCCAGACACCATATACAGTGAACTCAGACACCACATACTTGACCAAACACCACACACCATGACCTCAGACACCGCACACAGCATTGTCACCCCTGACACTACTACAGACCTTGACCTATAACACACCACACACCCCGTAGACAAGAGACACTGTGAAATCTGATATCACACATTGTGATCTTGACACTATACACACTGACTCCAGACACCATATACAGTGAACTCAGACACCACACACCATGACCAGAGACACCACACACCATGACCTCAGACCCGCTGATCCGAGACCGGACACCCCATGATCTCAGACTCAGCTACACCCGTTGATCAGAGACACTACGCACTCTGATTTGAAACACCATACAATGTGACATCTTCACCCCTCACACACACACCTCGGACACCACAAACCCAGACCTGACGCACCAAAACATCGATACCTCACATATTATACACCGTGACCTAACAGCACAAACCATGTTACTTGGACACCACCTCGTGTCCTACAATACTACCATCTGTTAGCAAACTACACTGGCAAGTAATATGCGATGTTTCTTGGTGGACAAAGTCCTGCATAGATATATTGGAGGGGTGTCCAAATGAACACCCCCATAAACAAAGACTACTAACCAGTCTCAGCTGTTCTATATATCTATATGTATAAAGGGTAGCACCAGATGGCAACAGTTAATTGTGTTTTACATACCTCAGACTAATGTCTTCTATAAAACTAATAAACAGCCTAATGGTGAATCAGTTGGTGAGTCGGTGAAGGTAGAACCAGGTGAGAATTAGCCCCCTCCCATTGGCTGTCCACAAACCAACGGGACAACGATGATGGCCAATACAGGATCAATTACTTCCCTATTGTCTAATTCGTAAATGAACGACAAATAATAACATATACAAACAGGACTGATGAATGAAGTACTTTATATTGTAATAGATAAACAGGTTGTAGCTTAGCTCTCCAAGTTCCTGCTGTATCACGTACCAAATGGCGAAAATATAATAAAGATCAGATCAGAGTGGGTTAAAAATAAGACGTTGTTTTACGGCCAGAAACATCCCTCCGATATATAGCTAAGCCAGATGGCAGAGATCTGATACCGATTCTGCCATAAACGGTAGAAAATAATATCACTGGTCAGGTCAGACCTAACATGTTATAGGTCAGAGACAAGACAACGAGTGTCAAACTTAGAGCCACACAGAGTATGATATCTGAGAGCTAAAACGTATCCACAAGCCTACATTATAAATACCAATACATATTATCTAAGAACAATGTTATTTTCTGATCAGTAATATAGCAGAGAGTATAACCAATAAACATTTTATAGGTCATAAATATACAATATTGGTTAATTAGCAACAATAAATATCACAATGACGTCAAAACTATAAGATTACAAATATTGTTAATGTACAAGGATATAAATAATTCTAAATATTCAAAGTAATCCAGTCATGTTTAGAACAGGATATATAGCAAGCCATGTCTGCTCACACGCGCGCGCGCGCGCACACACACACACACACACGATTTAATTATGACGTGTGGTTTGATCAAGTGTGTGCGTGTGTGTTTTTTAGCTGTGTATAATAAGGCACAGGAACTGAGAATCTCGAACCCTGAATTCAAACTCTGGACGTTTCTTCAGGGGACTGAATCCAGAGTGGCGACTTTTCTTGCTGAGACATGTGTAATGTCTCACCAGTGTGTGTGTGTGTGTGTGTATGTGTGTGTGTGTGTGTGTGTGTGTGAGAGAGAGAGAGAGAGAGAGAGAGAGAGAGAGAGAGAGAGAGAGAGACAGAACAAAATATGGCAGCTAACTTCCATATCAGTATCATAAATTTAAATAGAAGTCTAACAACAATATCTCCTAGATAATCAATCAATCAATCAGAGATTATCTGTTCCACATTAAACTGGTGTTTGCAATCAGCTGCTTTCAGTACTATCTATCTATCTATACACACTTAACCCAGTGGTGTGATAGGATCTATTAGTGTTGTGCGCATCATCATCATCATCATCATCATCATCACCTGGTACCAGTATTGTTAGCTATTCATCACTATCACCTGTCAAGTGTCAGTAGCTAGCTGGTGGTTAATTACGTTAGTTATTGGTGGTATCTACTCACTGGTCAGTCTAATATTGGCAAACTGGTAACACAGTCACCAGGGGCTTCCCACACCAACCTTCAGTATTAGCCAATAACAAGACTAGTTAAAGAAACAGTCTTACAATTTTAATAAAATATTTGAAATATGGCATCAGATGAATTGATTTGCCATTTGTTATTCTATTTGTTAAGATTATCGATACTAAAAACAGTAATGGTGCATTTTAGACAACATTAAACCCAAAATTTAAGCCATTATAAATCACAATGTATTAGTTATCTGGGATACCATGGTGGAATGTTTTCGTTTAATTTCATAAATGCTGGCAACAATTCTGTGGTTTTTCTAAATCATGATCTATATTATTTATACACACTAAACGGCAACAAAACAGCAGAAATGGGAAGAGATGACCGAAAACGCTGAAAACATTCAAGGTCAAACAATCAGGATGTGAAACGGGTTTGACAAAGGCTACTATAAACAACTTTCCTGTGACACTAACTTCTTCAGAAACCATGGAATATAACATCTATTAGATTATAGTATCAGCTTCTCCTCTAGAATTATAATAACAAATCTGGCAAATAAGAAATATTAAAAACACTAAATTATAATGTCCACAAATATACATGGATTTTATGGCTATATAACGGTGTATATAAAGGTGATCTGGCACCTATTACGATACAAGTGTAAAAATCGAAATCTATTTTTTCTTTAAAATTTAATTTACCAATTCTGACAAGTAATACAAACTATTAGAAATATAAGATCATTGACAAAAGGTGTGATCTGTATTAAGAACAAGGTTAATTCGAGTTGAGTTATTACACACACACACACACACACACACACAGAGAGAGAGAGAGAGAGAGAGAGAGAGACCACCTGGTAAGTAATCAATCACTTCCAAATTATAACCAGTTCACCTCACTCTATCATCTCTCTCTATAACCAGGAGATATTTAATTGTCAATCAGATATATCTAGTGATCATCTTCCCATATCATCATTATCATGATCACCTGTCCTTAATGCTCTAGAAACAATTAACCTTAACAGATGTCTAATCATTCACATATATATAATTCACTCTTCTATAATTAATATTATATATACATGTGTGTGTGTATGTGTGTGTGTGTGTGTGTGTGTGTGTGTGTGTGTAATACCTGAGATGTCCCTTAATGAGATTCTTTATTATTTGTTGATATTTGATATGCAGTCATGGAAATACTTCAGTGAAATATGTAAATATAGAAACACAGAAGGAGGTAGGCATATACACGACCAAGCCAGCAAACACGCACACCAAGCCGCCTCTACATAAACGAGACAAGACAGACAACAGGTGTGGGCGGGGGGGGGGAAGGGGTGGTGGCATCTCATTAAGTATAAAGTAAATTAAAACTAATTAACATCTATTAGTAATTAACAATCTTTCATTAACAACAGTCATTAACCCATCCATTATCAGGGCAAGATATACTGAAGACACCCATAACACCACTAGCATGGATCACACTGATTTATTTATATTAGCGTGATATTTTGTTAAGTGACCTTTAAGTGCCCTCTCTTATCCGGCCACATCGGGAACAAACAGATGACAGTTTATAGAGGTTCTACCCTGTCTGTTATCTTTCCCAGTGACAACAAATGTAATGGAAATGAATGACACACACACACACACACACACACAAACAAAAACACACACACACACACAGACAGAGAGAGAGAGAGATTCTTCACATTTTTGTTCTTGGTGCATGAACCTTTGTAATTAAACAAAGCCATTATCAATGCTATGAGGAGTTTAGAGATAATTCCCGAAAATTCAGCAAATTATAATCCCCAATATTCTATCAATCCCTTTGCTCTTATCCCTCATCTTCATCGCGCATAACCACCCACCCCCCGCCCCAATCCTGGACCAGATAAATGTTGATTCAAACTGGGAAACACTTGCATCCTAACTCACCACCTTATTGCTGAGCCATAATGGTCAAGGACCTACTGATCCTGATATAAACACACTTATAAAAATAGATTGACGAAGATAACCCCGCTATATAGCCTAAGACTTGACACCATTACAGCGTTCTTGTTCAGGAATAGCGATCCAGATAGCAACAGATTATATTACTGGGCCAAGAGAAGAAGAAAAAAACATGGAAATACCACAAGCTACATATCCAGCAATCACAGAGCCATTAACCCCTCCCACTGATCCAGAATAGATATGACCCGCTCACTATAGTCAGATATCAGCAATATCTAGATCGATTCACTGATCTTAATGCTGCTAAAAATTATTATTAGTAAACAATAGACATGAGAGTTGCCTCTGAGGAAAACCCCTGAAAAGCAGGAAAGGAAATTGCAGAACGAAGCGAGCCAATCACAGCTGCCGGTTCAGGGAGGGTACACTGTAAGCCTCAAGAAAGATTGGAGCTTTTTGCATTTTTAGGACAATCTGATACTACTGAGTGGGGATAAAACATGTCTTTTAAAAGAGACATTTTTTCTCCAAATCACCACTTTGACCCACTTCCCATTTACCAGCTTTGAGGTTGTTGCATACATTGTTCTGGGGGATTCCAATTTTCGTGGAAAATGGAACTTTCTGCGTAGTACAGCTTCTTTTAGACCAAACTAATGACAATAAACATTTTCTAAAAGACATGAATCCCTCCCCCCATTACACACACATTTTAAAACGGGATTAACTCTAATAACAAAAAAATTCTGCTATGAAAAAAAGAGGAAAATTCTCATGCCTGAAACAAAGGGCTACATATAATGGACGATAAATACATATACCACGCAAAGATGTGTGCATATATCAAAATAATGGCGAAATAAAAGCTTTTAAGAGTCTAAAACCACTTCCCTTTGTCTGTCTATCTGTAATAGTATATAATACCATAGAATAATGGGGCACCTCCATGGCATAATTAGTAGTGTGGCTGGCCACAAATCTAAAGCATATGGGTTCAAGCAACCATGTAAGAAGAGTGTTTCATCTTTCATTTCCCTTCACTACAGTTGGGAGGTTTGTCGACCTTTAGCCTACCATTATGTACAAAAGCGGCCGTAAAACCCCAACATTTAATGTTAGAATTAAGAATAATAAATAATAACACAATTAATTATCACATAGCCAATTGGAATATGTTTACTTGTGTCACGTCTACTTACAAACTTGACTCACTAACATGGCTACTTGTATTATACCTTCGTGGCTGGATATAAACAAACGTACATCTAAAATACACGACAGGTGCTAAACTGAATTATAGTTACAATTCGTAATTGTGATTGTAATATGCGAGAAAACTGTCACTCTAATTGTAATTGATTATCATCTTGGCCTTAACTGGTATACCACAAAGTTACTTAAAGGTCACAAAAGAGAATGAGGCAAACAACACAAATTTGAAAGGTCGTTAAATGTTGCCAGGTTCTAGTCCTCTAATATGGACTAACATAAGGACATAGTGCCCCCCCCCCCGAGTAATCCACGGGGGGGGGGGGGGAAGGAGTATCACCAAGCAGTTAACAACGGGAATAGAAAAAAACTAACAGAGCAACTTGTTACAGCTGATTCTAAGATATAGGGGCGGGGGGGGTTGACGGTTCATATAGCCGATATATGGCGCTCTAAAGCACTAACTAACACCAACATACACAAACTGGCTGGACAAATAAGAGCTGAACAAACACTCACTCGTCAAATAGCCCAATAGTTGTCAATGTCCGCAGAATGTGTGATAATTTCTGGACAGCCAGCACCCAAGATCAGGGAGCTGATCCGAATGGGCGGAGCTTATAATCCCCCCCCCGGAATAGGACGCACCAATTGACACCTGTCAAATGTACTCCAAAAGGCACTCAACCGTGCAGCTGGTAGACCCAGTAAGTACAGAATGGGAGGAGCTTAGTATAATGAGGGGGTGGAGCCGGCAGGCTTCTTGGGAACATTCTGTACGAAGATGATCCGGGTTCAACAAACAGTTAATGCTATCGGGATAACTTGGTAGTATTATCTACCGCCGGAGGGCAGCACTAACAGTCTTGGATCACTTCTGAACAAATTATGAAAATGAAGATCTGACAATTTTTAATGATGTTCCTCTGACAACAACTGACAAACTGGACATAGTAAAAAATTGTACACAATGACATTTTGTTCTCGTTGTCATCATTAATACTATTATTACAATAACTCACCCACACACACACACACACACACACACAGGGCGCCTCCATGGTCTAGCGGTAGCGTGCTGGACCACAGATCACTACCACTCGTGTTAGAATCCCGGCGTGGGCATATCTGAAGGTTGTTTCGTCTTTCACTTCGCCTCATTACCTTTGGAGGTCGCTCGGCCCATTTAGCCTACCTTGTGCACAAAAGTGGCCGTAAAATATCAATCATCAACATCATCATCACACACACACACATAAATCGTTTTACACATGCTGTGTATATATGTGAGTGTGTGTGTGTGTGTGTGGCGTCTGTTTGTCTATCCCTGTGTACACATCGTAATACATATCTTTCTCTGTGGTACAACAAATACCTCACACGTTATTTTACCCTGAAGCCTCCCCCCTCACACGCACAACACATCTAAGCAGTTCGCGCTACCTAACCCAGAGCCAGCGGTAAACAACTAGTGGGAGCTAAATAGTGTTTTTCACTTGCTGCCAGTGAAGAAAAAAGCCAATTACCATCAGAAGGTACTGGCTGTGAACTGCCCGCTGTAGCTAAATACCGTCAGTGTGGTGTCAATGGCTAGCCAAACCAAGAACTCCAATAAAGCTAAAGCCCAAAGTGTGTGTGATGGACAGATAAATGTCAAAACTATGTTGTTTGTATCCAGAATGATGGGGTCGGACACCTGGTCGGTCGGCCGCGAGCGTGTATCAGTGTACCAAGAGGTAATAAACGTCCTCAACTAGTGGCGAGGGAGGGGGGTTGCCCGACCAAACCCTGGGATTAACATTAATATTAAAGGCTGGATGTAATTTTAGTTTTAATTTATTTATTTTATCGTCAACAGGCAGCACGTGTCGAACGTAGATCTTCATATGGATGGTCACATGATGTATAGTTGGTCGAGCGCTGTACTACCGACTTCCTGGTTGTGGGATGAATCGAAGTGTTTACTGTTACTTATGTTACCCATTTCTATATAGGATACAATCCCTCAGCCATATGTCCCAGGCGGACCTGTGTTAATATTAAACAAAGCACTCACTCATTCAATCACCTCAGTCACTATACATATTAGTTAATGCACATGATCTGAAAGCGTAATTTAGCAGTGCTTGGTTTATGATATTGGAGTGCTAACACACGCGCGCACGCACACACGCATGCGCGCACACACGCTATTCATCACTCCAAGACCTGTTTATAAAATAGTTTCCAGTAGCCATAGTAACCATGTCCCACATTCGCGATAATGGGTCGAAAAGAAGATACCTTCAAACTGACAGTGCAGCAACATTTGAACAATAAATCAGCTGGAACAACAGTCACAGCTATACTCTACCCCGTGCTGTTGTGTTGTGCTGTGCTATGCTGTACACAGCTGTATGGGGCAGCGCCGTACTGTTACGTGCTGTTCTTAGCATCGAAGTCCTAAGTAACTACTTTTTTTAAACTCCCAGCACAGAAACAAAAGCCTGTTCCGCGTGGCCAAGAGTCCATTAAGACCAGATATCAAAACAACGTCCTCCGCCTAATTAGCGCCACAAACTTCCACACACACACACACACAACAAACCGAGAAACTAATCATACCGAGAACAACATGAGTACCCCCCCCCAAAAAAAAACCTGATTCAACCTGCTCCCGAAACGTGGACTTATTTTATTTTCGGTCCCTACCATGAGCTAACATTACCTACAACAATCACACGAAGACACGTACAGGCACAGCTACAGCCAGTAAACTCTCCATCATCAACACCACATTATTCATCAGACTACCGTATCATTTCGGTGGCTGAGGCAATCTCGGATCGTTGAGGGTTTTACGTAACTGTAGGGGGCAGCACTATCGCCGACCAGACGGGCTTTAATAAGCTCGGAAGTTCCGTCTCGGATATGACAACAATGTGATCGGTTGTCAGATAGCTTCAACAAAAACAAACTTTGCCCACGTGGCGATGAAAGGTCTCTCTCTCTCTCTCTCTGTCCCATCACAGACATCGACCAAGAGGAGTTATACAGAGAGCATTTTTATCATTCTACCATCGTCCTGGAGCGAGCGAAGATTGGCGTAGATCAGTAACATTTTGCTCCTCGGGTAGGAAGGCCTCTTAGTAAAATAGACCACGGCTTGACTGGGGCTGACTTATAACAGACCATCACCGCTTCTAACCTTTGAAGATACAGAACATCCATCAATCACAATCGCAGCACACCCTCCCCCCGCCAGGACCAAACCTGCAGGGTCACAGGGAAAGAGGCAACGCTATGGCACGCCATCAGTCAGTCAGTCAGTCGGTCGGCGAGATGGTGACTCTGGACTGGACATTAGTAGATGGAACGAATTTGGAAGGATTAGGGGCAGACTCAGTGATTTGGTTAATATAAATATAATTTTTTTTTGTGGAGTCCCGCAGTGATCGAATTGCCCCGCAGGAACCATCCAGATTGGCGGTGAGAATAATCCATTGTTTAGGTGATATTTAGGATCCAGAAGGGAATGTTAGAAATCTGCCAAGAGTTCTACTTTGTAAATAAATAACAAACAAACACCACTCAACTGAGATCAAAATAGACGGTCATGATTCACTCTCTGGCTCACCAACAAACAGATTATGGACACTTTAATGTTAATTTAGACAATATATAGTCATATTGTTTAGTGTCCAGATGGCCCAGACATACGGGGCTGTAACAAAAATCAGCAGGTCTTTGGTTCAAACCCACCAATATAAATTCGATTGCTACCTCTTTTTGTGAGATGAATCTTTAAGAAGACGTCCCTTTGTCATATGTCTTAGGAGTGACTACGGTCAAGGCCAACTCACTCACTCACTCACTCACTCACTCACTCACTCACTCACTCACTCACTCACTCACTCACTCACTCACTCACTCACTCACTCACTCACTCACTCACTCACTCACTCACTCACTCACTCACTCACTCACTCACTCACTTCATAAAAAAGAGCAAGGTTGTAATAAAATAACTGTTCTTTATCATAAAATAACCGAGGAAGAAAATAATAAAATAACCGATAAATTATGATAATAATCATATCATAAATAACAGAATGATATCATCATAAAGTAACTGACCATAATTATCAACGAACGAGATAATTATACAAATAACCTATAAATGACATCATGCAAATAACTAAGCGTGGTTACTGCAAAAACAACAGAGGAAGGTTAAAACTGTGAAGAAGAAAAAAGCGAAATCCCGTGAGCGATGGAGACCAACAAAAACAAACAGCTAAAATAAAGTGATAACAAAATACAAGCATATCTACAAAATAAAGGAATTTATCAATGAACTGGTGACATCCGAGATACCAGTAGCATGACGTGAGAATCTCTCTCTCTCTCTCTCTTTGTGTCCGATGTGTTGACTAGAAACCACCGAACAAATATATTATATCAGAAGGGGAACAACAAACAGCAGCAGCTAAGTCATATTGGACTACCTTGTGGTTAAGTAAGATGATACCGGCACAGATAAATATTATCTCCTGTGATGGGAATCTGCCGCCCTGTTACGTGTGTTTGGTATCGATGTCAGGGAGCAGCCTAGTTGGTTTTTAAACAAGGCCTCCTTCTTCACACAAACAACAGCCAGCGACTTTAATGTGTGTTAATAAAGTATCCCCTCCCCGCTGCCCAACAACATTAATCTTGAGCAAATTTACACATTAGAAAAACCAGCGCAAGATCAGAGGATTTCGGTCGGGTAAGGGGAGTACGGAATTATCTGGTTATCAAACACATATCCTGAAGATTAGCAGTTTTCAGAAGCGTTTTGTTTAATCACCACTGGGGTGTAGGATAAGAGGTTTCAGGTCGAAGACATGGAGTTATGAGCAACATTCTGGCTAACTATCCCCACATCTATGGGTCAGAGGTCAGAAGTCAGAGTATCATCAGTTGGTGATCTGGTCCACTTCCCTGTAAACGGTTGTGCATGACCACTCACTGTTAGCAGAATGTTACTAATTATTCACACACACACACACACACACACACACACCAGCCAACTTGAAGATAGCAACTTTATGACCGCTAATGACAGAGGTGAAGGTTAACATATATCCAGTATCCAGAACGTTACACGGATGTTGTTAGTTGCAATCTTTGTGTCACTTTACGGTTATGGTTATTATCATTATTACAGTTAGCTGATTGACATCTGTGGAGAGGTGTGTGGATGTTAATGGGAGTGGAGTACATCCACAACACATAAAGGTATTTGTTTTTGTTGATGGTAATTCTTACTTCTGACATTTACTCCTGGAGTCACATCCACGTCAAGTATACTCCAATCTCCCCCAACTCACATAACCCCCCCCCCACACACACACGCAGAGTGTAAAGGACAGGTGCCCTTTCATACACTGACAAAATACGTGCCGTTTTAATCAGTTACCATAGCAACACAAACAAACAAAGCCCAGGTAGCTAGAAGTGATAACAGCAAAAACAGAAAAGCAAAGTCAAAGTCCGAAATAAAACAGTCTAAGTTAGATAATTTTCTCAATCAGACCAAAACCATATTGATCAAAACACTCAACTGTAATCAAATCTGACAGAATATAGCTATTTTCTCTGTTCAAAACAACCTTAGAGTCGATGTATTTAATAAGCAAACTAATATTTTGATAAAAAAAGTCTATCACCGTCTGTCCAGAAACAGGGTTCAATGTGTGGAGAAAATGTCAAGGTGAACACCTATTTCTAGCTAAATGTTGTAAACATGTTATATACGTACATGTTAATATTGGTTTTATAGCTGGAGTGGTAAAGCCCAAGCTTTGGGGTGATTGACAGGGAGTATAACAAGTCAGTTTGTTGTCTGAATCGTTCCACACCGACCCTACTGGGGTGTAGCAACATTTCTAGAATCTATGATCTCTGATACGACCAACAGTCTCTCCATCGAACCAATCCAGGGCTCCATCCCATTTACGATCCACAGATCCTCCAAACCTCACCTCTACAACAGAGCAACCAAATTCCTAGTTCTACCACGCATCAGTCCCGCAACACAGCAGCCCCATCACCCACCAGTTCTATCACCCAGCAGTCCCACAAAACAGCAGCCATATCCCTAGTTCTATAACCCAGTATCTCGACAACGCAGCAGCCATATCCCCAGTTCTACCATCCAATATCCCGAGAACAGAGCAACCATATCCCCAGTTCTACCATTCAGTATCCCGACAACAGAGCAACCATATCCCCAGTTCTACCATTCAGTATCCCGACAACACAGCAACCATATCCCTAGTTCTATAACCCAGTAGCAGTCCCACAACACAGCAGTCCTACTTCCAGTGCCTACTATCTATCAAAGATCCATCTTATCTCGCCTACGGGAAATAGCTTGGATCTAATCCCCTACACCTACTAAGTATCAATACTCACTGAATACCACAAACATCACTACAACCATCACCATAAAACAGTAATTAAGTAATAATAACAATAATGAGATACTTATACAGTCCTAGATTCATTAAACTATCCTCTGGCGATGTTAGGGGAAATTAAATACAATACAAAGAATCTTATTGGCAAGGACAAGACAAAAATATAACCAGTTAACAGATGATCCCAATGGAACATGCTACTCATTAAAGGAAAAATGTTGAAGAGTTGTCTTAATAGCACGTCTAATACCATTCACTAAATACCATCAGCACTGACTGATCCAGATAGAGTAACCGCTCAACCACCCCCCAATATCCTGGTGGTTGTATACCATCATTATTCACTGATCCGGAGAGTGAGTGAAAAATGAGGCAATCTGTAGGTCTCAAGTTAACTAACACATTTCTGGACTGGTAGTTAATAAATGTCACGGTCAGCACTCTGGAGAGGAGAACCTCTGGAAAGAGGGACCCCTGGTCACCAGGTCAGAGGTCAAGGGTCAGTGTTGTGTCCAAGCCTCTCAATATACTGCTCTCTGGGTCATGGACCAATTTATGGATTTAATCCATTGATGAACTGTGTTCATAACGAAAAGGATGTTTAATAACTCCCTGAGCCAGTTTCCCCACCTGTTTAGGCAGCCCATTAGTCCATTGTTTTAATCATAATAACAGTATCTACTCTCTCTCTCTCTCTCTCTCTCTCACACACACACACACATACACACACACAACTGCCGTCAAATACACATATATTGTTCAACCTAACATATCTGGCTCTAATCTGTCATGTTATACCTTTCTACCAATATATCACATATTACTAAGCTAACACTATCATCAACTAATGTCTAACAGTTTACTACAGTATCACTCATACTAACAAAGGTATAACATAGCTAGGCCAAAATAAACATCACATTCTGCACAGATCTGTCACCGGGGAAAACAGGCACAGTAAAAACCGCTGCAACGCCAGATAGACCATACTGTCTAGTGCTGCCCCCTGGTTATACGAATGTTATCTCGCCTAGTGTGTGTGTGTGTGTGTGTGTGTGACAATGCACTGGCACAGAAAATCATGAATACAACCTTTGGTTACATACCGTAAAACAATTATGACCAAAACTAGTCGTGTTACTTGGAATGAGCTCAATATCTACTGTTGCCATTGCTGCATTCATTGAAGGTAATAGAATTATAGATACACTTTATTAAACAAGGATCGTTTGGTCACAACTCAGTGGGATTTATAAACATCACAAAAACCTGTGCCCACGCCTTTGCTATACGTGTCAATTCCGTTTTGTCAATTTCAATTCCACTCAATTCCATTTGGTCAATTCAAATTCAAATTCCACATCAAATTTATCAATTCAAATTCCAAATGTAGTTTATATTCCAAGTAGGATATTCATGAAAGAATTAAATGGCAAATTAATTTGTGGATTTAATTTTATTTGTAGGAAACTTCAATTCAAATTTATCAATTCCAATTCCGGAATTAAATTAACCCCACCCCACCCATGTCTGGTTAACATACACTATATGTTACATATACGTGTGTGTTTTTTTGGCAATTTGGTGAGCGAATGCTACACACACCCCACTAATCTAAGTGAACTTGAGAACAAGCAATGATGAGATATATACGAGTTGACAACCACATACTTTACTGAGGAATACTAAAACAAGTATAGGATATTATTGATTATACAATCTGGTGCTAGATGTTGACATGTGAGATAAATACGTATAGGAGATAGTGTTAATTATTGACATGTGAGATAAACATGTACAGGAGATGGCGTTAATTGCTGACATGTGAGATAATCACATATACATCACGGTGCTAGATGTTGACATGTGGGAAATTCACGCGTACAACATGGTGCTAATTGTCAACACACTGAACAACCATGTACATAACTTGGTGTTAACTGTTGACACGTGGCGGTGGGTCAACCGCTTATACAACATAAGTTTTAACTGTTCACAAGAGGGACAATCATAAAAAGTGGTGTTAGTTGCAAATTCTGGCGGGGCGGGGTGTATAATATATATATATATATATATATATATATATATATATATTCATCTTAAATGGTCCATCACTGATAACACGTTAGGACGTTACAATGGGTATCCAACCAAGCCCCCTTGCCCAATGTTGCAGCAATATTTCAGTATTTCCGAACACCCCCCTAATCATCTCTAATGCTCTTCATAACACTATAAATATGAAGTGTAACATAACCACTACGTAGACATTAATATATAGTAAATACAATTTATAAATGATTACACCTCACATTATCGATGTGATGTGCCTTTACCAACACAATAATAAAAACAATATATAAATCCGTGAGTGAGTGAGAGAGGGAGTGTGTGCGTGTGTGTGTGTGAGTGAGTGAGTGAGTGGATGTGTGAGTGAATACGGGTGATTGAGTGAGCAAGCGAGTGCGCACAGCCGCATAAAAGGTAGAGTAATGTCCCGGTGTACATTTCCCGGACAAAGTGTACTAAACATACTGCATGTAGTGTCGTTATTACTGTTGTTGTTGTTGTCGTCGTCACTGTCGTTGTAAATATATCAACAAACAGCTCTGCATTTAACACATAACCATTATATAAATCATATCGGGACAAACCACTAGCATAACATACACCTGGGCTATAGACAATCTGTCCCCGAGTTAACAGCAACAGAAAGGGACGTCGAGGGGGTGGTGGGAACTGCTTGTGAACATCAGCCAAAGGAATGTAAGATGGGCGAGGCTCATTATCATAAATAATAAACGGAAACAATCTAAATGTTTCAGGTGGCAGGTTGGGGGTTGGGGAGGGGGGAGGTGTAAGATGGTGACCGGTCAGTAAATCAATTAATCAAACTTTGTATCTCCAATGTGATTTAGGATATACTTAATGCTAAATGTAAAATATAAACTGGCACTAATAGGGAATGTGTGTGTCTGCGCGCGCACGCGAACAGCCAATGACACAGTGAATATTACAAGTTGTGGTTACAACACTTGGATAGTTCATCAGGGACTATGTAAATAGCAACTTTTCACTCTAATAGACGTTCGGGATGTCTCTACAGTAGCTATGAAGATGTGTAACAAAACTCCCCAAGAGAAACTGCATATAAACAGAGACATAAACTCTTGTCTGATTTGAATCCACAACCACAACCCAGCACACTACCAGCTTCACAATGATGAAAGACAGCACAGCCATATTGTGAAATGACAGACCTGCCGGCAAAGAGACCAGAACAGAACCCGACAGCACGGTGCTCAGGCCAGCACTCTACCTATAGAGCCAAACAGATGTTAGAAACCTGCTGAGTTGGCTATAATGTGTAACAGCGACACCTGTCGGTGTGGTTGGTTATTAGAAGATCTCTGACTAAACATAATAAATCTTTTGACAGGTGTTAGGGGGTGGAGGTAATATAACAACAAACTGCTTAGGGAACAGGTAGTGTGTGTGTGTGTGTGTGTGTGTGGGTGGGTGTCAAGGAGATCAGTTATGCTATGCATCAGGCTTAAACCACTTAGTGACTTAACTTCGCAAAATGAAGTATGATAGATCAGGTGCGTGTGCGTGTGTGAGCGCGCGTGTGCGTGTGTGAGCGCGCGCGTGCGTGTGAACACAAAATAATAACCCTGGGTTGGGGGATGTGTCGGGGAGGTTTATTCCAAAACCAATGAAAACATATTAAATAAAGAAAACAATGTCCAGAAATATCTGGAAGCAACTGGAAAGAAAATTAAAACCATCACAATATAAGACCAGCTTAAGGTTGTCTTATTTTCCTTCCACACACTGCACTCTCTCGTACTCTGGCTATGCCCTACTCCGATGTCCTTCAACTAATGTCAAGGTCAACATTCCACCGTGTTTACTTGAAACAGACGCCTAACTTTACCTGACAACACCTCAAATGCTAGAACCGAGATTACATATAATAATCTCGTCAAATAGATCATCTCCACAAAACCTGTTAGATATAGAGATCTTTTTATCCAGCAAACACACATACACGGACACACATACAACCCCACTCCTACAGCAGTTATATAATATCCCATTATGTCATCAAAGCATACCATTGACATATTAATATCAATATAATATCCATCATAATTATAACAGGATCTACCTGTTTCGGGTCACCTTCAGTTTGTTTATGTTGTCTACAGTTGACATTAAGAACCAGCAGATAGTCTTCCTAAGGTTATAACCCATCTGATGGTTAAAAATATTTACAAAAGTTTTCCCTAATATTTTCCCGTGTGCAATAAACTTGTGCTGTCAGGCTGACCTTTACTTAAAACTGTGTGATAGATTGTGATGTCATTAATATGAACACGCATATACATGCGTATTAGCAAATTTTTTTTTGTTTTCACAAATTTCTTGTGATTGTCACTTATTGCATTTGACAGCTTAGCTTTATCATAAATAAATTATTATATCTGAAGCCTATTACATCCATCAAATAATTGACAGTTAATGACATCCAATGAAAAGCAACTGAACAAGTATGACAGTTAATTATTTTAACACTTGGCAGCTTTGACATCTTATGATATCTGACAGCTGTTTTAATTTGATGGATACAGCTATAATTGTCTGGCAGCCATAACATCACAGTAACTATTTCTATCATGAGATGTATGTATAAATATTACATGAGTGTGTATGTGTGTGTGTGTGTGTGTGTAAGATTCATCAGGGGACTGAACAAGACTATTCCTGTTCAGACGTGTAATGTCTCACCTGATATGGGTGTGTATGTCTCTAGTGAACACCTGATATCCGTTATATAATGTCAAAGCATCATTATTAACAACTAGCATCTGACCCGGCATACAGTAATAAGGTCAGCAACACTATAACATCATATACTAATAGCGATAACAAACAACAACATTTGTTATCATAGAAACATATATCACCGGGTGAGCCGTCAGTAGACAAACACATATACTGATCTCTGGCAATAAGTTGTAACCTCATCAATAACACAACTAAATCTTCAACGCTCTCGCTTACCCTAGACAGACAAACAAACGAACAAATTCACACACACACACACATAGCTTTAACAAAATTGTTTTACTAAGTCACATACAACACAGGCAGGCAGGCAGGCAGACAGACTAATATCTGGTTGTACATATTACAATATAATATATCATATCTTTATGTTCACTGAGCTCTGTAACAAATTGATCAGAGAACGTTGATATATGTTCTGGTAAAATGCAATACAGGTGTCAACATCAAAGAGTCACTTGTCGATAAATCACCGGATGGTATTTAGATGAGACACACTATCATTAAATGTGCCAAAGTGTCTTTAAACAACATCTACCCATTCATACCCAAAAAAACCTAGTGTCTTTAAAAAAAAAACAGGTAAAAACTATCAGTTCGACATGAACCTACAGGGGTTATACCATGAAAATGATCAAATAATGATACTCATGAATTAAAAAAAAATTATTAATACTGTTGGACATTTTGTTGTCATTCTGCATAGGTGGTGGGTTTAAGGCTATGTGAAACATAGCTACCAGTACTGCGCACTACAAACAAGTTTTTACCCCAGAAACTGCCCAGTTTTTTCTACAGCCATTTACTTAAATAAGGTCACTCAGGAGACATATCTATGTGCCTATCTGGAACAATCCATATCCTGGACTAATAAAGACAGCAGGGGGTGGACAGAAGTAATTATACAGTGGTGTGTATCAATAGCCAATAGACAGATAAATCGAATGATTTGCAAGCTGGGTTAGTCTATATATATATGGCTAATCTGTATAATAAGGTAATATGTACATTACCTGAAATATTCAGGTAATATACATATTACCTGATTATACAGATTAACCATATATATATATATATATATATATATATATATATATAAACATATATATGGTTCATTCTATGAAACTGGTGCTTTTTTACCACCAGTACTTTGCAAGAATTCCCAAAATTTATTTGAGGGGAATTAAATTTTAATCCCACATACAAATAACTCATACATACACCTCAGACAGATTGCAAAAATTCAATAGTCTAGGACTGACCAAAAAATTCTGATTCACATTTCCCCCAAAAACATTATCTGAAAATGAGACAAAGATTGGGACATGATAAATGCCTATTGTATAGTACTGTTTCCCCATGAAAATATCAATAACAATGATCAAGAAATTAGGTTTTTGGTGTTGTTATTTATATACCTGGTGGTTTTTTTTTGTGATCCAATTATTCAGGTTTTCATGGAATCTGCAGTCAAAATCAAGGCTTTCCAATTATTGATTCTGAAAATTTACTCAATATAGAAAACAATTCCCTCGATAATATATATATGGAATTGAATGGAATTGACCCCTTGTCTGATATATATATATATATATATATGGACTAGCCCTGCTTGCATCTCATTAGCTTTATGTTAACTTCAGAAATGACTAGCTTGGGGTGGAACAGCAGAAATCTGCCCAAAACAGAAAAAATTCTCATATCTGAGTGTATTGTAACACATCTAATATATTTGTACACAATTTTCTGAATACAGTGCATTAAGCAGATCATATACACTGTGAGGTGTATAGTGTAGTATCTATTTGTTACCTACCTGTGGGTTCCATGTTAGACCAGTTGTATGATACTGTTTGATGTACTTCTGGAGCTCAGACAGGGCCGCCTTCCAGGCTGATGTCCATTCTGCATGGACCTTGTCTCTGGAAATAGTAAAAACAAGCGTTTAATTAAATTGCAATTGATGGTGGACAGATAGACAAATAGATAGAACACTCTCAGTATTGAATCACTGTTGGGCTATGAGTACCCTAATGAATCATCATGAGGTTCTACTCATATTTTGTCATTCTCTGTGGCAGTCCTCACACACACACACACACACACACACACACACAACAATAGCCAAATAAAGTCACATTTCACTTAGACAACCACTTCTTATAAATCTGTCATTATTTCTGGCTATATTTCTAGAAAATATATACCAGTACTATCTAGAACATATGTCTATGGAGTAACATCACGGAGAAACACCCTTCAAACACAGGTATGGGTTGGATTCAAACCCTGACATAGTGGTTTGCACCACTTCGCTACTGACACTCGAAAACAAAACATCTCCTTTGACACAGCTATCTGGTCTCCTTGTTACATATACCAAGTCATACACCATATACGTAATTTTGGCATATCAACGTACCACTGATATTTCACAGGACAAGTTACACCAACAAAGACATATTTCTCCTACACATCCTTCCTTCTCATAAACTTGTCATATTTTAACAATTCATCCCTATTTCTAATTACCTTTAATCAGACCTAATGAACAATTATTGGGGCTGATTAAAATTGAGCCTTCACCCCATCGACTGACGTATGACAGTTTGGGGTATTTTTTGTCCAATGATATCTTTCGGGTGTGCAATGTTCCTAGAACCATGGCTCCCAATGTTAGCTAACATGGATATAAATATAATTGTGGGAGTACACATAACCTGGATCCTGGCCAATTATAACATAAATGCAATCAGACATGACAACAATCAGAGCATGATGACAGATGGTCTAAGACCTTAGTACTGCTATAACAACAATGTGGCCACTGTTTAATAAGTATGTCAAAATGTGCCATTCAGGAGAGATAATGATAACTGAGAGATGTCATCAGATCTTCGTTCTATCATATCAATGATGTTCTATTAAAATGTATTGTGCTGGAGACACCTGAGCTCTGCCGCTTTATTTGTATTCATTATTACACAGACACACGTACGCGCGTGGGCACGCACACACAAACACATTCATTTCTAGCTCATCTCTGGCATATCCTATTGTCAGAATTAACCATGTTTCTGGATTATATAATGGATTATTTAGTTAGAAATAAGATCCCCTATAAATAAGATTTACTGTCCAGGGATTGTTTCCACAATGTTGTCCTAACAGCGCAGTTGGGATCTACTTAACAATCAAATAGCCACAGAACCACAGCCCCCATACAACTACAAGCTAAAGCCTAGTATCTGGAGCTAATATCATCTCGTGTACAGTCATGTACTAATGATCTAGGACAGATGATAGTAGACTGAACTACACTTATACAGAGACTGGGGTGAAATCTGTCAACAAACTTGTTCAATGTAACACAAGCTAAAGATCAATGACCGAACCAATTCTGTCGTGATGTTCTCCTAAAAGTGTAACATCATAACACTGTGTCTTGGTATTAATATTGTTACTGTTGAAGTCTGGGAAGCGACCTCTGGTTGTCGCCTGTTAGAAATGGCTACATGGTATTGATATTTATGTGGGATGTTATTGTTGCTGATGATTTTCTTTTAATACTAGAATGTGTGTGTGTGTATATATATATATATATATATATCCCCAATAAACACACAACATGTCTCGGTGTAAGACTTGTACTACTAAGAGGTTTACATGTAGATCAGCTGGGTGGGTTTTGTGTTGTAGTCTCATACAAAAGTAACAACCTGTTGCTGTCCGTTGGTTATGTTGGGTATATACAGAGAACTCTGCCATGTAACAATGCAGGTGGGTCATTCTATGAAACTGGTGCCTAAGAATGTGACATCGAGGTTAAAAACTGAAACTACAGTAACTCCCTTTCAGTGAATTGTTTCATATATTGAGTAAATTTTCAGAATCAATAATTGCAATTTTTTTATAGAACACTTTTATTCTGCTCTGTACATCTGTATGTAACATGGACACCCAAGTGTGAACAGAAGCAATATTAATATCAGGATTTTTTTAAATTATATAACGGATTTCACCATAAAAGTAGTTGTAGTAAAATGTGCTATGATCAAAGTGATTATGTATTGAATATCCTGATGTAACGAAGCTAAATGACAGATACGAAAATTAAAAAAATAAATTAAATAAAGTACAATCACAAATATAGATGGTATGGTGCTTCAGTGAAATGAACATATCTTAAAATAATTTCAGACTTATTCAGGCTAAAAATCCTTTGATTCCGTATGTAACTGTAGTGGACATGATGCATTACGTACTGAATCCCAACTCTGAGTCAGTGAAAACTTGAATAATTCCAAAACTTTATCCATATATAAATTCTGGACAATTTTTATTGATACTTACATGGGGAATTCCCCTCATATTATTTTGTAATAATCTAACAAAATGTACACCAGTTTCATAGGATGAGTCAGATATGTTATGGAGACAACGATGAAGATATCCAGAATTGTCAGAGACAATGATGACTTGTAAAAACTGACAGGAAGCTAAATGTTGTGAATATGGAAGTCCTGAATGTCAAAACAAGCAACAGAGATGGACTGTGGAAGGTACACCAACACGTTGTTATCTCTGGAAGATTCAGGAAGTGTTTTAAAAAGAATGACCTCAGAGCTGAATTCTTTGTTTAACCTTATTGCTCATCACACCTGAGACATAATTGGCTGAGAGGCAAGCACTCAAGAAAATGACATGATCACAAGATGAATCCTAAAGACACATATAACACAGGACTTTTAGTGCACACCTGGAGATCTCCAGTCTAGTAAACTATCATTTGCTCAATTGCACTACATAAGCACCATTATGCTCATGCATGCTCTCACACACACACACACACACATACACACACACACAAACATGCATGGACACACACACACACAATTCCCAATTCCATACCAGCATCTCAATCAGCATATCTGAAAGTGAGAGTTTGACCAAAATGGTGTAATGTTAGATACAGCTGCACTAGACTAAAGAATGTCTGGTGAGAGTTTGATCAAAATGGTGTAATGTTAGATATAGCTGGACTCTGTGTGTGTGTCTGTGCACGCGCGCGTGTGCAGCTACTTTCATACCTGGAGCAATATATATAAGAACTGAATTAAATCTAACCATAATTAATTAGCTGATAGAAGATAAGTATGTGATCTGCTACATAAGGTTAATATATGTTATATGGCTTCTGACAAACCAACATTGTTGTATAAACCAGAAGTTTGTGTGTGTGTTTGCCGATGCATGTTTGTGTGTAAGTGTGCGTGTGCTTTAGCAATGTGGAATAAAGCACTAGCATAGATAATTTCAAATCATAAATTCAAATTCTGGATGAATCATCAGGGACTAGATCCAAAGAAATAACTATTCATGCTGAGACACATAAGATATCACCAGTGAGACATCACCGACATCATTTATTACACACGCACACACACGCACGCACACACACACACACACACCTAACAAAAACAAGATGTTCAGGCCAAAGCAGGTTTATACTGCAGGATGAAACATTCCAGAAAGACAGACAACACTTGCAATTGATCTCATAACACCAGAGGTCTGTATGGCTAGCCACTACCTCATGTAGCCCTGAACTGAGTAGTGAAGTGACGTAGTGTTATGTTATTAATGAGAAATACAGCAAAATGTCAAGGTTTAACAACAACAACAAACACATTACACCATTGTGTGCTGTCGATGACCTCATCAGCTTTCTAAATATGTTAATTTTCCATCTTAATCTAATCTATCTATCTATATTTATATATCTGTATTTCTCCTTGGTTCTAATTATTACTAAAGCATACGTCAAATAATCTAAAAATTATTTTTTAGAAGTCATCCAACCAATTATTTAAGACCATTGTGCGTGCACGAGTGAATGCACACATGCGGACATGAACAAACAAAATCTGACTTAAACATAGGTAACAATAACACAACGTTGATCATTGTAAATATAATACTGACAAACTCCATTTTACATGACTTCAACACAAAGTGATTTAGTTTGTCCTTTTATTAATATATCATAAAGTAAATTAAAAGGTCTAGTTATTTTTTTCTCCAACTGCACGTTAAATGACTTATGCACACTTAACGGTGACATGTTTACATTTAAATCATATTTTATTGCTATCGCCCATCAGGGCCACTCACCTGGACACCTGCCTCCAACCTACACAGGTTATAATACAAAAATGTTAATACTATTAATATTACACTTATTATCATATATTATTAGAATTATGACTGATATGATTTACTCAAGCATGCCTCATCTGACAGCCAGGAGGAAGTGGGGGGGATGTTTGTAAGTCCAGCTATTATAGTGCTCAGCATAATGATGACTAGAGCAGCTGCCTATAAACACCAACTGTTAAGGTTTGTTTAGTGTGGCACAGCTTGAGATCTGGCACAGCACAGCTGGAGAGAGAGCTAGAGAGACCATATATATAATAATAATAACAACAGCATCTGTTTGTTGAAGCTAGTTGATCAATATGTGTGATTATGTTAATAAAATATAGCCATCTGGTAAAGAGATTACACAACATGTCTAGTGAGACCTGGTAATTAAATGTAGTTTATAGAGTTCAATCTCTCTCTCTCTCTCTCTCTGACTCTACCACACACATACAGAGAGGGGGGGGGGTTGATATAGGGATGGAAGAAAGTGGGGGGGGGAAGTTAATTATAGACAAGTACCGGCAGGAGTTATTATCCCTTAATCACCCTGAATCAGACACTCTATAACATGATCCATCTATTATTTTATTATTTCAGTAATGTTATTACTGAAATAAATAATATATCTGTGAGGGAAATGCTAACCCACAAAAACCATATAAAAGATGAGAAATATACACTAAATGCCACATTCATTAAACCAAACCTCCATTAGCACCAAAGGACATTACTAGTTGGTATCACCGGCAGCAGCCACTATCATCCCCAGCTTCTTAACCGCATTAAATATCAGGTGGCATTGACAATCGATATCATGATGGGTTGCATCATCCGGGACTATTTGAAGTTGATTATCAAAATTTAACACATTCTACCCATGTAACTATAATATATAAGCAAAGACCGAAAACCCAATTGAGCTCATTATTAATCCAATATTCACTACACACATAAACAGACACACTCCCGCCAGATTGGTTGTGAATGCCCTGACCAGATGGATGATTTCCTGGCCAACCTGTCTCTCCCCAGAGCAACAAATGAATATTGCCATTCTGACGCAAGCGATAAACTTGATAGATGGTCAGAGATTTGGTGTTCCGTAAATCACGCTCAACTTTAACCTTTTCCAGAGGCTCGAATATCAGACAGAGAATATCGTATCATCATTATCATCCGATGCTCATCGTAGGTGTTGGGGTTTATTTATCTTCCCCCATTCTCCTCTCTGTATATCTCGCCATTGGCCTCAGTTGTTATTCGCAACCAGCCAAAAGGCCACTCTTATAAACCATGTAACTCTTGTACGTCTTCAGCAAAAACGCGAGCCAACAAGTCTCTACCGGTAGATCTATAATGAATCCTTAGCAAGGGCGGTTTTTTAAAGAATATTCCACAGGGGGAGCCACATGTTTTATATCAACAAGTTGGTTTGGTTTTAATCTTGTTAGATCTGCTTATTTTAGTTTTCTATGTATGTGTCTGCATGCAATCGTGTATGGATGTTTGCTTGCTTATTTATCTGCCTGCCCACTACTTCTCTATCTATCTACTTATAAATACCTTTATGTTACTATTTACCTCTGTGTGTGTGTGTGTGTGTGTGTGTATGCATATATATATATATATATATATGATTTATGATATCATGATATTTTCCAGTGCTTCTCTAAATAATGACCACATATCAAGGTGACTTTATTATGAAGGTAACCTCATTATTAAGGTCATCTCATTATTAGGGTCAAACTAGGATTGTTGTTGTTTTGTTGAGTTGTTGAGGGGAGGAGAGATAGAGATACCACCCAGTTTATGTAGATATTCAAAATAAGCTCAATACTTTTATCATAAATTAATTATAATGCTATATGTCTGATGTGATGTTGATACATTGTGTCTTAGTAGGAAATCTCTCATTCCGATAAACTACTTAAATGATGTGACCAGGAGCTTTGATTACCCGTGTAAGACACACATACAGAGAGAGAGAGAGAGACAGAGAGAGAATGTTTACTGTTGTTGTGAAATAACCATTCCTGACCAGTTATCACCCAAAACACCAAATATCAATTAGTTATACATCACCCCCCCCCCCTCCCCTCCCGGAAGATATAAGACTGGGAGATATAAGACCGACTGAGTACACCTACCTAGTGATACATGTTACAGTGAAATCTGTTATACTGCCGGTACAGTCTGTTTATGCTGGGGGAAACACACACACACACACACACACACACACATATATATATATATACACACACTAACACACACACACACACCATAAACAAGGTTATAACCATAACATTATAATAACACATTACCATCAGACAGATGGAACATTTGTTTAATATCATAACTTTGTGGTAATATCACCAATGACAAACAGACATATATCACACTTATAATGAAAATGTGGATGTGTTTTTATAAATTGGTTAAAATGTCTCTTTCCACATGATCATCTATAGAGTTGTTAACATCTGTATTTATGGATTTTTGTTGTTATATAAACAGTATTTTGTTTTTGATGGAAACATGTATTTTGATGTCAGTTACTTTGTTAACATGTAATAATATCTCTGCAACTTGTTAATTATATCAATAGGTATCTAATTTGTATACTCTCGATGTAGTTTATTTGGTGTGTGTGTGTGTGTGTGTTCGCGCACGCTGACGCGTATATGTAACAGTTATTTTCAGATAATATGTCTATTGCTAACTGAGATTTAATACACATTACCTGAAAATTTCGGGTAATATACATATTACCTGATTATAGAGATTAATTGTAACACATGCACAAATAAGTGAGTCAGTAAGTGAGTGAGTAAAAAACTTCTGTGGGTGACAAAGAGAGAGAGAGAGAGAGAACTAACCATGTCACCTGTTCACAAATAATTAACCTGGACAATAAACATAACCAAGTGTACCTACTGCTAATATATGAACTGTTGTCATTTACACCATGGCCCTTCTGGTACCAAAACAGACAGACATATGTAGGCCAGGCATACTGATAAAGGTTTGCCATCAGTGATTTCTGATGGACAGGTGGAAGAGCAAAAGCAGAAACGGATATGACGTTCAGCAGGCTAAGTAAACCGGGACTGAGAGAGTGAGTGCGTTCAGTTCAACCAAACGTCATCCTGAAAAGTATCCAGTGTAATGCCTTTCTTCGAGCCGAATTCAGGTCTAATATTTAATATCCAAACGAGACAGTGCTGGAAAATCAATTGGGAAGAGTATTCATTGGTCAACTAATGTAGAAGAGTTCAGGAGAAGATGTTAAGTAGTCAAGTTATGGTGGTTAACTGATGGCAGGGGAGTGAAAGAGTAATCTGTTTGGTCTCAGGTGCTGGTCAAACTTGGGACATGTGGCAGAAGGTGGACGTCCTAAGAGACAAAACGCACAAGATTTGGGCTAACACCGAAAACATAGGAATCCAAACTGGCAACCTGTGTTATGGGAGCCTCTAAGATGAGGAAGTAAAACGGCCAAATTTAAAGGACGCTAATAAGTTAGACTGTTCCAACGTCTAAGTCAACATACTAGCAAGTCAAGCAAAAGCCAGCTTCATGAATAAAAAACAAACAAACACAGAGACAAAGATTGATCTGATAAAAATAAATCTCTATGACTAAGTAGACGCCGTCGTCTCTGGTCTACAGCTTGTTCTAATCAGCTTTATAACAGTCCACAGTAAGACACCATAGCTGGGTCTAACTGATTGACTACAGCCAATATAACAACGTTACGTTATGTCAGACAGTGTTCTAACAAATCATAGTCAGATGATGTATTGTCCTAATCGGTTAACACGACCTAGATCTGGGGTCTTCCGGCTGAAAAGCTGGTGATATATTGTCCTAGTCGGTTAACACGACCTAGATCTGGTCTTTATGCTGAAGATCTGGCCTTGATAATGAAGACCCGCTCTTCATACCAACCTAACAGCGCCTACAACATTAACAACTGACATCAATACATTATATTGTTTTTTACAAACATATTATTTGGGGTATTATTATATTAAATACTATTTGTACAGCACTTTTGAATGGCTCCTACTAGTAAGGGCGCTTTATTAAATATACATTATTATTATTATTATTATTATTATTATTATTATTATTATTATTATTATCATAACAATAGTTGGCAGTGATATTATTGAAGTGCTGTAAAAGACTCTCTTGTCGTCTAGTATCAGAAGATGTCAACCACTTTGATAGACAGCTGTCATATTGATCTTGGTTGTTTATTTTGTTGTACTTCAATGATATTTACCTACGTTAGCATTTCATAAGTAAAGATTATCATTTACTTGAGTCCAGTTTTCACCTAAATAAGTGATCGAGTGGTTTTTGTTTAGCCTCAGTGCTCCATAAGAAGATGCGATAATGATCACATGAAACATCTCCTAACCAAGGCTAACAGTGGGATCTGATCCTATGATCTTCGAAGTCTGTATAGTACTCTATGTGAACATCTCACATCAACCAAAGTCAAACTATCTCTATCTGTCTGTCAGTGAGTGTGTGTTGGGGTGGGTGGGTGGGTGATGAGTTAAGTTGTTCAACTTCGATCCTAATCACACCTGAGGCATATGGCTGAGGAGGTTCTGCCTAGGGAAACAAATTCCATAAACTATTATAAATAATAATAATTTGTGGTAACGAAACACATTAGAATGACAGGATTGCGCCAAGGTGCATGAATACGGTGCATGAAATATGACAGAAAAGCCTTGGATAAGAACTTTTCTTTCTGTGCCATGAAACGAAAAGCACATGGTTTGGCTGACTGACTGACTGAGCCTGCTGACTTCCAAGGGTAATTAATGCCTGTCTGAAATGAGAGATCATAGACCTTTCTAATTACGACAGATATTTGGCAATAACAGACTGTGACTGATACATTGTAGTAGAGTTATCAAGCTCAAGCCAATCTACTGTTTTAGTAGTTCCAACATACAGAGTAATGACCTGTGGTCCAATCGACTACCAGTTAGACCATGGAGGCGACTTGTTTGTCTTATGAAAGTTAATATTTTGGGCACATGACTTCCAGTTTCAATGAACAGAATCAAAATACTGTCAATCAAAATTTACAGCCAATCGCAATGCAGCATGTCAGCAATTAAGATCAGATTGGCCAAAATGAGTGCAATTATGGGGGAATAAAGTATTTTGTGGCAAACTAATTAACAAGGGAATCGACTAACATTGTAAGTTTAGGTGGATTTAACACGGAATAATATCATTTCTATTAAAAAAACATTGGATTTATTAGGTAAATGCACCAATATTCTCTGTGGGAGAGTACAAACATGTCTAGCGGTAGTGTACAATCAGTTGGAGGTATGAGTGGTCCTGGGAACAGTATGTCTACTAATCTATAAGACAACTAACCAGATTGCCGAAATTTATAGCCAGATTTAATTTATCACAATGACGTAAACAACGGACTAAGAAGATCAGAAGAACAGTGTAGATATATAGCTAGTTTAAGAGATTTGCTGTATTTATCCACAATACATCAGCAGTTGTAAGCCAACATTTGGTACCTAGCCTAGCCTATAAGATGATATCCAGGATTAATACTCACATCCTAGGTAACCCAGGATGCGAGTATTAATCCTGAACCTCATCTTATATACTCTACTTGAACCAAGAGACAACCCCTCTTGCCATTTCAAACTACATATCATTAGTTTCTATATCTGAAGCACATCTTTCATGAGAAGTATTTGAATGATCACATGCTGCCATAACCAAATCACACCAACAAGTTAAAATATAGTTCTGTGTTATCGCGGAAATGCACAAACAAAGACATTTAAAGCCGTTTTAATACAGGTTGGCTAGGTTAAAATAATAACAGTGACGAACATATTTTTCAACATGTAATTCAGCTCCAGGATAGCAAGGCCAAGCTAAGCCCAGATCTGACTTATATTTTAGGTTTCATGACATTATTACCTGTGAAATGTGGCCACATTTGGCTTAAAAGACATTTTGAAAGTGACCTGTTAGACTGTTTTAAATACTCTATAATAATAATATATAATAATGCATGTTTAGATAGCACCAGAACCAGGTAACCCTGTTCTGAGGCGCTTTACAATATTATTATCCTTGACTCAGACCTGTTTCCACCCAGCACCCATCTCAACTCCCAAGGAAGTATACAACGCATGCTGCCATTATAGGCGCAAAGCGTTACTCAAACAGACAGCCGTCGCATCCTGTCAGGTACTCATTTTTAAGGATGAGTGAACCAGTCGCCACATGACAGCACTGCACTTCACGGAGATTCGAACCCGCAACCATTCGGCTACGAGTCCTACGCTCTAACTAACTGTGCTATCATGGCTCGACAAAAATCGACAACTCTATGAAATACACCAATTAAAATCACACCAACTGATAAAAGGCCAAGCTGAAATCCTGCTCATGTCATACATGTATGCCAGATTAGCTCCATAATAAGAGCAGAGGATATTAGATTAATTTTCCTTTCATTATATCTGGCATTATCTGGAATTTGTTGTCTTGTTTTATTAGATGTATGACAAAATTTGACATAAATCAATAGCAACACTCATCATGTGATACTGAATATTTATAGTTTTTACACAGCTGCCACCATTGATTCTTCAGCAGGATTGTTTACATTTGAACCGACAGAAATTTCAGAATAAAATATACTATTTTTCTGACAAGTGTGAAAGAAATATAAAAGAGCCACATCTTTAGTTTACATTAATTATGTCCTGAATAAATAAATGTTGGATTCATGGCTTAATTCACGAAAAATAGTGTTCCTGTTGCACCTTAGACCAAAAAGATGGCTGCATCCAATTTGTTGTTATAACAACACATTTAATGAAACTGTATTTTAGAGCACTCTTTACATACACCTGTATATCAAAACATGATATCTACATTCAGAATAGATTCATGTATCCAAATATGTGAGTTTGTTCTAGATGGCCGTGCCCCTGGCTCAATCCAAGTGTTTAAATCCATCTTGTTTCAAACAGTCCCATTGACGTTCATGTTATTGGGCAATTGACAAATATTTAGGACATAACAACTCGCCCAAGATCCAAATGCACATGCGTAGTGGGATCAGTCTATTGTTAGGATTTTTCATCTTACTCTAAAATATACAAATACTTATTAAAACTGTATATATATATTATATATATATATATATATATATATATATATATATATAATATATATATATAGTAAAATATTAAATCCAAACTTCATATTTTCAATTTATCAGAGCTGTCATATTATTAAACACTAATGACAATACAGTAAATAGATTGGCATGAATCCTGATAAGCCAAATAAGGCATTCTTATCATTAAATTTTCTCTCAATTTTCAGTAGGCAATATCCACTTTGTTTATGGCATAGCAGAGTTAGAGACTGCCATAATCAACATGTGCCTGTTTTGGTATAGTCACGCACCAACCTAAACTGCAGGCTGACACTTCTCTCAGTTGTGTGATTTCACCACATGATACAGCAGAATATCAGTGCATGTTCCAATTTCATACTATACTTCTGATCTGAATCACTTTATCACTCATAACTATTCAATAATAAGTCTGTCAAGTCAGGTTACCTCTAGTGTTTTAGTAGCTGAGTTCGATATGTTCATACTCTGACTTGGCAGTTTGCTTAGAATTGGTCGGCTTTGGCCATTAATATAGTGATTTATCAATAAACTGCAGAATTGTATTGAGTAGTAAGTATTTTACTAGATCTATATAAAACAGCTTCTAATTTTGATACATGGAAGAAGTTTTTGATACATTTCATGACCTTTAAGTACAAATAGTCCTGTTAAATTTTGCCATTTGATTTTAATTCAACTTTCACAAGGGTTTGGCGAAATTCCTCCCTAATAACCAACAAATATCATTCATCTTACATGTGTAATCCAGTCATACAAGTTTATTTTTTTAATCTACTCAACTTACTTTTCCTTAAAATCTCTCAGAACTCTATTCAAGTAAAACTGTCCAGAGTCTGTCATCTCTTTGACGAAAGGCCCTGGGGTTGGACTCTGGAAAGGTGATCAGAGCAAACAGGTGAACAACTTTGATCAGTGGAATTAGGAAAAGGTTAACAGTTAACAAACTTAGTTTGTCTGCCTTTTCCAATACTTTATACTATGGCTAGATTCCAGTTAAAATCTGCCAAGCTGGATTGAGAATATTTTACATAGACCCGAAAGAAATTTGTCTTTGAAATAAATCTTGAGGTCAAATACTACAACATTTACTCACTCGTGAATATAAAACAAAAACACAATTATTGAAAACACACACGTTAAATCATGTTAATAGCTGGATTATTGTTAACTAAAACCACTGCTGTCACCACCTTAAAAACCACCACTACTACCAAAATTACCACCACCATTAAAATAACCATAAACCACAAGCTGCTAAAAATATTATTTTTTAATTTTTATTATATTTAAAGCTGTGTAGTGGTTAATCAAAGCTTTAGTTACATACCATCTTATCTAAAATCTAGTTTAGCTATTTACCACCATGATTATAACAATATTTAACTACTTACCACAGCTACCCATCCTAATGCAGGTACTGATGAGCCAATTCCAGACAGATGGTTGAAGAATTGACTCTTACGATTTTTCGACACAAATTCCTTTAAAAAGAAAAATTGTTAACAGTTATTTAGAAGCACTCTTGCCAGGAGATATTTGAGTAATGAGCAGAATCACATATCAGACAAAGATAACTAACATCTGTAGACATATCGTGCTATATTGGTCCCAATATTAAAAATAATGGACATAAAACCCATAGAGAGTGATAAATAGATAGTTTCATTGTTACCTCTATTTCTTCTAGTTTCTTTGACGTTGGTTCCAGAAGCTTCAACAAAACATCCTGAAAAAAGGAAAAGAGGCAAAATGTGAAAAATGCTCACACACACACACACACACACACACTACTGGGTTATCCTGAAGACATGCAACTCAAAATGATCCTACGAAATATCCCTCAGACATGGATAACAAATAAAACTGTAAATGTTGCTGTTTTACAGCCACTTTTATGCACAAGGTAGGCCATATGGCCCGAGCGACCTCCAAAGGTAATGAGGTGAAGTGATTAAATTGAAGGGACAACAGAACCATTGAACAGGGAACCAAGGCAAAGGTTTCTTGAAAGATGGGGAGGCCACAAAGACTTGTTATCATTGTTAATCTGATATATTCATGGTTTTAATGGACCATCTCAACTTAAACCTGATAAATGTGATATTAGGTAGAGCAACAGTAGAAACAATCCAATGTTTCACAGGAATCTACAGACAATAACCCCTAGTTAGATCACTGACTAAATCATTGACCTAGAGAAAAGAGTTCTACTGCAAGTCATGGAATTGGAAGTAAATTATCACCAGGGCGACGCCATGTACAGAAGTAATTTCATCCCGGTACACAACAGTGTCAATGAAAATCCCCAAGCCCAATTTTTCATCCAGAATCTTAGTATATACTGTACCCACCGTGTTCTGGCCAGGAATGATGAGGTTAATTTTTCCAGTAGCAGCAAAGACTGGCGATAACAGACACACCCATGATAATCACCACCCCAATTTGGTACACAAATCTAGATGGTCCGAGATAGTCTCCGGTCTGTCTTCTGATATGCATCCCACTATCTTCATGACTTCATTTAAATATGGACTCAAAACAAAGTGTTGCCAATGTTAAATTTCTGGTACAGCTTGTCCCAAGCCAAATGATCACATCTCTGTCAAGTGATAAGTTTTGGCCTAATAATACATTGATTCAGTTCAATTCAAATTGTTTATTTCAACATTTATAATGCATAATATTATCCCTGTAGCTAATCAAAATCGCTCACCCGGACTGTTTGTACATATATAAGGTGGATCCATTCAGCTCAAAGAACACCTCATCATTTAAACTAATCCTAGTAACACCTTGTCAGGCACACAGTTGTTCCCCTCCATGCTGACATGTGACCACCCTCTGGATCAACATGAATCCAGACATCTTGTTTCTCAAATGTACTTCAGGATCGTTTCATGAATAATTACAATATTATCTGCAATTAAACTATGAGATGAACCGACTTTAAAAAAGCCACATATTCATTTACTTATGCCAGTATCAGTTGTGCAGGCTACAACTGAAATTCATGTTTCTGAAGGTTTTTCAACATTTGTGTTCACAATTTTTATTTGCCACCGTCAAATTTATTGGCAAGTTCTGTGTTACATAAACATAGATAAGTAACAAATAAATGAACATGGCATAACCGGATAAGTGACACAAAACTATGGTGACCACTTCTAGCAGTGTGTGTGTGTGCACGCGCGCACACGTGTTTTTATATATATGTGTGTTATAAACTGTTTATTTATAAAATAAATAATAAGACTTTGACGGCACTCAGGTCAGTGTGACCATGGTTATATAACATCTATAATAGAACGTCCTTGTCAAATGATATTGTCTGGGCCATCTTAAACACACACAAGAGAGAGAGAGAGAGAGATCATGTTAAAATTCCTGACGTGTATGATTTCTAGCTGCCAATTCCATAGACATAATTCCCAATAACCATGAAATAATTCCTCCTTAGCAGCATGAAGTCAGTGGGTTCATACTTAGACCATCATACCTCTAGTCCACATCATGCCATCAAGTCTCTCTATATCTCAGTCTAATAGTTTATCTGATCTGAGTTATTTAGCCTCGGTGCAGGTCAATCCTAATACATATAGCCAAGGGACAACTCCCTAAATAAACATATCCCACAAACAAGGCATGAGCCAGATTTAAACCCACAACCTAGAGACTTGCAGTGCAGTGCCCTAACCACTGCACCATTTGAACTGAGCAACTACACCTAGAAGATAATTAGGCCATGAATCACTGTTGATCCTCAATAGACTTAATCCATGGCAGTCGCTTCCAAACCCAGGTATGATCTTATAGTCTGTGAATCATCAATTTAACATATGACACTCTGACACGTTCATAACTACTAACATCGCGTTAAATAGCCCATTTGTTGATCCAGCCTCGGAAGAACTGAACACCTCTTAGCCATAATAATTTAAACTCCTTTCAAAACACCATCATCGGCTCCAATTACAGTGTCTTTTTCACTGATGACAGTGATGATGAAGATTAAACTAGCAGAATGAGTCTATACCATATCAAAAATATACATGTTGAGTGGCGTTAATTTCCATTTTATAGCAGAGTCTGGTCACACCTGGGACATATCATATGGCTATGAGGTGACTCCATAGGGAAACAACATCCCACAACACACAGGTGTGCATAGTATTTGAACCCACATCGTGGAGGTTTGAAGTGCAGTGGTTACCATTGGAGCACTGCAACAAATATATAAAGCCCTGACTACACTGAAATGCTGGTTACTCTCCTACCAGTGATATGGCCATTAATTGTGGCTTGTAATCATATTATCACTCACAAAGATCCCGCTGGAAAGATCCGCAATTTTAATTTATCCATGACTACAATTGATCTGCTTGGACACCAACACCTAAGGCCAAATGACAGCCAACACCTTTGGACACCTAATCACAAACAATCCTAGTGGGTATAGTATAATTTTTTTAAATTTCCATTTGGAACATTAGTCAACCAATACATGACCAAGATGCCGACAAGCACACTGATGATGACGCTAAAGAAAAATCTGAAATTCCATGCAATGTGTGTATGATGAACTTTGACCAATAGGATCCTTGTTCGGGCCAAGATAAACAATCACAGAAGCTTCGACATGGATGGTTTTATTGACATGGATGGTTTTATCGAAGCTAACTTATATAATATTACTAAACCATCCAACAGAAGCTAATATTGCTGCTACTAATACTAGCAGGGTTTAAGGATGCTCCCCCCCCCCCCGGACCAGAAGAGAAACTGGTTCCTGCTGGAAAAAAACGAGCAGATCCGCTGCACATTGTTAACCAACAGCTATACTCAAAACTATCTATATCAAAATGTACAAGTCTACACGTCTGCTCCTTTTAACAACTGTAGATTTATCATGTAATCTTTTTAGATGTATGTCAATTCTTGTATAGGTTAACATGTTGCTGTATAGAACATGGCTTTGGTCGACACATCTGTTGGTAGATGTTTCATTTAAATTAGAAATTATTTACATATATATACTCGTAGTAAAACGCATAACAAAAGAGTTACTTCAGTACAATCTCACCTGTTATTGACATGATACTGATGACGAGAACACCGACACTTCATCCCCCCCCCTCACAATGCTTACAGATAAATCAACAAGATAACTAGTAGTCTCAGGTGGAGGCAACATTCAACATCCTACCTATGCCATAATCACAACTATAAAGGCTAGATTTTTGTCACCATTTTAAGGTGGTTTACCTACACCTAATTAGAACCCACTGCAATCATTCATAATTGTCCTGAATGGACTTCAGTATTGATCAAAACAAGACACCAACTGATAATTAAACATTTTAGCAACTCGGCAGATGATGGATTCCTGCTTTAACAATTGCTTCACGAGAGTAAACATTTTCAACTTATGGCTAAAAATAAGTCGTTTGTTTCTTACGCTTTTTTCTGAATACTGCATGAAACTTGTTTCTGCCATGACATATTAAACCTGAAAAACCTTCTCACATACACACACACACACACATTCTTTCCCTTTAAGTTTTGCTCTCTGGTGTAACCTTCACAGTTAACAGGATATCAGATAACGAATTGCGCAGGAAGACCGTACCTGATATATAAACGTTCTCAATACTGTTTGAACTAAATGAACCTTGAATCACACACAAGTGTTAAGTTAAACCTCAAATACAATGTAATTATTTACTTTATAATACTTGATAAAAATGACATCAGATGGCTGAGGAATACTCAAAGCATTAGCAAGCTGAAGAAAATCTGTCAGAACAATTACTGTACTACGACCAGTAATCATATTTTGGCAAAATTACATTATAACTTCTAGTTATTTTGTCATCAGCTTAAAGAATGAATACAATTGTGTCATCAATATTACTTTGAATATTTCCATCGGTTCATTCATTTATTTTACTAAAATATATTTCCAACATATTGCACTTTTGGGGGTTTTTTAGTTCTAGATTTACATTTCTTTACATACAAATGCACCCGAGAAAGGTTATAACAACAGAAACTAACTAAGTTCCATATAGGACCATTCATCCGACAAAACAATATGATTCAAACATTTTATTATATATGCTTCAATATGTTTATTTTATATCCCATTTATTTTATGTGAGTGAGTGAGTAGCTCATTTAGCCTTGGTACTGGTCACACCTGGGACATACAGCCGAGATCTCACTCCCTGGGAAAGATCCCACATAGGTACAGTAGATTCGAACTCAGACTTGGAATTTTCCGTAATTTATCAACTGAGATAAGCGAGTGACTATGGGTATTTATTTATTATAGTATAATTATACATATTTAAAAATATGTCTTTTATTTCCTATTTATGTAGCACTTAAGTTCTGCCACAGTTCAGTAACAATTCATAAATACCAGAAAAACCTGTGCCCAACCTTCAGAGTAAAACTGGAAACTCAAAAGTTAGATGCACCAACAGTTTGTTAAGAGAGTCTGCCTTTACTGTATTGTCACTGTGTAGCAAACCTGTGGTACACACAGGGCACTGGAGTCAAACTCAGTAAACCGACAACAGAAAACAGACCTAACATGAGCGTAAAGTTGTTAAAAATATTAACAACATTTTACTGCAGGCTGTGTTATCAAATTACAGATACTACCGGTATAAACATATACAAGCCACCGGATCATATATAATTATAAGTTCACATTTTTGCTGTGAATATATCTGTCAATACATTTGCCAATCATGAAACTCTTCATGACTGGAATCTACTGACTGATGATTATTTTAAATACAATAACCATGATGGACAGGTTTATGGATGAACAGATTTGTATGGATGAAGAGGTCTTGCTGCTCTATGCTAATGTCATCACACACACACACACACACACACACACACGCTCCAAGCCTACAATTAAACATCAAAATAAATTAGCTCTGACTGATGATAATATAATTACACATGACATGTAATTATTAATACCAAGATAGAAATGTCAACAAATATGTCTCCAAGAGAGAAAGAAATAGTACTCAGATTTGGTTATTCTACAGTAACTATCTTCCCAGGCCAAATACACAACTACCACAACATAGTGGTAATGATAATAATAATAATAGTTTTAATAAAGCACTCAAACTCGCAAGAATTATTTACAAACATTTCAAATAAAACAGGAGAAAACTCCCTTTCAAATCACAAATTATAAAATATACAACTATTGTTTGTGGCAGATGTCAAGCACCAAACACCAAATTATAATAACAAAGATCCATATATTATAACAAAACTACAATAGAACAAAATACCCAACTCAAACCAATAATTTTTGTATTCCATAACAAAGACAGAATGTTTTAGAAGTGATTGGTACTCAAATAACAGTTTACATTCACACTGATGTCCATCACAAGGCAACCAGCCTGCTGTTGTTAAGAATATATAATTATTTTTATTGTTAATATGCATATTTATTTTTCTTTCCATATCTGATGCAACATACTGCAAACATCCCCCCCCCCATATTAAAATAATAATAAACTGTTATTTGTTCATGTTTCATCATAACATCAATTAAAATATTATCCTGATACAAATTAAAGCCAGTACCCTATAGATGTCTCAAATTACATGTCACCTCAACCAATAGAAAATAATACAACACACTACTTTTTTTCACAATCATCTCACATAAGCTACCACATCTGCTTTTAGCATGGTTCTACCAAACTATCACTAATTCAATTTGAAGTCATTCTATATTGTACGGTCTACATATTAGCCCCTTCTGTTAGGTGTATAGTTCTACTAAAAATAATAGACATGCTCCATTATCAAATAGATCTCTGGCATATAGATCTGTAAGACGGATGGCAAATCAAATCTAGCTGGCCATAACTCCTGACAAACTGCCAAAATATAATATTCCGACAGATGATCCCAGCAGGACAGACCGAAACTTTTATCTGCCAAACCTGTGGCCTCAGTTCCTGGTAAAGAACTTATTAATGCCAGATCCCATCAAAAGAAAATAAAAGAAGAATCATGGCAGATGAAAAGACTCAAGGGACCAACATCCAAATAGAATTCTTTCCCAGATTCAAGGTATATGTGCTCTTGGAGGGGATAAGAAATTTTTCTTCAAACAACATTGATTGGTGCCAAAATATATTTATTATTGATTATAAATATTTGTCAGGTATGAGGTTTGTGCTAGAACTGACCTGAGAAGGAACTTTACTCCTTGAAGCAATCACCAAGAACTGTCTCTGGGCATCAAGGGCTTCCTTCACTAGCTTTGCCTATAATATATAGAAAAAACATACTAATAGTGGGCATTATTACATACATGTGGAGGAGAGGTGTGTCAGTGTCTATTCATCTGTTTTAATGTGTTCATGTATGCCAGAAAATGTGTAAAATATTTCTTTTCGCATACCTTCAAAAATATTCATATTATGAAAACTTCATGAATGCTAATGAACATATCTGCATGCAGATGTTTGTTAATAATGCCCTGATTCAGTATCTATTCTAAACACTTATCATACTCAATATGTTCAGTACTACAGTTGATTACTGGTTAGTGCAGAACAGTGTTCGAGATGGAGATATCTTACAAAAATATGCTTTAATATACATTATCACTCAAAACAACTACATGTACTGCCTTATATCTGACCAGATACGGCCACAATTAAAGTATTACACTCCACTGATCTATTAAAACAAGACATTCCTACCTCACTAACAGTATGTGTTGTGTGTGTGTGTTTTAGCTGTGTATAATAAGGCACAGAGAATCTGGAAACGTGAATTCAAACTCTGGACGTGAATTCAAACTCTGGACGTTTCTTCAGGGGACTGAATCCAGAGTGGCGACTTTTCTTGCTGAGACATGTGTAATGTCTCACCAGTCCCTAAGCCGCCAAGCAAAATCAAAATACGAATCACCTACAGCCGTGGAGTTTGGGAGTAAAACACCCAAGTCAGATCACGGCAGTAGTGAGATGTCTATATAACTGACCTGTATTTTAACCTCTTCACCAATCTTCTCACTACAGTTCATAAACTGTTTTATTGGTCCATCAATAATCTCATCAAAGGCTACAACAAAAGGTGACACAACATCTGGAAACAACACAAAATACAATCTGTAAATAATAATATACAACAATAAACATCTCCATGACTGTATGTGTACATTTATGTGTGTATGAGTTTGCAGGACATTTCAAACAAAATGTTAAACAATCAACAGAAAAGAACAAAAGTTCACCCGGGTTGACAGAGGCTTAGCTAGAAAGTTTTGGGTGTGCAGAAATACTATGTGTATTTGCCAAAGGCAAGGGTTCAATATTAAACACTAGACCATGCATGGTTAAACTGGCCATGTTTTTTTTTGAAAAATGGCCATGCAAAACACAGCCTCACGGATGGCTGGCCAAGTCTCTGCCAGTTGGTGATATCCATATTTCGAACATGAGCCAAATCTTTTGTTTTGTACATACTGAATATATCCATTTGTGTTAACATGATAACCTTAGTTATATGCAGAGCCTGTAACACTGTTATGTGTACAACACAGAACACTCATTATCATATATTAGAAGGGTTCACCAATTTATTCATATTCATCGTGGCATTGCAGACATGGGGTCAATTCAATTCTGGAACTGGAATTGAGTATTTAAAAAAAAGATGGAATTGAAATTGATAAATTTTGAATTGGAATTGAAGTTTCCTACAAAAAATTCAATCCATAAATTAATTTACCATATAATTTTTTAATTAATAAATATTTCTTCCATGACAATCCTACTTGGAATATAAACTACTCAGAGTAGTTATTCCAAGTACTCAAAGTACCTACTCATGGTAAAAAGTCTTTTACAGCCATCATTTTACCATTGTACAAATGAGATAGATAGTTTCTCAGCCAGGATGCCAGGGTTTAAAAAACATTTTTGTTTGATTTAACCACACACAATCTTGTTTTCTGCCTGACATTGTGAAGTTGACAAGTATTAACATATACTGATAAATTTCCAGCAGTAAATTACATAATACTGTAGTCTCAAAAGTTCCAGTCCAGTTTTGTTTCTGGTATGTATTCAGTATGAGATAACTATCAATAGGGAATCTATGTGAATCCTCATCCTGGCTAAACACCAAGTGTTAAACATTAACTCAACGATTCCCTAAATTTATAGAAAATTTATCACACTGAAGCAGTGTGGCTTCACTTGACACCTTCCATTGTGTTGAACTCCCAAGATCATTGCTAACATAGATTTAGGGGATGATGTTGGTGATTAATTGCAATTATATTTCAACTTGAAATCTAATTACAATTCAATTATAAATATATATAAATACTTATCTAGCATAAGCAACAACTGATTATATAAGTAACATTGATTTTTTTTACTGCAAGTTAATAGATAAATGTACGTTTACAAAATAATCAATACAAATAAATGCAATAATAAAAATCAAATTACCAGTAGTCAGAAAATATCATTGAAACATAATTTAAAAAATTAAAAATCAAAACGCTTGAGTTTTATATTTTTGTGCAGTAATTTAAATCAAATGACTCTGCTTGATGACTTAAAAGGAAATTGTAAGATAAAAATATTATGAAGAACTGTTGGTTGGTTTGTTTAGCCTTGGTAGTGGCCATACCAGGTTGACTCCCACAAATATTGGTGCGAGTCGGAATCAAACTTAAAACCAGGAGGTTTGCAGCAGTATGTGTTAATGACTGTGCTAGCAGAGTATCCTGATGAAGAGGGCTGGTAGATCTCAAGGAACCTCAATCTTAGCTAATTTACTTATTTTTAATAACAAATATCACCTCAGAATGCCATCTAAATTACCTAATTATAAAATTTACCTCCAGGGGGACAATTCATGTGCATTTATCTGATCTTTTCATCCATGGAGCAGGGGTAACAAGGTTAGTAGGTATGTTTTGTATGTACATTAAATGGCCACAATTTAATTTCTGTCCCGAACAGAACCTAGAAAGTTTTATAATAAAACAGGAAATGTAAAACAATGACAGTCACCTGTGATCGTATAGGATTCATGAATATGGAAATAAATGAGTATATGTGCTTATAATTGACTAAGATAAAATAACATCTATCTGAATGGTTTTGTGGTACAGATGACGTGTTCTCTATGATGTGCTCTCTACATAACCAAACAAGAAAATAAAACAGTTAAATGAACAAATTCTGTCCAATGAGTCACACTATAATATCTACTTAGTACATTTCCTACCAAACTACATTCACTATTTTGTACATTGTATGCCTTATATTCTAGGCACAAGTTAGGCTAAATGGCCCAAATTACCTTCAAAGGTAACAAAGCAGAGTGAAAGATGAAACACCCATATAGGACATAGCCAGGTTAGGATTTAAACCTTGATATCAAAGGTATAGGCATGTATATATATATATATATATATATATATATATATATATATATAAACAACAGAGAGAAGAGGCAGATGTGAATGGGTCTAGCTTGATTTACACCATTCATACATCACAGAGATCAATCACAGTAAGTTAACATATCATCAGCCACATTAACAAGCTGTTATAACAGAACCATGTCCTATTTGAGGGGGGGGGGTGTTAATTAGTCTGGGTCAAGCCAGAGGATGTCTGCCTTTTACACCTCCAACTGTTACCTGGTAACCAATCAACAACTGTATATCTATCTCATTGCTGACTACAATTATTACATATTAAAACAGTAAAAATAACAATAACTATACCGTAGATGGGAGCAAACATAAAAATTAACAAAACATGTCAAAGCTCAAGAATCAATTGATAGATATAGATATAATTATTTTTCACTATTTATACCAACGTTTGGAGCATCTTATGTTGTATTTTTTTACTGCACAACACTTTTTAATTGCTCCTGTTAATAAGGACATATTACTTTATTAGATTTACCTCATTATAAATACTGTGGTGGTGTTGGTACTTTCTGACCTAACTATCCATCATGCGAGTACTTGAATTCACCTATATAACTATGACAGTTAGAAGACTCCTTCAATCACTAATACTTTAACATTTGATAGCTGTGAATGTTCACACAGATTTATACATAATTTTGATAAAAACATTTTTGCAGTGGTCATAAATGATGACGATTATGTTATTTTTATATAGATATTACTAAACCACAACATGTTATATAACTTATAATGGTGTAGACACTGCCATTGTTCTTTGTCGGCCATTCACAGATATACTAATTATCCTGGTACACTTCAATATCAACCCCACTTCCCAGGAAGTATTTATTTTCATGGCTTCTCAAAAAAGTTCTTATAATAAAAAGTATTTCTAGTTAACTAAAATGTAATAAAAACTTTATTTTAAATATTCATCAAAACAATAAGTCACTAGGGTAAATCTCCCAAACCAGTCTAACCTAAAATTACCTCCACTGTCTTTGATTGGACAAAGAAATCAACAGCATCCATCTTGCTCTATACAGAACAGAAATTTACTACATAGATCCCATGCAGACACTCACCTGATCCTGCAGATCCAGAAGAAGAATTCTTTGCAGCCACAGATTCCAACCGATTTGTGACTGCCTCCAGACGAGTCACCAAACTAGATATCTGGGCCTCCATTGCTGTACTGAGATTGCCACTAGCCAGTGCTTCCCTTGCTTCAATCAGAAGAAATTCAACAACTTCAGGTGATGTGAGGTCAAAGTCAGCTGGTAAACGTGACGTTGACAACTTCAATGCAGATTGATGAGACTGAGTATCAGCCACAGTGTTAGATAGAGACCGTCTGTCTGACGTAGGAGGCGAGGTCTCTGTATCTGACTTGATGACAACTTGTACTTCTTCAGAACCTACAGCTGTTCTATCACACGTTTTAGGTACTTTGTCTCCGTTTTGACCAACAGCTGCTGCTAGTGGCGGCGTCACCTGGTTCACAGCCTTACCTTGTACAGATTGGCGCACGTGTACACTGGTCGCAGACGGGACACTGCCTGTCGTCTGCGATTGTTTTCCGTTCTCCTCGAACACAGGTTGTTTTGGTGGAGAACTCCTCGTCTGTGGGGGAGGTGAAGGAGTACGTGACTTTTCAGATCCGAAACAACACAGATCACGAAAGCTTGACTTAGACATGGGGATGGATTTCGACTCAGACACCAAGGATTAAAGACTAGTAAGAACGCTGTCTGTAAATTTCTCCTCCATGTGTATATATGTGTACAATAGTTAAATGTTTCTAATAACCAGTTGCCTCAGTCATTATCCCAATATCCAGCCTGAGTTGGCATACATTATGTCATAAACACATCCAATCTGTCTGTCTGCCTGCCAGTGACAATAAAAAACCAAAATATCCATCATTTGTTAATAACTCAGCTCAGGCCACACCAAGATATCATTTGTTAACATTCTCCTCAATATGACATCACAAGATCACCAGAAGCCCAACAATAACTATGTTATATTTAAAGCAGTGACGTCACAAAGAATGCAAGCATTTTACATAACAAGCAGTCAGGACAAAAACTACAGCCAGCTAAAATTCTAACCATACACAATGAGAGCAGTGTTTGTCATCAGCGCACAACACACTTGATCAAGACACCTTCAGTTTAACAAAATAGCTATGATTTATTCATGTGTATCCGTAGCTCAACGAAGACACACGTCCCTGAACTACACCACCACACGTCCACATGTCATGGCTGTGGTGGGCCATGGAGCACAATACCACAACCTCATCCACGTAGGTGCTATTTACATCTCCAACCATCGCATGCCAGTGGTTGTGATGGTGCAGGTGTGCCGACACACCCAAAACCCAATGTAAGTGAGCCAGTTATAACACCGTATGACAGCTGGTATGTTTAGTTGTCAGTGGGCTAGGCAAACATGACCAGTTTAAGTACAGGCTGTGTCAAAAGTGTTTATATTACTCCTTTACATGCACAAGTCAATAAACTGTGACCTTACAGTGAGTTTCCGACTTATTTGTTTGGTCTGTGTACCCCATGTTATATACTTCTGACTGCCCACTCACTGAACTGATGGATGTTTCAGCAAATAATTCCAAAACATGTTTCTTAATAATATTAACTCTTAACTTATAAAGACTATGCTTTTTGTTTTGATCTGCCCTACATGTTTGGTTGCGTCCAAACTGAAAACTACATTAATTATATAGAGTAAAATACAAATTTCCATATTTATGTATAAAAATACCATCAAAATTAATTAATACAACATATTTTGTGCATCTGGTTTGTAAAATCAGAACACAGTATGGTATATAGACCTAGCAACCTCTAAACATAATGAAGTGATAGATGAAACACCCTTCTGACACAGTTAGGCCCAGGTCTGAACCAAAGTGTTTCTGATCTGTGTTAGGCCATGGAAGCAGTCATCTTTTAGGTTTGAATCTATCAGTTACTAAGTAGGTCACACAATAAAAACGTAGATCTAATAAGACCCAAGCATTATTTTCAGGCCTGTCCATCTTAAAACCAGAAAGTCTGTTAACAAAGGAAATTCATTAATGCACACTTTGATATTTTTAAAATTTTATTGTTTTTATAACACTTATTATCTCTATCTGTGATGCTTGTTTCACGTTTGGCAAGAGCATCATGAATATTTTTATTCTTGTGGAGGGATGTTGCATCTATTAGAAATTAGATATTTAAAATAACAAACTTTCTGTGAATATGCTGATTTGATAGTTAAAAAGTAAGAGAAATCTATTAAATCATTATGAACAATAACACTGGTTGTTTTCAATCTTTTCATGACAGAAACTATGAATAAAATACATACATTCTGCTATTTAACATCTTAACATATTCATCCATACATTTTATTAATTTTCATTTATTAAAGGACATATATTCCAAAAAGAACAAAGTTCCTCTATGATTATGAATCTCCACTATTCCATCCAACTGTTCCATTATCAGTCAATATGAACCAAAAAATTGTGGTACAAAGAGCAGATCACAGCTTACATCTTTTGTTTGCTTGGCAAGATGTCACACTAGCTATGAATACTGTCTAAAAGCCACAAATAGCACACACTACAGACACATATATAATGACCAGTTAAATGTATAAATGACAAGCCAAACATTTAATTAGCAATGGACACAACCAGCCAATTAGCAGAAATGGCACGTTTCATTAGTAAAATTAAAGCCATATAATTAGAAAATAGAAAACATGTTATAATTTTTTTATCTGAATACAAGTCATAGCTATACAAATACTAGAAAAAAATATTATAAGACAACAAAAGGCCATGTTAAAATAAATACAGTATTAATATAATCACAGATACAAACAAAATACTAAAATCGTTATTAATGATTGGTTAGTGGTAGATTAAATCCGAGAATGAAGTAATTTAGTGGGGCAACTATTAGTACATACAGTCATGGCAACTCAGGCTGGAGAGTGAATGACGACTCAAGAGGCACAGCAAAGGCATTTATCACCACAGTAAAACAAATTAATTCCTGGTTATTTAGTGCTATGACAAATCTGACCAAACCAATCTAATTCACAGAGGCAACCTTTTCCAGAACAATGCATAAAGAGTATGACAATCTAGCACAGGGTGACAAGGGTTATTACAGGCAAGAATGATGGTATATTAAATTATGAAGCAATGTGTTCTTAACGCACATGCTCTTACCAGCTTACTGGAAAGGCTGACTAGAATTATGATCCAATCTATCAACCCTTGGCTACATTATGTTTCCAACTCTTTGTGCAACAAATTAAAGACGGTAATAAACATCAACAAGGCATTACACTCATTAGAAATAAATGCAGTTATTTATCTTCCTGTGGAAAAAAACAAGCACAGCTAAATGCAATAACATGCATAAACAATCAGGCATTTTCCTCTGCATGTGCATGTAAGTCCATATGTCTTGAAGTATGTATGTTTTAATAATTGCACATCTACATCTATGAGTATGACTAAACAAACATTTGAAAGTTTTATCCTGTCTTTCCGCACAATGATTAGTGCGTGTGTGTGTGTGAATAAAAACAAATAAGAAAACAATCAAACAATGAAAACACACTATTAGCTAGATCACATATTTATTATTATATTATCTTTCTGTAAATTGTTATGGTTAATTTAGGAGTTTATATATAAAGACATTAGTGTGGGGTTTTTTTTCTCATAGCTAAGAACCTCATAATTTCCATTTTTTCCCATCAATCCCTGTGAAGGGCACATCACCTCTGGCCATCAATTTAAGATGTATCATTCACAAAATCCACCCTTATCCTTCCATACATTTGCATTGTACCCATGTTCATTGATCTAGATTTCGTGCACTTCAATATAAGACACAACTTAGACAAATGATCAAATGTAAATGCTGCATTATTACTTTTTATATTTATATTAAATAGATCATTATATACAAAATTGTACATAAATGATCAAAACAGATCTAACGGACCCAAATCCAAATGGTGTGAGATTCTTATCTATAATTCTATCATGGATCATCTAGTTTTTACATAGCAGTAAGTGTGAGACAAGCACATCTCAGACACTTCAACATAGTTCATGGTACATAATGCAAAAACTGATCATGGCACAGTCATTACAAAATTGGTAAAGTCAACCCTTTCAGATATCATGCACAAACAACATACACTGAAAGAAATAGTCTACTGTCATCATGGTAGGGCAAAACAAATACCTACGGTTATCAATATCATTAATGATCATAATTAATCAGTAAATGTCAATAATAGAATCTCCCACTGATACAATCAGTTAGTAAACTCTAAAAGGACAAATTAGTATACTGGGTTATGGAATTAGTGAATTAAATGGGGGGGGGGGGGCAGAGGAACCATGTATTTGAACTTGAGTCTTATCATGCTCTGATTTTTCTTCAGTTGCTATATGTATATACAATATATTATATACAGCCTTTTCAGCAGGGAATAGAGCAGATGACCCCTTACAATAAGTATGCAGCATCTCATTTGTGGTGGCCTGTAAAAATACTGCAAAGCCATTGCCACTGCGTTGCTGGAGGTAGGTATGGATGCAGGGAAGGGGTGCAGTGAAGGACTGGCCGAGGGGTATTGATAGTCACATTAACACAGTGGCCCTTCTCCATCGGAGGGGGGGGGGGTGTTGTGGCTCTCCTTATTGGGAAAAATTGAATATTTGGTGCATTCTAGGCAACGTTATTGCTAAAACCAAAGTGCGGACCGATTTTCTCCCAATAAAATAGGTGACACAGGGACTGCAAAAGAGTATACCAGCAGACATCAGCTGCTATTGAGGCTATATATATATATATATATATATATATATATATATATATTTATTGAGTCAAGTTGTTCAGCCTCAGTGCTGAGCACATTTGAGACATATGGCATGTTATTGATATCAATATTTTGGATATTGTATCATTTTATTTTAATTATTTTCAATTTAGATACCCATTATGTGAAAGCTTCAGGAGATAACATACAAAATCGTGGCAATTGAATTTCATAACAAGCAGTTATCTAATGATGACTTGATGAGGAATAATACCTGATAACAAAATGGTGGTTATTGATAAAATATATGTGAGATATGGTGTGTTTAATATAATTAAGTTTTTCTTCTCGGAAATAAACAGATTAGTTTAACAAAATAAATTATTTAAAGTATGATATGGAACACCATTATCATTCAAAGATAAAGTATGCTAACTTGGACTTTTTACAGGTGATTCACAAACAAATAATTCTTTTTAAAATATTAAGTACTTAAGTTTATAAACACTTGAACATTGTATGTAATTACTGTAAATAACTAGAGCATCCTATATGGGATACAAGGTAGTTTCTCAATTATAATTGATATTACTTCTGATTAATCTGATTATAAGATTGTTGTCAATTATGATTTGTGTTTGCCAAATTTAAGCCCAAACTGATAATTGAGTAGAAAAAGTATAATATAATGTTATTTCAATATGGCTAATTTACATGGACAAAACATTAGCACGACCAACTCCTGATAAAGAGAAGCTTATCACATATTAACAGTACACTTCAATCTTCATATCAGGAAATCAAACTGACTTAATGATATGTGAACATCACTGCTTCCAACTTTGATGCTTACAGCTTATAATGTGTGTGTGTATATGTATATATATATATAAAACACTACTACATATTTTTTCATATATAAATTTGCATGTCTTAAGTAACATGAACATTTCCTCTGCTGCTGTTTCCATATTTTTGAAAAGCTTTGAAATGAGAAATGCTTACACATGACATTCTGTCACATTATCATAAACATCATTACGAATATAACCATCAAGACCATGTTTACATTTAATAATTTTATAGTATTAAAATATACTAAAATTATATTACTTGCCACTTGGCATTTGGCGATTTGCTGTTTTAGTAGATCTAGATCTATCTATCAGTAGTCACAAGCGTGTCCTAAAACGTGTTCCTGTAGAACACCAACGCCCATTACTGTATACGCAAAAATTAATTAATTATCAAAATTTCTGGCCTAATTTCAGCAATTTATCAAATTTTACAAATATACTACCGGATCTGTCATACAATGACTGAGTGATATCAACGTCTAGATCTAGACTACAACGAACAGGAAATAGGTGTACCCTAATTTGGCAACGAGCGCAAAAGATTAACTAAATGGAGGTATAAATCGACAATAATCGGTCAATGTTGAATAAAAACCATATCTAGGATAGACATTTAACATAAAATACTGAAATGCATGCAATTTTAATAAATCACTGAAGTATTTACCGGTAAAATACACCACACGGAAGTTAGCTAGATGTGGGTGTGTATGAGTAACTTCCTGTACAGTAGCATGACGGGAAATTCCGAATGGCGCCAAAGTCAGATTTATTTGTGGTTTATAGGCTAGGTTCTTGTAGTTATATATTTTGTATTTAGTTTGTCTCTGATATTTTCAAGCACGGTGAAAAAGAAAAGTGAAAAATTAAAAACGAAATAAATATAAACAGTGGAAATTGTTTGGTTTCAATGATAAACACTTTCAATAAAAAATATAATTCTAAAACATAATAGATAGCTGAAATTAAATGCTAGAAAATCACGTTTTGTTTGCCGCGAGCACAGCAGGGTGTGTTACAAATTGGAAAAAATATACAACCAGAAAAAATAATTCGTTTTATAATATATATATATATATATATATATATATATATTATATGTGTGTGTGTGTGTGTGTTGCGCGCGCGGCGAGCATGTGCGTGTCAGCGTGAGCGCACACACGTGCGCACACGCGGACACGCACACACACACACAAAATTGGAACTCCACAAAATCATAATATTTGTTATTGTCAGTGATTTGGTGATAATTCAACCCTGACGAAGCTCCGGTGTACTGATAAGACACATACATAATGCCAGATATATATTTGAATTAATGGTTAGATGTCAGTTTGTCCATTAGTTAATGGATATTTTTGCACAATTATCGGTCAAACGTGGCAGCTGCTTAAAACCAATAAACAATTTGTAGCCTACGATTACCCGCTGGGAGTAGCAAGTGAACATGATATACGCAAAGGGCAACCTTGCTATAATACATGTATAAAATTATATATATATATATATATATATATATATATATATATATATATATAATATATATATATATATATATATATACAAACTACACTGATATACATGTATATAAAAACTGCCAAATCACATACACAACATGTATATATATATATATATATATATATATATATATATATATATATATATATACATACACACACACACAAACATACACACTGATATACATGTATATAAAAACTGCCAAATCACATACACAACAGAGCTGTCTTTTGAGCAACAAGTGAACAGTCTCTTGGAGATGGTGCCAGTTGCAAAGCAAGCCATAGCTCAGAAATCCCCAAATGTACATTTTAAGTTGTTTGGGTGTTTCAAAGATCTCATGATAATATAGGTGTGTGATTCGCATAAATCTAGAGTATTGTTATATAGGATACGTGTCCTTCAATTTGGACTCTAAATATAAATGATAATTCGGATACAAATGCGTTTTCATTTGTTTGGTCATAATTTAGTGACAACATAATATATCCGCAGTTGTAAATAGCAATTAACTGCTGGATGGTTAAAATATGCCAATATGCCAAATATTGATAAACACACTAAATTACCGTCCTGTACATACCCGCAGAACACTACTGAATGAAACACGATGTAATATATATCTTATTTATTTATTTGATTATTAGTTCATTTAGCCTCATCAGTTGGCACCTTTACCCTTTACCTTATGATAAAAGGGGTCCTAAAACAACATTCGCGATGTGGTTGTTGTTTGTGGTGCTATTATTGTTGTTGTTGTTGTTTGTGGTGCTATTATTGTTGTTGATTGTTGTGATAATTGCATGGCTCGGATCACGAGTAAGTTCATATCTCCGAGCTAATCCTGTTAATTTAAATTGAGCTATTAGAAGGATGAGCTACGACTGACTGATGTAGATGTCTACAATACGAAAGATCCTTTGTCGAAAAAGACAGTATTTGTCTGTAGAAGTTCCAGCTCCATCATGGAATTGAGCTGTGTAACCTCTGCACTGATCACAGCTGAGATATATGGCTTGGAGGTGCGGGGGGGGGGGAGTTTATTGGTAGAAAAATATCAAACGATCAGGATCTAGGGACTATCGTAAATTGTATCACTGGCTGACGTCCCACAGATCCAGGTGCCGCCTAGTAACTATCTACTTCTGCCCCTTTCTTCTTTGGGTGTTGTACACGCACGCACACACATACACACACTCTCTCTTTCTCTCTCTTTCTGTTTCTCTTTCTCTCTCTCTCGCTCCTTCAAGATCCTTCCATACATGTTAAGACTTGATTATTATGACCTGTAACTATATCAGTCGTCATGCATCTACAAAAATGTGACTTTTCATTTGGGCCGTGACACAATTCACACAAGAATATTCTTGCTGAAATATGAAGTCGGTCATTGACGATTTTTAGAACCCCCCCCCCGTAGTAGGTGATTCTGACAATGTTGTCATTATTTCCCTATGTTCTTTTGGGAACGAAACTTTTTGACGAGTTCATTCTCATTAATTAATGGTCTTGTCCCAAACAAGTCAGATATATATTTTTTCCTTGACAGAAACTGATGAGTTATTATAATTTTAAAGACAGAGATATTTTCAAGGTGACACTCAATGACTCATATAAATGCCAGTGGAATTTTATACATATCAGTTACAAAACGTGTAATTATTTCAATAGACCCATTGCATGATGACGTCAAAAACCAAAACAAACCAGGCGCGCTTTGCATTGTGGGATTTATAGGGGGTCCACTGAACGATAATACCGTGATAATCCCGCCATTTTAACCGTAAACATCAATGTTCCGGATCTGTCATAATCATGCCAAAAACTAACTCCTGCATACCGTATTGTCATGCCACTAGTAAGCTATATAAAATTTAAGTTGGCAATATACTGGACTCTATTCTTCTTCTCGTTAAATATAATTTTAGTTTGATTTACTATGAACACCACATTTTAACAGTCATTGTTATGTGCAGTGAATATTATTGTACTATGGTTTACAATGTTGAATACCACACTTTACTATCATTTTATAAAGTAGCAATGACGGACGATTAGCATATAGTTATAATCTGATTTTCAGTTTTGGAATACAATTTTTCAACAGTGCCGGGTTTTTCGGTGTCAAAGCAAAATTAAACAGTACACAGCAGTTAGTTTTTGGCATGATTATAACATATCCGGAACCTTGGACCCCCTATAAATCCCACAATGCAAAGCTCGGCTGGTTTATTTTGGTTTGTGACGTCATCATGCATCAGGCTTATTGTCAACAATTTAATTATTTGTTCTTTTGAAATGATAAAAGCAATAGTAATCAAACATTTGCCCGACCCAGTGTTGCTGATCGGCTATTGTAGTGAGGTACGAAATTATCTGTGGCGTATGACCGAATTCCTCATGCACAGTATTCAGTGAATTACATATAAGCTTGATCAGTTACTTCGTCCCGCGTAAATCAGAGTGGGAGCAGGGAGGGAGAAATGTTGAAACTACCGGAAATAGATGAAACTACCCTCAAATATCATATTTTAGATTTATTATTATCATTATTGTTATTTTTATTAACGTTGTTGTTATTATTATTATTATTATTATTATTATAGACTTATTGATAAATCATAATTGCAGTGATTAACCTTGTAAATAATTGCCAATTAATATATTTTGTGCAGATTGCTGAACAGCTTTCACTCTGAAAGTTATAGCGTAGTGTGGGTCTATAAGGATAATTAATACCCTGTAGCCATCTCAACAAGCAATCTCGATTTAGTTTGCGCAGTAATAACTCTCTGAGAGTATATGGGTTAGGCTCAGATCATGTTATCTCGTAGATTGTCTAATATGTTCTGGAAGTGAACTCTATAAATGACATCTAATGTAATCAAAGGAACGTTTTTCATATTTAATAGTATAAAAAGTAGGCAAATATAATTATTGACTTTCTTGAATTATACGCTGCTTTCTTAATATTGAACACATTAAACGTGAAAGAAGGATTAATCTCATTTAAACAGTTGAACACTTCAACTCATACATATCGCATCCGCTGCAAGGTTAGGGAGGACATGTGTTTTTATCCCCTACAATTGTGGGTAGTTTGATTTAGTGTCTTCAGCTAAAAAGATAAGGGCCCGTTTTGGTATTTTCTTCGTATTTATTGTGGAAGCCATTGAACATTTAGCAGTATGAAAGTTTCACAAATTCTTAATTGTTATTTGTATCCAATATTTCATCTTATTCGAATGGGTGCTTACATGTTTGTCAAATTTTAAATGTTCCTAAAAACTCACGCCAAACAGTTTAATTTGCTTACATCTAGATATGTCCATTTAATTAATTAGTATATATTCAGGAAAGTAATTTAATACTTCATGAGAAAGAAACAATACTTGGCCAATAATGGCCAATTTACAATCAGATTCTTAGACACTCAGAACATTGTTCACATCCGTATGATAGTAAGAAATCGTGTTGTCATCGAGTCGTGATAGCGCAGTAAGTTAGAGCGTAGGACTCGTAGCCCAGGGGGTCGCTGGTTCGAAGCTCCGAACCTGCATTGTTGTCATGTGGCCACTGGTTCACTCATCCATAAAAATGAGAACCCGACAGGACGTGATGGGTATGTGTTTGACTAACGCTTTGCGCCTATAATGGCAACATCCGTTGTATGCTCCTTGGGAGTTGAGATGTGTGCTGGATTGTAAAGCGCCTCAGAGCAGCTATCTAGCTATATAAATGTCACTTATTATTATTATTATTATTATTATTAGCATAATTGTACAGTGTGTTTTGCTGAGTAAGATCAAATCAATCATTTCTAGATATATTGTGAAGTAGAGGACCTAGTCCCGATCCTTGGGGGAATCCCCTAAATGTTTATAACCAATCACTACGAATATTACCCGATTTCATTGGATGATTTATATTGGACAAATAAGAAAATAATGGGTTACTTGATTTATCGTCAACGCCATATGCGTTCGATTTAGCGAGCAGTTGGCCTCTGGGAAATAAATCAAATAAATTTACTGCTCCTTATATTCGCTGCTCACATCTTGATGCAAATTAGGTCAATATATAATACGATATATATATGCTTCACATAAAATATTTAAGACTATTTGTTCAAAAGAATTTTTTATAATCTACGGAAGCTATTTCCGACCTCAACTCATTTAATGTCTCATTTATTATACATGTGGCAGATGAAGATGTCATATTTCGTGAGTATTAATAGTTACATTTAGAGTAGTAAAGTATCGTTAATGAATGAATGAATAATTTGTTGTGTGCAAAATGTCTAGGGCATGCCATGTCCATGTGCATGTTCAAGCATGAACAGCTAGATCACCACAGCATAGCCCTGTGTGCAAAGTAGGACTATACCAAGCTGTAGTACAGTGTTAGCATGTTATTAATATTTGGAATATGATTAATTATATTCAGAGCGTATAGTCGTTATTTATAGTCATGTTCGCGCCATTTTCAGCAAACACAAATGGTTGTAGTTTTTCTTCTTCAAATAGAATACAATTTAAGACCAGCAGAGAACTTTCTATATCATTTGTATAAATAATAAATAACAAAAATACTAGTTGAATAATCGTTGAAGCACCATGTTCACTGTCTTTTATACGTAGGAGACTGTACTCAAGAGTGTCCAAAGCCTTAGAGAGATCTAAGTATACAGAAAACTTGTAGTCGCCAGACTCTAATGCATTCAGAGTATCACATATAAATTCGATAAGTGCGTTTATTATGGAACAGCCTTCATCATAAAATGATCCAGATAGACATTCATAAACGATTTATTCACATGTTGTGGAGTTATATGCCGATATTTTGTCATTATTTTGATTAAGTACTTGATTTAAATCATCAAATGTTCATATTGGAAGAATTGCATGCAGCTTAGTTGGGTTCAGTTTACGTGCGTATAGGTTCTGAAATAATTTATAAAGTAATTTATTCATCGATTAATAGTAATTATGTAAATTACAAAACTAACAGAATTTTTTTTAACCCAGATATTCATTAGCTGATAAATCATCGAACCTTTTACTCTATCCAGTTTATTATCTAGTGGACACTCCCGCAGTTTCTGGAATCAAATTTCAGGGTGATATACGAGTGCGTGATACGTTTCACCCTTCAACAAAAGGCTTTGGCCGTATCACCTAATTCCAATCTTGATGATGATTTCCGCGCAGCCTACAAATCAGTACGATCAATGAAGCTTCTTTAAGAAAATTGTTCATAGTCTATTTTGTATTAGTAGGACTCATTTGTTTACCTCTATATCACGTAGAGTTTGCCAAATATGGGATGGTTTTAACCTTTGTATCCTTAGCTTAAAGTAGAAATGGGATGGGATAAACCTTTATATCTTTAGCTTAAAGCAGACATCGAGCCTCCGGCAGATTGATTTCAGAGGTTAAGATAACGTAACAAGATAAGAAATAAAAGCTAGACTTTAAAATTTGATGCAAAGTGTCATATTGCCGAAGTGAGGGAAAGTAGAGCCATACAACGGTATGTAATTATAGCTGATCTAGGGACTTGCGTCTTCGAACCGGGGACTTCTATCATTCTCATGCTGAATACCAGAAATTCACAGTGCTCTTGGCTGATTTCAGTGTCCCAAACTTCCTTGGTTGCTTGTGAGCTCTACCACACTGTTCGCTGAAAATATCCATAAATGGCCATAGGAGTAACTCAATCTGTTCACAGGGGGAGCCACTGGCTCTAACGTGTCTGATTGCGCCAGCTAGACAGCCCCTCCTGATACATGATATAATGACGTGACAGAAATCATTAATATCATCACATTGCCAGAGCTAAACAGGGATTCTAAAAACCAGTAGCGTTCTTTTTTTAATCGGTCAAACAAGAGATATGAGAGTTTAATGGATGGTAAGCCTGTCCCACAAGGAATCTAATCCGGAACCTAAGTGACCCCTGGTGACTGGAAATGTCAATAAGAAAAAAGTCAGAGAAGAAAAGTAACAATTTTGTATAGGAAAAAAGTCACAGGAAATCAATTTAGAACCACACACACACACATACACACACACACACACACACACACACACACAATTATATATATAGGGAAACACAAACAA